>JBAIZZ010000053.1:928266-970074 GCA_037355905.1 Heliconius aoede | reverse complement strand
TCCCTTTCCAGCACAACTAAGGCCCTTCGTTACATTGATTCTCCCTCAAGAAAACGAGAGCACATAATCCACCTTATAATATTCCCTGGTATATGAAGCAGCATCTGGCTCTTGAGTGTGCCGTTTGATCTAGGTCATTGCCTATAAAGAAATACTGGGAAAATATTATTACGGGCCAGCATTATTATGAATTAAGAGATTATTAAAATTGTGAAGAATATTTTTCATAATGGATTTAAAAAAATATAAGAAATGGAACAGCTCTTCTTACATACTTATATACACATACTAAGGAAAAAACAGAAAAGGTCTAACTATTTCTGTTCTAAGTATTTCCAGTTCTCATCGCTTTGATTTTTGCTATTCTTCTATTGTATGATTTTAAATGCTATGGGGAATAAAATTAAAATATCTGACATAGATTACTCTTTTATTTAACTTAAATTATGAAGTGAAAAGTCAGACTTTAGTTATTGTGATATTTATTTATTTTTATGCATAATGACGTTATAACATATTTTATATAAATACATATTATTATTATTTAATTTTTTATCTTATAATTATTAATATGTAACTACTAATGTAAATTATTCTCTTTATTTTTTATTGCTAATGTCTGAAATTGTCTTTATTTAAAAAAAAATCAGCTTCTCGCTGTATCAGGCACACAGTAGAGTAGGTAGAAGGAATTTAGTGTTAAGACATTGTATTCCCCACTTTCCAATCCAAATATATTTTGTCGGTTTAGTATATCATGTTAAACAACGATGATGCATGATTAAGATTAAGTTATACTTTAACTTAAATTGTGTTATGTCATAAGTGACTCTGTGTCTTTGTCGATTATAAAGTTTCTTTAAATCTTTTAATTTAAAAGATGGATTCTTTTATTTAAGAGGTGTTATCATTTCTTGACCTATCGTGACTTTGTACACCAAATAAAGAAAATCTAGTCACTAGTAGCAAATTTTCCACTTTTTATCCGAATAAAAATGTAGCATATCGAAAAGCAGAAACTAACGTCCAACTTTGTCAAAGCAGACTACAAAAACAAATATATATTTTAAACGCAAACAAAAGGTATTGGAAGTTTATATTGGAAATTCACGACACAGCCATACAAACTCGGGGTAAGCTACTAGTATATACTGTGCTACGACTAGATAAATTTTCTAGGAGTTTTCCGCGTTATTTCATCCGCTTTATCCCGTGAAATAAAACTGTTGCAGCTGATAAGCAATATGATTTTTATTGGAATGTAACTGTATTGAAATATTTCATTCGATATGAAACGTATTATATGACAATAAGATAGGAAAAAATAGAAAGTTATGATAAAAAAAAAAATTAAAAAAAAACGTTATATGGCGTCGAATCAGACTCGTCCACTGAGAGTTCCGTACTAATTTCATGGTTGTAGTTCAACGGAATTGTATAACTTACGTTTTTTTAAATTAAGTTTTTGAGCGTATATTTTCATTTTGTATAAAATTGCCTATAATTTTTATTTTTTAACGGTAACTCTAACAAACGGTGGACCTAGATATGAGATATTAATTTCAACTTTATACGGACAGCAGTATGTTTATAATAATTAATATTCTTAGTAATACATTTTTAAAATGTAATAAAAATTTTACATTAACCACTTAAACAAAGTCAGGGCTAGCCGTTAGTACTACATCAAATATTAATAGTATCCACAAAAGTTCAATCCAATTCCTACATTTCATCAAAACTTGTACACAAATCTAATGGATCGAATGAAAGCTCCATAGAAAAAAGCTTTTAAATTAAATGAATAATAGATATATTTTCATGGGAGGTCACGTCTTTCTATTAACAGAACTAGTTACAGCTTATTCCCCAAATATTCTTTCAATTGATTTTTCATTACTGTATTGGAATATTTCAAAGGAACAAACGTCGGTGGTTAGATGTTATCTATAGAACAAACTTACTATATATTTTATTATCATTAAATAATTCTATTATAAACTTGTAAGCTCTTAAATAACAATTTAGATACAAAAGATATGTGTTTTATATTTAACTTTTATAAGTATTGTATACGTTAATATGAAATTAAGTAAATAAACTTTTAGAGATATACATAATATAATAATATGACGATGGTATAGTGCATCCAATTGTTACTCACAAAAATATTTAAATTTACATTGTATTTTAAAAACAGGTTAAAATTTCGTATTAACGATTCATAATACAACTCATAGTTTCTTAAAAGTTAAAGTTACAAAAAAAAAAGTTAGCTTAAAAGTGGTGATGGAAGAGGACCTAAGTGAAACATTGAAGAAAATATATAGATCTAGCTAGCTATTAATGTATTTTATGTAAAACTAGCATACCCTGCGATATAGTCAGAGTAGAAATGTAAAATTCCTGTTTTTTTACAAAAATCCTACTTTAATGGTCTGCTACCCTCGAAGTATGTAGACAAGTTACAGACAGAGAATACCTACATCTAATGTATGTGTACAATACTGACTGCAGTAACGGAAGAGTTTTAGATAGAGATGGACAATATTTCACTTTATTTATTATTATTTAAAAAAATATTCTTTATAAATTATTCTTTAAAAAAATCAGTTTCACGCTGTATCCCGCAAAGAATATGATAGGCAGAAGGGATCTTGTGTTAAGGCACTCCATTTCCTACCTTCCACCGAATTCGCCTCGACACCAGAGTGAATTTACCTCGACACCAGAGCGAAAAAATGAAAATATAAACGTACATATACAATATGTACGTGTTCGTTGGGGAATCGATCCCAAAGCATCCAAACAGGAAGTCAAACCTCCTGTGGGGATTGAACCCACAACCATCGTATTTCAGTCACACCTTGTGCCGCTGCTCCACGACCGGCGTCAATATTAATTATTGTTCTCAATATTAATTCTTATTCTTTTACTGGTTATTTAATAATTTAAAGTTTTATTCCATTAAGTTACATGTTACAACTTAAAAAAAAAAAATTCGAGTCTAATTCATATGAAGTATTTGTATTACTAATATACAATCTTATATACCTCATCTTTATATAAATACTAGCGAGACAAACGCGGATTCAACCACTTAAACTTATTATTATATTAAAGCTCATTTACCAATGTGTTATTCGGATATATAAGCTATATACGTGTATATAAACTTTCATCTAAATCTGTTCAGTAGTTTTTGTGTGAAAGTGAAATAAACATACATTCTCACAAACTTTAGCGTTTATAAAATTAGTAGGGTAAGTGCTGCTGTTGAATTTCGCTACTCACGAGGCAATATCTCTAAAGCGAGATCAAAATTGGAGAGAGTGTCTTAACACAAGGTTCTCTCTTTGTACCAAATGCAAAATATGCGTCAAAAATAAAAATGTGAATTATTCATAATTTATTTCAGTAAAAGCCTTTTCACCCTAGTTGGATGTTTCATAAATTTAATTTAAAAACGAAGCTTTCACGGCGTCGTCTGATATTAATGGTTTCAAAGACACATACATAAACAGGAAAACGATATATCTTACCATTAGGCTTTTTGTGTCAAAAATACTTATTTATATTTGAAAATTAAAACAGCTTCACGCTGTATTCCGCACATAGAAGAGTAGGCAGACGGAACCCAGTGTTAAGACACTCTGTTCATCACTTTCTGCTGAATTTTAGAGGCATTGTGTGTTGAGTGGCAGATCTCAACGCCGCGGTTTGTCTCGACATTAGAGCGAACAAGTTAAAATATAAATTTAAATAAATATTTCATCTCCTAATGTAGGAATCGAACCCACAACCATCGCATTTCACAAGTATGATTAAGTAATGCGTTGAGTTACGCCACTCAACATAATATCTCAAATTTGGGTAGAATGTAGAGAATGGTGGTGTTATTGCATTAGATACAACCTGCCTTGCCATACGGGATAAAGCTTGAAGCATTATTATGAACATTAAAATAACTTAAGCCAGCATGAAACTTTAAAGTACACAAAACAGAAATTGTTAATAGTTACAAACTTCGAACAGCTCGAAGTCATACAAAACACAGTAATTTATAGTGAATTTGCTAACTGATTCATATTTAGAATTAGGATTATATATCGCATCCCAAAAATAAGAGTGCTTAAATTAAAAAAATCTATAATTCCCAATTATTCTGAAAAGTATATATTATTGTAATTTTTCACATACTTTTCATTTTGAATATCTCTTTCAATAGCTTTTCCACTCTACTAGAATGTTGGTACATGATATATGAAGAGAACACGGTTAGTTATATATCGGACTTTCATATACCCTGGTGACTTTTTTTAGTCAAGTTTAGTAGGACAAGTGCTAGATAGATAGATAGATAGATAGATAGATATTATCTACATATATCTTTAGATACTTACTTGAATGAACGCTTTTTAAAAACAAATAAGAATTTTATACAATTTTTTTCATGTTGTGATTGTTATAATTGAAAATATGAATATTTTTATTGAAAATATAAAATAACGTAAAACTATGAGACTTTTAGTATAGTGTCATAATGTTGACCAAATATAGGATAAATTAAAAAAAATAAATAAAATATAAGTAGCTATGGAATTAGTAAAATTTTACCAAAAATTAACCGCAGCTTTATTTAAATATGTCAATTAACTAAAATTTATTATATTTTAACGAGTGCGTACAATTTTCTAGCATTGGCAAACGTTAACAGAATAATGTAAATGTTACGTACGTACATAGGTAAAAACCGTAACGGGACAAACAGATAACCTACAGTCAAAACTTCTTAGAACTAAAGGTGAAACGTTCACAATAATTTTATTGTTGGCCTTATCCCTGAGAGAGAGAGAGTGATCTTTTTGAGGCAATCGCAACAAAGAAAGGAACGCTCACTTAGCGATAAAACCGCCTATTCTGGTCTTTTCCAGGCATCCACGACCAATTTGCCAGTCCAAGAGTCCCACATATGCCCACTGCCTATTTGGGTACTGTACTCGTAAAACTCGTAAAATAAATATCGGATAGTCTTAAAGCGAACGCAGTATATAAGAAGGGAGTACTGGGTACCCACGTTCTCTCTGCCAACGTGGAGGTTACAGCGTGAAAAAAAAACAACCCAGGTCAGAAGAGAAAAAGAGGAGAGAGAGAGAACACTTAGAAAAGTTATCTTGAAATTTCTAAAATAACCTTTAATTCAGGAGCTTACAAATATAACTATATAAATTAGTCACAACTATAACTAATGTATGTTAACTAGGTAATTCTACGAAAAAAGGGAAAAAAAAACATAGCACAAGCATGTTTGTAAAGTACAAGCAAAACTAGCGACCCAGTTTACTTGTTTGGTTATTATAATTCAGTAATGCCTGAATTACTCGTTGTGCATTTTATGTAAATTTTGGAGCGTAACTTAAAACTTTGACTTGAACTTAATCTGAATCAAGATTGCTTAAGAAAGCTAATATAGTAAGTTTTCCTTATTATACAAGAGGTATGGTGTTGGTGTTGTTTATATTATATTGTTATTGTTTTTAACCCAAAAAAAGCAGATTACTCTCTTAACGGATTTACCTCTTATAAGCCTGCGTTTCAATTGCGAAAATTAACCGCAACTCTTTGTTACTTCCGCCAATAATAAATATATTATGTGTTGAATGACTAAAACTACTGTTTTTATTATAGACTCTCCAGACTGGATAAGTTAATATATTAGAAATGTAGACTGCTAACTAGTAAAATCTCAAGTACGCCTGGATATTGATAGATTCATCTGCAAATGCTCATTTAATATCAATTGTGCTCGTGCACACTCGAAACCCAATAACTCAAGAACTAAACTGAACTTATTTCAGTGATACTTACTTAAATTACAAATATTTAATCTATTCTTCTATACAAGCTTACACTTAAGCTACACTAAGCAATTTCTACTGACGAAATATTTGCAAACATAAATTTCTTATTTATTAAAATATTCATGTCAATTTATTCCCTCTGGTTCTCCCCTGATTAGCGTGAAGGGGAGGACCAGAGGGAATAAATTGAACCCCTGCGATCGCCAACACTTTACAAGCGTCCATAAAAGTTCGTAATTTTTTCAGGGGCTAGCTACTCTCGCCCCTCCCTGTCCGGTGAAGCTTTCAAACCAGTCCAGATCCTGTTGACCTGGGCTGGTCTTGATAGCATCACCAATAAAGTCGTGAAGACCAGTAAAGTCGAAATGTGCGGTGTTGAGTTCCGCCATTCAACACGCAATGCCTCTAGATTTCAACGGAAAGTAGGAGACGTTGTGTCTTAACACTTTATTCTCTCTGGCGAAAATGTGTGTGGAATACAGTGTGAAGCTGATTTCTTATAAATTTCTTACCTTTCAAAGCCATGGTGGGCAATAAGACCAGAGCTTGAAGCATGGACCAAAAACAGGACCGCTCGCTCCTCATTCCGTTTTCATCAACTATTCACAGTGTCATCCGAAACAGGGCATTTTACTTCCGCGACCACTCGCGTATTCATATATTTAACTACGGTATTGTTAGTAAAGTTTTATTTGTATCTATTTTTAAATTAATTTACTATAAAAAAATACATATCATAACAAACTTTATTAAATAACTAAACCATAAAAAGATATATTATTCAATATACTTTTAACAATTAACCCAGAATTTCAATACAATAATAATAGAAATAGGTTTTTAAGAATATGAAAATTTTATAGGAAATTTTATATCGTATAAAGCGTGCTGAATATCGTTGAAGCATTCCATTTCAACCATTGTTTCTTTTCGAATGAATGGATTGTAGCCAATTAGCTTTTGCCGTTCTTCTTTTATAAATCAATTCGTTGGTCGATTTCGATATCTATCATTAATAATTTGCAAAGACATTTTATATATATGAAATATATAAAATTTAAATTGGTTTTATTTACATATTAATTTAATACAAACGAAATTAAGATAATACGGCAATACAGTTGTTATCTGTAATATTACATATTTACCCTTTTTCAATCTAAAATTACACACTCTGTACAATATAACGAAATGTCGTGGGATGATTATATTTTTTTTATTCAGCACATTCTGAACTAACGTTATATTTTAACAAATAACTAATTTTATTTAGTACTCTATAAAAATATCCTCATTTCTTAAACCATATTTATATGTAAATGTAATAATTTCATAACATAAAACATATCACAAATTTACTTACAAAACGATTTCATATAACACAAAAAATACAACTATCCAAAAACAATATAGAAAATCAATTAAAAACACGCTAATTCACGTATTCTCGATACATTTCCCTTATAAAACATCGTGGCAAGTCGTAAAGTGTTACGACAGACGCAGACCTCCGACCGCGGCCGCGTCTCGTAGCACACTGAGGCTTGAAGCGCACACCTACGAGCCTCTACGGTGTAGACGTGGACGTAGCGCTGCATGAAAAGGTTACCGCTCAAACGTTTAAACCTTGCACGTTTTGCATGAATATTACTACGAATGTGTTTTGTTTCCTTTCTATGTTCTATTTATGAAATATAAAAGAGTGTTTATATTTACTTTTTTTAAATATTTTATCGTACTTTTATTTAATTCTAATTCTAATTTTTTAATACGAAGGCTTCACTCTAGAAGTAATCGTGGGTATACAAGATGGTCGTGGGTTCAATTTCGCCACTCAAGGTAATGATTATATACGTATAATTTTCTGCAGCTGCACTGCACGCTGCATGCTGTATGCTGCATACAGTAGTGCAGCTAGAAAAAAGCAGGGAGCCTTATGTTAAGATACCGCGCTCCCATTAAAACACCAGGTTCCAGGGTTCCCACGTTCCACCGAATTTTCGGAAACAATATGTTGAATGGCAGAACTTGAGCTCGTTACTGGAATGACGAAGTGAAAATATTAAATTATTAATTCCGTCGAGTGGGAATCGAAAGTACAACCGTCGCGTTTACAGTTCATACATATGTCGTAATTTTCATTTCCCTGTTTTAGTAAGAACAATGTACGTACCACAATTAAAATTTGTGGACGCAGACAGTGTCTTGACACTAGGTTCTCTAGGTTTTAGTACTTAATATGATACTGCGGGAGAGTTATATATACTTTCACTGTAGCTGCAAAACTTACTAGTAAGCGATGTTCATTTAATTCTTAAGGGACGTTGCAAAATAATTAATTTTCGTAATTAGTTTCTGTTTTCGAAATTGAATATTGTTCGTGACGCTTTCCTTTAATGATGGAATTTTCACTTAAAAATGAGTTTTTAAGTGAATAAGAAATGTGATTAAGTATAGGGGAAAAAATGTTGACAATTTTTACATTTTGCTTTAACATACTCCTAGTTGTTTTTAAATAGACAAATATTTTGTTTTACGTCTTTGCTACGTCAATTTTATTATAGGTATTTTGTATTCAGTATTAATCCACATTTGACACGGCTTAACTTAATTTTTTTTTCACATACAACTTACCGATCGTTAATATAACATAAAACACTTTATTGATTATTTGTAGATTAATGCCAAGGAAGCCCGCGAGGGTCTTAAGTATTACCTACTTAATACACTGTTTCGTACGATGAAAGGTTTCTTTGAAGAAATTAATCTTTAATACTTTATAAGGAACGATATACTTTATCGTTTAATTAGGTTATGTGTTAGATATAAGGAACATGTTAAGGTAGAGAATGGAGAGTAACTTTTGTTTGTTTTCAAGCTCTGCTTCTGCGCCACGACTGACCTTCACGCTATATCCCGCACACAGGACGGTAGGTAGAGGAAACCTAGTGTTAAGACATTCTTTCTCCACTTTCTGCCGAATTCAAGCATATTGAGGGGCAGAAATCAACGCCGCCCTTTGCATTTGAGACCAGAGCAAAGACATGGAAATATAAACGTAAATAAATATTTCACTTCCTCATGTGGGACTTCGAAGTGTCTTAACACGAGGTTCCCTCTGCCTACCCTGCTGTGTGCGGGATGTAGCGTGATGCTCATAATAATGGGGATCAACGCCACAACCGTCGTTATAGTTACAGCCTAGTGCCGCTGCGCCACGACGGCCTCCTTCTATATTCAGAAAGTTAAAATTAAATTAAATCAGCTTCACGCTGTATCTCGCAAACAGCGGGGTAGGCAGTTTCTATATTAAGATTAAGCTTTAATCAGAAATAATCATACTTGCCTTACATTCAAGATTTTTAACTGTTTAACAGAAAAAAAAATAGAATTGTCAATTGCTAGTCTCGGTGTTATGAAAAATTTTTACATGAAAAAAGATCCCAGAACACTTTAAGCTCTGTCCTCTAAGTTGTGAAGTTCAAAATGGTAATACATCGTTATACATAAAAACGCGCCTATAACAAGAGTTCTGCGTAATATAAGTTTAATGTTTTCAATAAAAATTCGTTTTGACAAATGTCATAAATTTTTGATTCACCCCGCGGAATAAAAGTTCGTCGTGATTAATTGTTTTATAACAAACGTTTTCAGTAGTCTCTTTTGAATTTTTTTAAGGCAGCTTCAAACATTTTGAAGGACTTCAGTGTTTTAAATTATTATTAAGTTATTTACTGGATTGTAAATTTAGACTGCTTGAATTTTGAGAAATTTTTAAATCTCAATTTGATTTCCTTCCTTACTTAATATTCGATTGACTTAAAATTTTAATCAGATCACCAGTTTTGATGGCAATAAAATTATTTAATCAATAATATTGTTGTGTTGTGATATGTTGTGTTGTGTCGTATTGTGTTGTGTGTATAAAATGGCCGCAGCAATAAAAGAGGCGATTACATTTTTTTTCTACAATCCAACCAATATGGGTATCAAATGATAGATTCATTTTTAAAATATAATAATACACCATAAAAAAAAATTTGAGAAATTATGTATTTAAAAACACCTTTACGCTATGTAGACATAGTGAAACTAAAATTAAGACACTCCGATCCTCAATCGAGATACTTCCGTTTCCTACTTTCCGACGAACGTGACGTTTTGCGTGGAAGAGCTCAACGTTACGCGCCTTACCTTACCTACCTTACCTACCTTACTTATATTAAATTTTACCTATATAAAATTTATATAGAAGCTCTATAAAAGAACCAATTCATATGTTCACTGTAGCTACACTACGTTGAAACAAACAAACTCAAGCGACTTGATTGTACATAATAAGCTTCAGTCAAATAACAAATATTTTTTTTTATCTGAATAAATATAATTGTGATAATAGCAAATAATTTATGTTTACCATTAAAAGAAGCTAAGCGAATACATATTTAATAACGTGAGGTAGGTTCTAAGCGTCTTTCTGTAGAAACGAGGGTAGTGGGTTCGACTCGTGCTATTTGTGGCTATGATGGCTCAGCGTCCGACTAATTTCCAGTCGGGGCAAAGTTTTTTCTTACTTTGTCTCCTCTGATAGGACAAGTAGCAGCGTTGAGTTTTGCCACTAAACGCGTAATGCATCAAATCCTAGCGAAAACTTAAAAACAGAGTGTTATATCCCTATGTTCATCTTGAAGAGAGAAATAGAAAATTTTTTATCCCTTTTAAACTATTTTACACGTCTGGCCTCTTATACGCGTACGTATAAGCTTATCTTATATTATACGTATGTATTTTGATAAAACGATATATCTATGTAAGTAGTACCTACAAGATTTCTTGAGTTAGCCATTAATCAAGACTGTCACGAGACAAATCTCAACAACGCAACAGTATTGACTTGGCTAAATGTGAGATAATTAATTATTTTAAAGAAAGAAATTATTATTGTTTTATGTTTTGATAAAAAAATATAAAATAAAAATATAGCTGTGGTACCGTGGTTCAGTGGCACACACGTTTAACTGTAAATGCGACGGTTATGGGTTCGATTTCTACTCGAGGGCGTGAAATATTTCGTACATTAAATGAAAAATTACGTTAAAAGTGAAAAAAATTATTAGAACTGTCAAAACTTATTTTAAATTATGACCTTTCTAAAACAAATGTTCTATCTGAAACACTTCATTATTTTTTAAATAATATTTCCTAATCTTAAAAAAAAGGTAAACAGAACTTTCAATTTTTTCTGACAAAGCAGAAACCCTCTTAATGTAGTGCCACAAGTGGGTGATTGTAAACGCGACATCAAGCTATGGGTTCGATTCCCGCTCAAAGAAATGACTTAATACTTTCATTTCTTCGTTCTGGTGTCAAGGCAAACGTTATCACTCAATCCGCAATACCTCCAGAAATCAATGGAGAGTGAGGAACGGAGTGTCTTAATATCAGCCTCCGTCTGCTTACCACGCTACGTGAATCTTATTTAAGCTGTAACTATTACACTCGCCATATATTAATCAAAAGCCACAAGAGAACCTAAACAATTCGTCTAACGACGCAACCCCCAGTGTAGACTCAACCTAGCGCTGGAGATTAAATCTCTCCATCTTTGTGCCTACAAAATAAAATTACAAGAAATATAATTTTCGTTATCTTAAAATATTTAAAATTTTCTTGTTTATATAAGAAGGTCCTAATATAAAATTCATTTGGAATTATTGTAATATATATTTTTTTCATTTTTACGCATCGCTCGTTTTTTGTAGAGCGTTTGTGCTTGTAGAAATAATATTTGTGGTTAGAGTTTATTTATTTTTCAAAAGAAAATACATTTCACTTATAGAAAATACAGAGTTATCTTAAATAAGTAGCGTGAGCGTTGGAATCAGCAGAACTTTGTAAATAACAGAAAGGAAATATAAAATATTCAATTGACAGTATACACACGTGTAAGCGAAAGAGTCCGGTATATTGAAACAATTTAGTAATATTAGCTTTGACCATAATCGCTTTCATAAAGTTAAGTTTACCCACATTTGAAAAGTTACAATACAGGGTCGGATTCCATTTTATTTTTATGAGATATTCCTTTAATTTAGTTTTAGAATAAAAAAAAATTTAGGTGTTTTTATATCTTGAGGTAGTTTATTGTAAATTTTTGCTCTTATATAATATTTTAATACTTATTTTGTAGTGTTAGATAATATGATAGTGTCCCGCTTGGTTGGGGGTTCGATTCCCGATATGGGGAAATAATTCTCATTTCTCTTTCTTATAACAATATATGTGATTAATATAATCATGTCAGTCCCGTCACTTAACAGGCAACACCTCATAATATCGACGGAAAGTGGGAGAAAGGAGTGTATAAGCACTAGATTCCCTCTGCCTACCCTGCTACATACGTAATACAGCGTAATGCTGAAAAAACATTTATTCTAAAACCTTTTTACATGAAACTCGCGTTATAAGTATAATAATACAACGTCAACAAAGGAATCAACGATCCAGGTCAACGAGTTACAATGATGGATAGTGTTTTTATTGACTGAATGGAAATTAAATATTTGACATCGATCAATGATCATATCTATTACACAGAATTGCCTGTCGTCGTACACAAAATATACATATATATATATATATATATATATATATACACTTTTTATTTACTTATTGCTCAAGTTTTCGGGAAAAAGAAATTTAGTGTGGAATTATTGGGAGATAGTGAACGTGAACTAGTGAACGTTTATTATGTATAACAGGGTAGTATTATAGGTTACCATTAAGACACTTCTGTCCCCTTTATCTTTATTTTAGCTCTTGCCAATAACAAAAATAATTAAAAATGTTATTACTTCTTTTGGTCTATTACAAAAATATTTTTATAATCCACATTAGGCTGAGTGTAGCTCTTCTAAATGGCGCTTAAAAGGTTAACGTTTGGATTTTGTCTTAAGGTCAAACGGGAGTTTTGTTAACAAAGTGGAATTTTAAATGTCTTCCTACTATTAAGAATTTTGAAATAATATTTTAGATATAATAATAATAAATGAAATAATATTATGGATATGAGCTTAATATATATTTAGTATTAAATGCGATGGTGGTTGTGAGATTTATCTCCATTTGTAGTTGTATCATTTTTCGTGGGACATTAAAATATGTAGGGGCCGTCATGGCACAGGCGGACTTATATGACTCTACAGTCATATAAGTCCGCCTGACGTGACGGTTGTAGGTTTAATTGTTACACGGGGAAACGAAAATTTAATAGTTTAATTTCTTCGCTCTGGTAACAAGGCGAAGTGTTGATTTTTTTTCCACTTAATAAAAATTGTCTCGAACTCGGGTGAAAAGCGAGGAACAGAGCGTCTTGCCACGTCTTGCTATAATGATAAAAACATGAAGCTTCACCTGACTTCTGTTGAACAAAGAATACATTTATTAGAGCAACGCCGTGTCACAAACAAGTATCTAAAGCCAGGAGTTAAGAATGGTCTTAATTAAATTACATTAAAAGCACTCAAAATCTGATTAACATATTTAATAATAAATGATTCATATCGTAAGTACTAACATTACTGTGAAAGTTCGTTAAAGGTTCGATGAAGCTCCTTTGTTCTTCAAAGGCGGCGGGTCAAAATTTATCAAACAACAGATATTATATGTTTGAAAATCCAAATTATTTGAGTTATCTAATTTTCAGATAAAGCCTGGTTTTCATTTAAATATTTATTGCACAAAATTTGCTACCCTGCCCTGTTGTGCACACAACAGGGAGGGTAGCAACAGGGATACAGCGTGAAGCTAATTTAATTTAATTTTTACAAAAAAGTTTATATGACAAGTCTAGTTTTCTAATTATAATTACATAGTATATAATATTTGTTTTAAATTGCACAAAATGAACTGATAATTAATCGTTTGGCCAATATAGAATCACGTACTCGTATATCGAACAACAATATTGTATCATAACTGTAAAGGTAATTACGCATGTATAAAGTTCCCCTAAACTTTGGTCATTAGACTGGGCTATAAGTGTGCAAGCCCCCTTATATCTAGCGAACGGGGCAAGTACAGTACTAACTTATTTAAGTTGAAGGAGTACAGCGATTGTGTAGAATTAAACGAAAATCGAATTAATATAATTTTAATTAGCGCCGTCGTGACACAGTGACACAAGTCTATAACTAGCTGTGACACGACGTTTGTCAGGGTGTCGCGGGATTAATTTTTATGGATATTTCAATTATTTATAGATATTTATCGACTCAACGTGCAATGCCTTGAGAAAAAAGTGTAACACAGCGTATCTTAACACTAAGTTCCTCGTGCCCACGTAATACAGTGAGAAGATGAAAAAAAAAACAAATAAGGATAAACTAAATAAGGATAAATTAATTCCGCAATTCAACACGCAATACCCCGCGAAAGTGTCTTAACAATATATTTTAAGGTTCTCTCTGCCAACCCTACCAAACTTGCTGTGCGCAAGATTCAGTTTGAACCTGGAAAAAAACTATAATAATATTATAATTTTTAACCACTTCTAAATAACTCTATATATATTTAACGGCTGGACTGAGCAAGCTAAAGATTTTCAAAAAATTGTAATCACATATATGATTTTTGATTTGTTAGTTAGAATACATTTCACATTTTTAATGTCGGTTTCACTTTAAATTAGTATTGTGTGCTTTTTAATTTCTAGTTTGCTGTTAGTTATAAGTAGCTTAAGATAAGATATGTTAGTTATAAGATACTTATTACTTTAAGTGACCTACTTATAACTTACTCCATACAGTAAAGGTACGCAAACCGCCAAACTTCTAGCTATTATGTCAAAACAAGTTTCATTGGAGCTTTTCGTTACACGTATTCGCTTTTGGAAGCATAAGCTACGTATTAGGCCCGTTCGGTTCTGAAGTATGTATTATATATGTAATTATTACACTAGGTGTTAGATAAATAGTTCGCAAAGATTGATTGATTAATGATTGACTGATCGCCGCGACTTTTCCACATTTCGATGGAGAGAAAGAGAGAATAGTAGCCAGACCGTTGTTGTTTTATAAAACCTTATAATTTCTATGCGTGTACACTAAGCAACGGTAAGTAATTTTCAGAAGAATGGATCTCAAGTGATCGTTACTTTGGCTGTTATTAGGTAACTTACACACAAAAATATGATTTAACTTTTGTTTATTTTTAAAGATCAAGGTTTTTATATTTTTTTGGCAAATAATATTAGCTATAACGTTGTCCATTGCCAGACACTTAACATGGTTTTAGCCCTGTCACACAATCCTAAATTCTATAAGGGCCTGCGAACATATTAAGAGCAAATTATGTTTTGTATACATTAATTTATTTCATATTTGTGACTTTACTGTTAGTATATTAAATTCGTAGGCACTTATAATTTATAAGAGTTTAGACGAGCTATAGCCGATAGTTTAATATGTACCAGATCAAACTCTACACATTAGAAAACTCTAAACTCTTATTACTATAACATTTAAATTTTGTATTTGCAGAATTAAAATTTAAAGTCATATGCTTCATTTTTCAACGTCAAGTAATTGAAAAATATAAATACTTACCAATTGAGGCCGCTATAGAGCGGCCAGAGTACGTCATTTAACTACAAAGACGACGTTTGTGAGGTTGAATTCTTCTATATTATTGGGCGTAAGTCACTTCTGCCTACCCTGTTATATGCGAAACACAGCGAAGTAGTAAAACAATATCAGTTAGACTTAATGAGAACTGGCGCAGAAAGCTCAATATGACTCCTGTTTATTTTTTTTCAAAATAAACGTTTACTGTTAAGACAAAAAAGAAAACGAAAGTGACATATCAATAGATCCTTACGCTACACCACAGTTAATACAGGAAGCGTGACGATAAAAACATTATTGATTACGGAATATTTCAGACTAAAAGGACTTCTTGAGAAATGTGATCTCGTTTGTTCACCCTTCAATGAATACCTACGTACGGGCGGGGGTTATTAGAATATTTTATCTTTGAACTCCTTAAGAAGGGTGGCGATGACAAGCATTTGAATTAAGGACGGTTTCACATTTTTTCAACATAATTGACATTCGTCTGACATAAAGAACATGGTGCTTACTTTACAAAGAAGGTTATGATATCAATTTCTTTTTCTTTTTGTCTTTCATCACACATCAGATACTTTTTTGACGCAATGAACTACAGGTAAAATCTAATAGCAACGTTGACTTCTAGTGATACTTAACTTTTATTTGAAATACGGATAAAAATATATATATAAAAACTTTAATACTGATCAAATTACATCTGCATATTATACGAATACGTAGTGAGGAATGGGCACAAACGTGAGACTGTAAACGCGACCGTCCATCTCTGCATCTGAAGATACCATTTATCACGAGATCGCGTGGAGGTATTAATCTGGGATTCATATCAAATATTCAGGTCTACCACACCTAAGAGTGTAGAAAACATCAAGACAACATTTTTGTTTTTGTTTTTGTATGAAATTCGGTGCGTAATTTAAAAAAAACTGTCCTTTAAGAACTTACAAAGCAAATAAAAGAAAAAAAGAGATCCGAAATAAAAATAAAACTTCATATTTGTATTACAGGAAAATCATTAAAAACTTTTATGATATGATATTGGGCATACGCCCACAAACTAAAGTTAACAGATCCTGAAATGGATACGGATCCCTCGGTAGGCGAGCCCGATTCACACCTTATTCAAATAATTAAAATTTATTGATTTAAACTTAACTTAGCTTCACGCTTTATCCCTAGCGGGGTAGTCAGAGAGAGCGGGGCGCCAAACGCTACGGTCCCTACATACCTCTCTCGCCTCGTCCACTGTCATCAACCTCTTCATGCATGCCCTCCGGAGGGTCGTCATGCTTTTTACGTGTGACCCTCCTCCATTATCTTAGATACTGTGTTTTCGAAGTTCAACCGAGGTCTTCCCTTACTTATGTCACCACTCACTCTTCCATCATAAATATTTTTTACCATTCTTTAATCAATCATCCGTTCGACGTGCCTAAACTAGCTGATCACGTTTTAATTTAAAATGATTAAAATTCGTATTATACAAAGTAAAATTTTACTTAAACTGCACTCAACTGCACAAAAGTCTTATCTAGTAAATAACTAATATAATAACGCTCGAATACATTTTAAGTGGCGCCTCCTAACAATGTATACACTGAACGTCTCACAAACTCCCCAAAGCAATTATGTACACGAATATTTATTTGGAGAAATCGTCAAAGCACAACAACAGACGAGTCTCGACCTAAAAACAATAGCACACTCGAACCAGATTTAACGCTACGTAGTCCCATAGGAAATATAAATACTGTATTGAAATATCGTAGCTATAATGTGTATCGGAATCCCCCCATTCGTGGCTAATATTACTTGAACTTTTCCACTCCTTGTTTATATGAGGGTGCTGAAACTTTGGGGGGGTGCCAGGTAGGAGCTTACAGGTCATTTTATACTAGTCAAGTTAAACGCTCGATGCCTCCGAAGCTACTTATGACTATGAATATTTATAACGTATTAGCTGAACGCTTAAGTTTATGCTTAACGAAAAATTGTCTTACTTTATTGATGGTTTTTTGTAAATAACATGTAATACACATAACAAATGACTTTTTGAATTTTTAATTCAATATAATAATGAACATTGTTGATAAGTTTTTTGTTCATTTTTTACTAATTCTTAAGATGCGTATGCAGGTGTACCCAGGTTTACGGACACTCCATTTTCTACAAAAAAAACTTATCGATTTAATAAATAATTATTAAGGCATATTATATTATTTTTATACTATAATACCATTTGCCTGTCTAAAATAATATCATTTCTATATTTGTGTAACAAACAGACAAATACTTATCAGAAAAACATTTATAGATATGATTTTCAGATATTAATTGAGAATTGCTTAGTATTATATTATTATCGAGAATAATATAGCTTAAAAAATATTGACAGATGAATAAAATATTAAAAATAATTGTATAAGTGTACTATCTAGTCTCTCTTCTCTTCTTTCAATGACTTAACCGATTTTAATTTATTTATTTAGGTAAGTTTTTTTATCTATTTGTTGATAATTATCATCATTATTATATATCGAAAACGTCATTCTCCTAAAATACATCGATTTCATATCTCAATGACATCCCGATTACAGTAGATTAGTATATGAAGTCTGTAGAGGCGCTGTAAATGCAAATTATAAATGTTTATATAAAGAGTTCAATTTATATTCTAATTCGATAGCTTCCCGCTCGGGGTAGTCTACGAAGACACTTCCGATAAACAGGGTGGAAAGTTAAATTTACAATAATGTGTTTGCATGTGACTAAAATTATTTTTGCTATACGGAATAAATAGACACCCTTAAGGCTCAGTGGGAATATATGAAATGTGAATGAAGAGTTACATTGCCTAGAGCAATACGTGTAATCTTTTTATAGCTTCACGCTGTATCCCGCACATAGCTGGAAGACCGGAGAATTTTGAGTATCTAATGTAACACTCCGTTCTCATATATTTCCAACTTTCTGAAAAACTCTGGAGCACTTGCATATTGAGTGGCCGGAACTCGTTACCAGAGCGAGAAAATGAAAGTATTAAATATTTTTCCCAAATGGGAATCGGAACCGCTACAGGCGGTTTATTTAAAATAAAACATGGCGTTAGTTTTCTCCGCCTACCAATAGACAGGCAATATGTTGGGCGAAAAAAATACTTTAAACTAATGTAAATACACCCATGTTGTTAGTTATGGTGACTTTACCTATAAAAGAGAATAGAAGAACTTATCTTGACCACGCAAGCAAAGACGCGTGTAAAAACTAATGTGACAATAACAATATAAGAATTTGCTATTATCATTTATTTCACTAGCCACACAATACAATTTTTTTCGTTATCTCCAAGTATCTTATTGGTCTAAAAATTAGATCATTTATATATATTTGATAAAAAAAATACTATATTCATCACAAAAATTACATTAATTATTAAATAACTGGTTTGATCTCAGCCAAAAATTTTGATGTCCTTCATCAACCGTTCCATGGATATCTGTGAAGATCTGTGGAAATGAAAGGGAAGCAGCAAAGACGTAGTGGCTTTCTGTACTTATTCGAAAAAATCAATATAGGTGTGAAATTAGAAAAAAATATAATATAGTCTGTATATAAAGAAAACGAGCACAATAGAAAATCAATTATTTATTATATCTATATTACAAGCTATACATCAAATTTACTAAATTAACTTAAAATATTATTTGTATAAACTCCCATTTCACATTCATTTATAAATATTTACTTGTGAAATAATGTTAAAAAATATTGAAAACATTAAATCGATAAATTGAAAATATTGTAGACATTGTAAAATATTTTTATTGTTTTATATAAAACAGGTAATTATTTTCAATTAGAAAATCATCTACAGCAAGTTCAAGTAGAAAGAACAGCTAAATCATTATAAATAACTTAATTAAGTAAATCACGTCACATTTAAGCAGTTACTGATATTTTACTAAACAGTTTGGTTTCTTTTAACGAATTTAATAAAACGTCTGTGTCGTTTCCATTATTATTTGAGTCTTCTGATGAAGTTGTAGTTGAATCTGAACTGGTAGATTCATTTGTAGGCTGAGTAACAGCCTGACTAGTAGGCTCAGTTGCAGGCTGACTGGCAGGATCGGTTTCTCCGTTACCTGTCGTTGGTGCTGCGGTAGTCAAACTGTTTTTCAGTTCGTTGAGCTCCCGGTCGAGTCGACTCCTCTGGTTTGACAGTGCCCAAGTAGAGACCATCAAACAGAACGATAGTAATCCCAGAAACACAATTATTTTATTATTCAACATCCATCCCAATGTACTGTTACAATAATATCTCCAATTCATTTTGAATAATCTTATTATAATATAATTGACACGACCGTTATTTATCACAAAGAAAAAACATATATTTTCAATATTTCGCTGATATCAGCGAGGTCTATCGAAGCGATATGGTTATCATGGTGTTTTATCTTTGTATTATTTGGTATAATGATTCTTATGTTCTTGGCATATGATTTAATTTACTTTGTATCCCTTTATCAGGAAATCGATAAGAAAAATCGGTCCATAAACATATCTTAATTTCATGTTAGTTAAACTATTTTATTATATTTTTGTAAAAGCGATTGTCACACACGAGTAGAATATTGTATAATCTATGGAATTTGTTAAGAAGGTTCAATATTGTCGGTTATTATCGTCAAAATTATATTATCTGTAATTTTCAATCACAATACAAATTCCGCAACTCAACACGCAATGCATCCAGAATCCGGCGGAATGTGGAGAGTTGAGTGTTTTATATTATAACAAGGCTATCTTTACCTAAGCTGCTACATGCGGGATAAAGCGGGAAAAATGAAAAAAAAAAAAACAACAAATATATGACAAAACACACATAACAAGATTAGATTGACTGTTTAAAATGTCAAGGAAACAAAGAATAAAAATGAAATGAAATTCTATCGGATACTCTTGGGAAATCATTCGAAACCCGTCACGGCTGATTGCAGCGTCGTTTGAAAATGTTATTTATTGATAAACCATAGATTTTACAGTACTGTATGAATGATATATGGCCGTACGTCATTTTACAGATTAAATGTATATTTTTATATAAGATATTTTATATATTTTTATATATAAGAGTGTTGGCTAATAATAAGTTACTCTAGGCGTGACAGATGATGGGTTCGATTCCCACTCGATTAAATGAAACATTTATTATTTTCATTTCATTGCTATGGTGTTGGGGCAAAGCGCGGCGTTTACAGTCACTCTTTGTGCCTTATGTGATTATACAATGATGTAGTATTATTTTTAAAAATATGAATTATGAAGTGCAGCACACCTTGCCTTGCTAACTTGTTTTTGTTTGAAGTCGATTAAAAATAGTATATGAAGAAGAATAATACGATGATGGTCGTGGTGGGTACATACTCGATGCGCTTTTCATACGTTCCATTGTTTTCTTAGATATTTGTTAATATTATCGAAATTTTCATATTCTGTTTAATATATATGTTATAATTTTGTATAAACTATATCGTCACTTACTATTTGTATTCTATCTGTATGTACATTAAAGTGGTGTTGAATATACTCAGTGTTAACAGACAGACAGAGAGTTTTCATTCATTTCCATCAACCCTACAACTTACATAGCATTAATATTTTAATCCAAAATGGCCGCCGCAATAAAATGGCGTATTAGAAACTTTTACACAACCCACCGTAGCCATCAAATGGAAGCGCTTGATTTGAAAAATACTCCATATAAAATCAAAAATGGTTTTTTATTAATATTTTATAGTACAGTATGCAAAGACAATTTCAATAGTATATTAGATAGGATGAAACTGTCATACAATAATTATACTAAGTCCAGACACAAGTTTCGAATAAATTTCCAAAGCATATCTATTACTATTAAAGCTGTTATTTCAGTCGTCGAAGTGCTCGATTCAATAGAATATATTAAGAGCTATCTAAATTTTGCTAGGTGTGAATATCTTACGAATGGAGTAACATACGACTGGATTTATTTGTGTAGAACTTTTTTAATATAATTATAGTAATTGGGGCCTGGGGTGTCTTAACACTACGTTCTCTCTGCCTTTATGCATACAGCATGAAGCTGTTTTTTTATATATAACTATATTAGTAGACTTTGCTTCTGTTTTTATCTCTGTAAAAATACCTTATTTATAAATGGCACTCAACTCTGAGATCGATCTTGAGATAGATCTTGAGTACCATTTTCATTTATAGATTATTAAAAAGGCGTCTCAAGATCGCTTTCAAGATTGATCTCAGAGGTGAAACTGGGGTTTGTAGCTAGTTTTTTTTTATAATCGTAACGACTAATATAACCCTAACGGCATTTCATAAATTTCCACCATTAAGAATGTCTGACTTTGTACAAAATGCTCTTATCTTGAATAAATAATTACTTAAATTATTAGCTCGTTCTAAGCTCTCAAAGGACAAAGAAGTCGCAAAATTTCTGAGATATTGGACACTTTGTAAAATGAGAGTGATTTTTCTTCTTAGACTTATCTATTATTAGAAAAAAATCGAATTTTCTGTACAAATAGCCGGATGTAACGGATGACATAATTTTAATTATGATTTTTAATTTGAGAACGAAATTGACTTTATTGGGACGTATTTGACTTTAGAATTGGATAGTTTAAAGGAGGCGGATGAAGTCCTGCTACGTTGAAAAAATATCTGTTTATAAATTGAATCATTGAATTTTTACTTTACATGAAATTTTTTTTATTTTTTTTTTTTGAAATTTTTTTATATGAAAAATTTACCCTCTATCTAGCAGTAAATAGGGACAAGCTGATAACTATGGTTATCTAAATAAAACAGCCGACGACAATAAATAGAAAGGAGTTATACTTACTACGATATAAAATAATGAGTGTTAACGTAGCTTATAATATATTAACGGCTACGTTAATACTTATTATTTTTACTATACATATTTTTTCTCCAAAATGTAAAAGACCATATTTTTTTTTGTTATAAAAACTACGAAAATTCCATTTAAATTAGGCCCATCTAAGTTTTTATACTGAAAGTTGAGTTAGTTTTGCTCTAAAAGCAAAATAATAAAATTTTCAGCTGCTTTCAACCTATTCATGGGACTTACGAAATCGTTCACTTAAGTTAACGGACGTTTATCACTTAGCTTAGGCGCTAGCTAATGGACAGATTTTTATCGGCTAGAATCAATCGGATTTCGATTTTTAAATCTTATCATTTTTTTTTCAGCTTCACGCTAGATCCTGCACACAGCAGGGTAGGCAGGGGAAATCTAGTGTTAAAACACTCCATTTCCCGTTTTGTTAGTACAAAAGCGAAATGAAAATGCGTAATTCCCGTGACAGAGATTTGAACCTAAACCTGTCTCACTTATAGTTAGTCGTAACGCCACAATTGAAATATTTTATTACTATCACATTAGAATTTAAAATATAATATCAATAAGAAACAACTGAAAAAGTTTAACTAATAAAAAAATCATATGTCCTTAAAAAAGAATAGCTGACTGTCGTTCACGAGTATACGGGTACGTGGTAGAGTCCGATAGCTATTTAAAAGCTTCGCTCAAAATTCTATAGAGCTTAAAAAAGCGCTTAAAGCTTAAGCCAAACTGACGCCTATCACTTGGCTTAAGCGTTATTGAGGCGGACCGCGCTTGTTAGATCAAACGCTTAATTACCTCCGGGATGAGAGATTTCGCTCAAATGAACAGTTTCATAAAGTTCTTTACCAGCTAATTTTTTATGAACGGACATGTAATATAAGCGGAAAATATGTTTTGGCTTTCGCTCGCGTCGCTTTTTTTTTACAGAAATTTTTGTGCGACGTGCGTTGGTTGTTGTGAATTATGAATAAAGAACACTACTTTACTACTGATAGTAATAAGTTTATGCTCTATGAAAACTTAAGGAATAAGATAATTTTGTCCGGGTAATTTTTTTGAAGCCGCAGCGGCATAGTGGCGTTTGTAGGTTCGATTAAACTCGATATATATATATATATATATATATACGTATATTACGTATCTTTTACGTAACACATTGTTCGTTTCGCTGAGTGCCAAGTAAAGGAAAGGGGTTGGTTGGATAGCAATTGGTCTCCCTTATCTAAGAGCGCCATTTTTCACGTCAGTGTAACCGCGGCACGACATTTGTCAAAACTTCATGGCTCTCGTGGACTGAAAAACTATTTTAAAAGAATCGTTTTAAACGTTTTAAATTTAATTTCTTTAGCGTCACGCTGTTTACCGCACCCAATATTTTTCACCGGATGCTGGAGGCGTTGCGTGTTGAGTGGCGCAAATCAACGCCGCGCTTCTGCCTCGAGACCAGAGTGAAGAAATGCAAACATTAAATAAAAACACATCTCTTCTCTTCTCTCTCTCTTTGATTTTTGCGAGTAAAAAAAAACACTTTTTATATTTACACAAATACATAAGACGTGTAAAATTACCATAAAAAGTGCGTTTCAAAAGAAAAAGTGGTTCGTTAATTTTAATAAAATCAAAATGACGTAGCATTACAAGATTGTATCTGGAATGAGCATCGTTTGAATTTTAATCCCGTTTATATTAGTTTCAAACGCGGCGGAAAATGACATTCATATTAAAATGTATATTTTCTTATATTTACATCTTAGAGATAAGAATTTATTGTTTTGTTATGTTTCATATATTTAAATTTGCGATAAAATGAGATGAGAACGAAAAGCAAAAATAATCTGACGATTGTATAGTGTGCTAGGTATCATTCAGGCCGTCTGGTCCCGGCTTAGAATAGGATCACCCTGGCGCTGTCGGTGTCGTATGAGGCGACTAAAGTACGTGTGGTAGAGTCCTCCACCTTAAACCTTGGGCGGCGATGATCACTTACCATCAGGTGACCCGAAAGCTCGTTTGCCTTATTCTCTCCCATCAAAAAAAAAACATTTGCAATTTGCTTGGACACCCGGACGTAAATTGAAAAATCACATTTTTCCCGTTTCCGTTGGTGGTTCCTATCTCCTCATGGAACCTATTCGCCAAGTTTAATTCCATATTGTACAGTTTTGGCTGTCTGTACATTGACTATCAATAATTCATTAAAATTGTTATAAAATAAATAAGAAATATCTTAGTATGCCATTGATTCGAGCAGCGGGCCTATAATACAAATTAGAAATCTTATTATATAATATATAAATAAATGAATATATAAATAAATTATAGTATAATCAGTCATCCCTAGATAAGTTCCATGTATTGTAAACGATCCCAAGCTAGGGAAATTATTTATTTTTATTACACATAAATAAAATAAAGAAAGGAGTGTCTTGATACTATCTGTAGTGGTAGTAGTAGCTGAAAAAAAATACTGAAAACAGTGGAGATTGAATGCAACAGAATATAGACTTGCATTTTCTAATTCAAATTATAGATATAACTTATAAAAGTATGTTATTGTTATCGAACATAGTTTTATATCAATGTCTTTTTTTTTTTTTTTTTTTTATGGGAGAGGACAAGGCAAACGAGCGTTCGGGTCACCTGATGGTAAGTGATCACCGCCGCCCACGACCCCTGAAACACCAGAGGAGCTACAGGTGCGTTGCCAGCCTTTAAGGTGGAGATGAAGGGAATGTCTACGAGTAGATTAATTATAGAGATGTAAATTAACTAATTAAGTCCGTGCGTATTGAGATAATTTATTACAAGTATTTAATTAGTCTTCATTTGTTAATTAAAAGCATCATTAAGTGTGACCTTTGATTAAGGTGATTTAACGTTGAAACGCTGTATCCTGGACCTGGAAACTTTGTGATGAGACACTTCGTTGAGTGGCGGAACTCAATGCCAGATATTTGTTTCTTATGTACAATTTTATCTTTATTATACAATAATTCCCTACTGCTAAAGAAGTGTTATGTTTTTCGCGCGTATCTTATATGTACGTATGTATGTTATATTCTTTATTACCTCATATCTCTAGAACCGCTGAAAGGATTTACATAATTGAGGTATCGTTAGATTTTTCTTAGCAGCCTAAGTGCTCTTAGAGAGGCGACGTTAAAAAAAATCATGGCGGCTGTGGGACGCCATTAGACTGTTAATCCTAATAAACTATTGGGCTTGTTTTTTTTTCTTTTTAGTTTTATGCATTCGAGGGTTTTGTTTTTTTAAATATTTTATTTTTTTTAAATAGTAAATAAAAAATTTACTTATTACTATTAGAACACTCGAGAAATAAAATTCATTTTAAAAGTTATGATTCAGAAGTAAAATTATTAAAATAGGCCCTTCGCTTATATTTGTTCTTATTTCAACGCTAATAAATTTTCCGTGGAAATATTTTTTCCACTCTGGGAACAGTTTACTTACGGTCTGTTTAACAAAGACATTTCGGCATGCCCAGTCAGTGGTGGCATGATAAAATTTAATAACAGTACGAGAAATATCCTTCATATCTTTTTTTGTAGGTTTTTTGGAGGCCTGGTGCAGGTGCATAAGCGTGCGACTGTAAACGCGACAGTTGTACGGGTTCGATTCCCATTCAAGAAAATTAATTACGTAATATTTTAAATTTTTACATTGTTACAGGAATAAATTATTTAATAATTTATTTTCATCGCACTGGTAGCGATGCAAAGCCTGAATATGCCTCAAAAATTTGGTGAAAAGAAGAGAACGAAACTATTTTAATGGAGAACGGAGTATCTAAACAACACGTTCTAAGGAAGGCCTACCCACATAACAGGCACACCCCACTTTTTTGTCTTGGTACCAGAGCAAAGAAATGAAAAAATGGATAACTGGAATTGGATAATTATAAATTCCTCGGGAATCGAACCCACAAACGTTGCGACAGTCACACGCATGCGCCATGGCGACCTCACCGTTCACTACTTTCTGACAAAATTCCGGACATTACCGTCGCCTAGTAAAAAAAAATGTGGCGGAACTCAACGTTATACCTTTACCAAAGCAAGATAACGAAAACAAATCATTCTCGTAACCCGCCTATTGCGTTTACAGTCAACGTAACGCATTGGCAAAGCGCCTGACTAATTAATAAGAGCGATGTTTGGGGGTTCGATTCCCACTCTCGGAAATAACAATTTTATGATAACAACAATAACAAGACAAAATATAGCATTGAGGTCCAAGTTCAAGCTTGAAGGACAAGTGGAAAATGGAATCTTCTTACAACGTGAAGCAAAAAAATATTCCTTCATTGCTTAATAAACATAATTATAAGCGTAACTTAAAGTCTACTTAGTATGGCTTTTCCCACAACCCTTTTATGTCTCAATAATCACATAGCTGATGGAAGTTGGAGTATGAGGATTCATCATCTAAAGCCGTAACGATGTGATCGATTATCGCTTGTCGTTCCCAGATATCAACTATCAATCACCCTTTTTGCCCTTATTGTCTTTGAGCTTTTGGATCTCTAGCTAGTAAAAACTCCTGGATTTTTGCGAAATATAAGTTCATATAATATATTATTTATTTTAGCTACGCACTATATCCCGTATTAAAGGGTAGGTAAGTGGTATTGGAATCCTCCATTTTTCAAGACTTAGTGGAACTCAACACACGCACTATAGTGGGAAAATGGAAAAAATTAATAGGAACATGACCCCGAGTAAAAAGCAAACCATAACTATTATAGATATCCAAGACGTATCTTTATTCTTATAATGTATAAAGAAACACGTAAAAAAAATTAATTTACATTTTCATCAAAGTATCGTCGTTGAAACAAAGAATAATATTGATTTATACATTATATATACCTATATTTTATTCTCATATATATTTCAGGCCAGTCGTGGCGCATTAACACAAACGTGTAACCAAAAACGCGGCAGGTTCTGGGTTCGATTCCCACTCGATAAAATGAAACATTTAATAATTTCCCTCTGTGTTAATGCGGCGTTCAGTTTCGCCAGTCTACCCCAAATTATTAAGAAAAACCATTTCCTTTGCACATTACCTATGTGCAATAAATATTTTAAATAGGCAATCGTTTTTACCTAGCCTGACATAACTTTAAACTTAAGTTCTCTGAAATTTTAATATTCATTATTCAAATTGTTGAATACAAACAAGAAAATGTTAAAATTAATTAATGGAGACTTCGCAAGAGTGCAATTTTAAGCTCCCACGCTTATTACAGTCTATATTTTTCTGCAGCTCTCCGAAGGAAGGGACCGCAGCTATAATTAAACCGCATGCGATGAACAAAAAGTATATTGTATGTACAATTTAAGCAACAAAATCAAGATAAATCTGCGTACATAATTTAAAATTGTGGTTTTTGCACTGTTTGGTAAATTGTAAATCCGGATGTGATTTATGATCTGTGCGGAGTTATTGTAATTTGAAACGAATGTCTGTACATGTGTTTGCATATGGATTTGTCCGTTTTGTTTACTTTTTTTATGTGTTTAAGCTCTCTGCAACACTTTTCAGTGAAATTTAGAAAAAATGTAAATGCTGTATTTAACTGATAGAAATTTTTAAATTCATTGTTTTGGGTCCTAGGATTTCTCTCGTACAGAAAGCTATAATTTCCATACATTTCTCAATATGTATAATATTACATGTAAGTATACCATCATTTATAGGATCATATTGTAATCAAAGCTAAAGACACATATTTATTATAGACCACAACTAGTTAAACTAAGACGGAACAGGTGAAGTTAAACAAGAAGGATGCAGAGTATTATACAAACGTACGGAGTAAATAAGGGTTGTTTGATGTTAAGACCGTAAAGTAGTTGTAAACTGTTACTCGATAACATATTATATATATTAAATGCTAACAAATTCATTTATTTCTGTATCAGCTTCACGCTGTATCCCGCACAGCAGGGTAGGCAGAGGGAACCTTATGTTTAAGGCACACTCCGTTCCCCACTTTGCAACGAATTCTGGAGGCATTGCATATTGAGTAGCGGAACTCAACGCCGCTCTTTGCCTTCACAGCAAAGCGAAAAAATGAAAATATAAATGTACATAAATATCTTCTCAAGTGATGATCGAACCCG
Organism: Heliconius aoede; assembly: GCA_037355905.1. Classification (NCBI taxonomy): domain Eukaryota; kingdom Metazoa; phylum Arthropoda; class Insecta; order Lepidoptera; family Nymphalidae; genus Heliconius; species Heliconius aoede. The sequence goes on along the minus strand of JBAIZZ010000053.1, from coordinate 941,507 downwards.
AAACCGTCACGTTAGAGTCACACCCTTTAGCCGCTGAGCCACGATGGATTGAATCAGTTTTTATATAGATAAAAATAAGGGCCATTGTGGCGCAGTGAGGCTCAGCCTGACTGTAAGAACTACGGTTGTAGGTTCAGTACTTGAAAGAATGATATTCTATTGAATATCATTATTTATAACAAGGTCAAACCTCAAACCTCAAGCCTCACACAAGACGTCAAGACGACAAGAGGTCAAGCCTCAGACAAACCTCAAGACAAGGTTTTCTCTGCTTTCCCCTCGGGAAGGAATACAGCGTGAATACAAAAATGAAAACTTATTCTAATAATTCAAATATACCTACTACTAAGTTCAAAATTACTTAGATAAGTATTATATATATTAATTAGATATATTGGAATAAATCGTTGAATATAATGGTAATAATATGAAATTAAATAAATATATACTTTACACATATCACTGAGGCTGGTGCTAATCTGTTCAAATCCCGCGTTTCCGACTATTCTTTTTCAAGACTGTGTTAAGAGTGGTGAAACTTTGTAACCAGAGCGAGGTAATAAAAATATCAAACAAATAATTCTTTCAAATGGTAATCGAATTCATAACTTCCCACTGTCTTACAAGAACCGTAATTCATACATATTTTATACACTTACTTTACTAAGAATTAAAAACGAAACCTCGTGTTTTTCCACCACTGGCTTTATTCAGAGAAAGTACGCGTAAAGGTTTTAGTTACGGTCTGTTCAACAATGACATGGACGGTAATATGATATAATTTAATATCACGTCGGTTAACATCGCTTTGTGGCGTTTACTTGGGGGAATCTTGTGGATTATAATGTATTTTTTTTTTCAGTGTTTCATTTTTTTTATTTAATAATTAATATATGAAAAACTGGTCAAGTGCGAGTGTTACTCGCGCACCTAGTTCACCGTTAAGTACAGCACACCTACAAAAGTCTACAAAATGAGTACATACCTCCATGTACACCTACTTATTTTGTTAGAAATTAAGTATAATTACAAATTTGTAATATTTTGTACATGTAATTCCTTTATTTGTTGTCACCGCTTGCCAAATTCTATACAAAATTTAAATTAGCGGATATAGGCACTCATTATGTGTGATGAATGAACTACAAATATAACAAGTATGTAATGTTTTATTTTCTGATATCTATAAATTTTCACTTCTGTAGGTTCATCCCATAGATTTTCGTTATGCGGTCATTTTTATACAAAATGCAGTAAAAACTATGCATACATGCATGGTATCTTTTGAGTAAGCTAGGAAGTGTATCAAAAGTTTAACAACTGCGTAAACAAATAAATATGTTACGAAAATAAAAAAAAACAAAACCAAAATGACATAAATCACTACCGTAAACGATGAAATACAAAAAAAAATATTTAATAAAAATATTTAATAGCAACCGAATAACTAAATAATATTTAGCTAATTTGCCAATTCTTAATATATATAATCTTATAATTAACTACATATAATATAACATAAACATACACAAGAATTATAAAAATAATTATATTTTGCTTCATTTCGTATAGTGTTAAGACACTCCATTCCTCATTTTCTGCCAAATTTAGGAGACAGTGATGTGTTGAGTTGACGGAATTCAAGGCCGCGCCTGTCCTCTTACATAGATTGTAGGTGTCATAATTACACTATACAAAACTATTATTTTTTGTTTTAAAAACAGATTTTCTAACAAAATATTTGTATTTTAAGCTTAATTGCTTAATTAATGTTTGGACATTTATTATCCTCTACAACAATACCTAACTACCAAAGTCTAGTCAACTATGCAAAGTTCAAGACTATTACTTAAAGAGGATTTATCATTCACAAGTAATTACAACATCGATTAGTACAGTTTCCGGTTAATATTAATAGCCTTTTTGTCTGTTCCCTTATATAAGCAAAGAATAAATCGATTTGTCTTGCACAGGAATCGAATGCTTGACCGTTTTTGCTTTATTGATAAGAAACAGAGATGATTGAATGTACGATTCTATTTTTTTTGACTACCTTTTTTAATGAAACGCCTTGCTTTGCTTTACCAACTCGAGTGTGTGAAAGGAGTGTTTTAACACTAGGTTTCCCTCTGCCTCCCCTGCTGTGTGCGTGTGGGATAAATAAAACACAATAAATAAAAAGAAAGAACAGACGACGCACGATATTTCTCTGGTATGCTTCAAAAGAAAAAAAAACGAGCCATGACGAGGTCTTTAATAATAAAATAACAAAAATCTATCAACATATTAGAAAGTCCTGGAGATGAAAAAGCCATAGATTCAAATAGATAGCACTGTTTATTGCTTTTATAGGTCATTAATATCTAGAAAATCTAGGTTCCAACTGCGGTCCCAGGAAATGGGTGGAGCAATTAGCCTCTATAAAGTGTAATAAAAAACTTCGCGAACGAGTGTCGCGATAAGTATTGTACTGCTCAACAAAAATAATCTCTATTTTGTAAGTACTAAAGTCTAATATGAATGTTTAAAATGTAATTATTTAAGCTCTGGATAAAATTAATTTACTTTGAGTATATCTTGTGTCTTTATTTAAGTGTAGTTAGCTTATGGGAGTAATATAACTTGTTTAACTATAACAGTTGGATAGTTTAGTGACTTTCGTATTCTACGTTTTAGTGGACTTTGACATATGATGAGACATTTCATTTAATCGCTCTGGTAAAGGTAAAGAGCGGCGTTGAGTTCCGCCAGTCAACTCCCAATGCTTCCAGAATTTGGTTGGAAGTCGTGAATGGAAGTGTTTTAATGGCAATAGAGTGTCTTAACACTAGGTTTCCAGTTTCCCTTTGAGATACAGCGTAAAACTATTAAATTTGTTTCTACAGACATATACAAATCCTCGACAAATGGATTATAAACACAGCATTTGTTTTTAATTTTTGACCTTCTTTTTAATTTGATCATAAAGCTTAATGCAATTACAACATAAGTATAGCAAAATACAACAAAAATAAAATATGCCACCAAAAATATCATTATTTTTATCATAAAAACACAAAAATAAAGAGAAACTTATGTAAAAGTAAGACATAAATATTTTCTTCAACTCCATTTTATTTCACTATAATCTAATTCCGCGCTACTTTCCGCTCGCTGAGGCTTCTTACACAATTTTTCAGCTTGACTTTTTCTCCGCCGCGCCGCTGGAACAGGACGCCGAGAAAACCGAATTAAATCCACTGAGAAAAACTGAGACGTGTCCTAGCGTTAAATTTTTAAATTATTGCTGTAGAGTGAAGCATAATGTAACGACCTAGACGAAATGTTGCATTGTAATCATCGTTTCTGTTTTTATTGTTTTTCTTTTGTATTTTTAGTTATTATATTAGAAACTTGAGATATAATTTATTTATTTCATCTGGCTAGACAGTGAGCAACGCGACGTTGGGTTCCTAAAAATACACTATTTTTTTAAACATAATATTTTTCTATATTTTTTACTAACTTTAAATATGCATGTTTTATTATATATCAACAGATATCTCGTGTACAAATAATAATTATAACAATTTCAATATGAAATTAAAAGAAGCCTCCAAATATTAGATTGTCGTTCATAATTATTTTTATAAATTATTCTGCTAAAAGCAACTGTTTTGCTTTATAAAATACATTAGCAGAACTACTACGCGTTTCGTAATGTTTTAATATAACTTATTATATTATGTAATAATAAGAGGTATTTATATAAAACCTTCTTTTCATTAATTGAGATTTGACACAATATTCCGTTTTCTATTTACTAACCTTTCTGGTATAGAATTAAATCTGACTAAAAGTCTGTTATTTTTTTTAACTAATCGCTTTACACTGCATGTAAGCACACGGAACCTAGTATTAAAGGACACCGTTCCCCACTTTGTAGATTGTACGAGCTCAATGACACGTTCCACCACCATGACATTCAAACGGCCTCAAAGGATAAAATCTCTTATCTAAATAATAGAATCAAAGCTTTAATAATAGCTAATTTTCCTTATAATATTTCAGTTTTCATAAGGTTCGAACTCTGGCCAAGTAACTTCTTAAGATGTTAATCCGACCTTCGAAAGCCATTAAGGTGCTGGAGGATTCGTAAATGGACTGTCCAACGAAAGTTAGAATGGAAATGCATTAAATAATCGCCCATAATTACCGACTTTATGGATTTGAATCCGCTAAAACTTTATTATAATTTTAATTCAAACAGATTGTTTTAAATCAACTTTTCAATTTATAAGTTGCCTTACTGTAGCAGAAACGACGTTACAGTGTTTGATTCCCATTCGAGGTAGTACGTTGTTTTCTTTTCTGCGCTCAGGTAACAATGTCATGAAAATTGAGTGCTGTGTGAGTGGATTCCTCTTTGTCAATTCTAGACACAAAAGAATTTATATATATAAATAGATAAACCAGAAATTCTTTTTTTTTAGCTGCACGCACATAGTCTTTTGTATAGGAGGAAAGCTGGATACTTAGTGTTAATACACTCGGTTCACATTAAGATTCTTAGCCGTTTCCTACTATCTGTGTTTTCTAGAGATCCTGCGCATTTCTTCGTCACCATAGCGAAAAAATTAATATATTAAATATTTAATTTCCTCGAATTGGAATAGAACCTACACGCTTTTGCCCTAAGTAACAACTGACATCAAAATTTTAACATATATTAAAAAATTATATATATTATACTATAAGGATATAATATTTAAGAGCTATTTGGCCACTAAATTGGTTTCAGTTAGAGTAAGTTATAAGTCTTCCTAAGACGTTAATCTAACCTTTGAAAGCAATTAATTCGTTGAGGTTTTATAAATGGGACGTACACTGACTGATGAAGTGGAAATTCATTAGAAACTCTTGTTAGAAAATCAACCTTTAATTTATTCCATCCTAGAAACATAGTACACTAGTAAATTTTAATTGTTTATTTAAATCGAGCAAAATCCAGTCAAGCCTAGAAATGAGAGAGTGTGGACATAATGTATTCATTTTGTATGTGATGAACTACAAATTTATACGATTTTTATTCTATGAAATATTTATACATTCTCTTTCTCTGCATTTTTCCCTTCATTTGTACTGTAACTTTATTACCACTCGAAGTACCCATATAGGTTTTGAGTAGGCGGCGAATTTCATACATGCAGAAAAATAAATTCATATATGCTTGATTTCTGCACTTCAGGGAACCACAGACCTAAAAATCATTGATATTAATTTCAGCTTTATACCTTACTTACGTGATCTCGAGATAAATGATTTTGACAGACGGATGAACGGACAACAAATTTATCACAAAGGGGGGTTTTTATTTATTAAGATACGGAACCCTATCAAAAAGATTTAATATTATTTATCTCTATTTGTCTAAGCCGCGGCGTTGAGTTTCACAACGACACTATGTACAAATTGAACCTATATTACTTATTATAAGCTTAATTCAATATTACTACTGTCCTCGGCAACAAAATAATTCTTTCAGTAAAGTTTTCGTAAAATATTGGAAAATAAGACTTATTTTAATATTAAATTCGTAAGAGGATTATGTTTTGTATATTCATTTCAAAATTATAATTTGTAAGCATTTGTTTGTATAAAGAAATAATATTAGAGTTGGTTTTACATTTATTGTTTGGGATCTGTTTATTCTTACAAAATAAAGCTTACAATAAACTTATAAAGATTTTGTTTTGATATAGATTCATATACTTTTATCATGAATTATTTTACATTTTTCAATTACATTAATATATTTAAAAAAGTAAAAAATGAAATTAAAAATTTTTTTTTCGGTCTTAACGAGATTTTTGTGCAATGAGATAATATATATTTATTATTTCTTGCATTTAATACGAAATTTGCATTTGCATTTGGAACGGAGTGTCTTAACACCGAAGTTCCCTCTGCCTACCCTGCTGTGTGCGGGATACAGCGTGAAGCTGATATGATACAAGATAAAGAAATATAAAAGATAAGTAAATCTTTTTATCTTTTATATTTGGATCCTGGTGACAAGACTTAGTTCCCTGCCCTATTCCTGATATTTTGTCTTAAGTGCCAGAACTTAATGCCACGTTTTTTCTTATTACCAGAACGAAATATTTCTGTTCCCGAGGGAATTGAATATTTCCTAAGTGAAAATAAAATCCATACACATCGTTTTACCAGCCAGACTCTGTCCGTCTCTTTTTTACTAAATTACTCAATAAAAATGTAATTACTCGAGTAACATCGGAAAGCGAAAGTTTACTCAATGAATTTAAATAACTGTTTCATAAAGCTAGCAAACGCTGCCAACTTATTAAGCCGGCTGCTGTTTATGCTTTCATAATAGCGCTACGGTTACCATGGATGTGGGTGTAAGGATGATCTTGAAGGTGGTATATTTAGATTTTTTTGCTGAAATAAATCCAGGGAGGATTAATCCCGTTTTTTACGAGGGTCTGCCATCCCACTCAACCTACTCCACTTTGCACAGTCTGTACCGTTCTCCATGGTTAAACCATTGACTCTCATATTCTACATCACAACATCCAACCCGCGTTTCCTCCCGAGAGGTCTCCATTCAGGCACTGCTGGACTTGCCAAAGTCAATCATGGCTGTTTAAAACAGATTATAATTTTTTCCTCAATAGGCATAAAAACATTAATAAATACTGTTCCAAACAGGAATCAAACTCATAACTCGTGTACAGTCACATTCCTACTATTACGCGAGCTACCCAGAAAAAGTTTGAAACAAACGTTACATTTTCTGCGCATTCAACTTTACTTCTTAAGCCTCTTTTTCATGTGAGCTTTCTTCACCCCCAGTATCATCGATATTGTGAATTCCTAGGCTAACCGAGGTCGTCCCCTTTGTCTATTAATCACTACTCACTCCTTAAGAAAACCTCATCCATATATTCTAATAAAACATAAACTTTTCAAGGTTTAACGATTTTAAATAGCTAGTTAGCTGTGGCACTACAGTTGACCCGCAAGGCCAGCTTTAGACAGTTCAATAATGGCAGTATTCTCTGCATATTTCAGTATTTCAATTGCTATTCGACGCTTCTAATGCCTAGTTAATATTACTATTGTAATGAAAATCATATACTTCAATGCTTTTACATAACTTATATTTCTTCCAGAGTCAGATACCGTTGCGGCTGTACAATATTTACTTAAATCCTATTACAATATGTTATTCTTGAGGACGTCTTTCTATTTCGGCTCCCATTCTAAAAGTGTCAACAATTTTCACGACCACATCAAGCGTCCTTTAACAATTGACATGCGATCGTAATTCTATAAACATATTTTCAAACATATCTTTTTATCAAACAAAGAGGTTGAATTACATTTTTATAATAAATTACTGCGAATATAAAACTCATTACACAAAATCATTACATTCGGCCATCCTACCTCGTGCAGTCTCCTGACGCACGACTACTCACTAAACCAGTAAACGTCAACAATACTCTTTAATCATTACATTCGGTCGATCACAAACAACAGGTACATTTATTAATATTGCCTCTCGGCCTAATTGACATCACTCTTCAAAAATTCATAACTAATTAAACAATCGCGTCTTATGGAGCTACGAGTACTTATACAATCTCATATTATCTAACGAAATTCACATTAAACTCCAGACTTAACATATAAATTTATAAAAAACAATATTTCTTTCACTTTAGTCACATCTATTAAATCAAAAGAGAAAAATTTATAATCTAATTCTCATTGTAGTTATACATTTCAGCACATTCATTTAATTATCTAAACCAATTTTATGTATTCTACAATTAAGGTATTGATCTATTAACTTCTATAACATCATTTACTAAATTAGGACCTTAATCCTTATCTATTACACAGAAATATATAAATGTGAACATTGCCTTTATATACCAGTAAAAAGTTCCTTTGCGACTCTTTATATCACTGACACGTTTCACCACATCAGACGAACCCCTCATCAGAAGACGTCGACGACTCTTACGGCCGCGAAGACCTTCTGTTTTGCATTTTCTCATTCTCATTGCGCTCATTTCATTGGGTAGTTTCTCTAGGGTCTAATACACATCATACGACTCCATGTCCCTCAAATTAATGCAAAAAATCTCATTAAAAACAAATAATCTTTGTAAATAAAATGACGTTTCTAAATTGTCAAATCAAAAAGCATTTTCTTTTAAATGTCATTCTAAAATTATTTAAATTGGGTCGTCAAAACGTCAATTAATAAGTTCTAATAGTTCTAATTCATAAAACTGTACTTAAAATCTTTTCTTTAAAATTTCTTTCTAGATTCGTTTCGTTCTATCATCAAAATATCAACCAATCTAAAGTCAAACTGAATAAAAAAAAAATTTACTAAAATAACCAATATAAATACTCTAAAAATATCAATTTAAGCTCACATTATCTACAAATACTATTACGCACTACGCCTGACATCCCGCGGCCACAACCAGCCACGAACAAGCAAGCGCAGTTATTTAAAATACATAAAATTATCTACTTTTCAACTACGGCCCGCTCACCGTTTATCTACACAGCCCGCTCACCGCTTATACAGCACGCTCACTGCTTATACGGCCCAGCCACTGCTTATCTACACAGCCCGCTCTCCGCTTATACAGCCTGCTCACCGCTTATACAGCCCGCTCACTGCTTATACGGCCCAGCTACTGCTTATACGGCCCAGCTACGGCTTATCTAGGAATCGCTCTCCGCTTATACGGCCCGCTCACCGCTTATACGGCCCAGCTATCCCAATCTACTTAGTACTTACTTATCTCTATTTACTTATCCTTATACTCAACACACACAATTCTAAAGTTATTAAATTCACAATCAAAAACTATACATACTACAGCTAGCTCCTTCTTGTTTGCTTGTACGTACCTCGCTTTAAGACGGGGACCCACTTCTGATATGTAATGAAAATCATATATACTTTGATGCTTTTACATAACTTATATTTCCTCCAGAGTCAGATACCGTTGCGGCTGTACAATATTTACTTAAATCCTATTACAATATGTTATTCTTTAGGACGTCTTTCTATTTCGGCTCCCATTCTAAAAGTGTCAACAATTTTTCACGACCACATCAAGCGTCCTTTAACAATTGACATGCGATCGTAATTCTATAAACATATTTTCAAACATATCTTTTTATCAAACAAAGAGGTTGAATTACATTTTTATAATAAATTACTGCGAATATAAAACTCATTACACAAAATCATTACACTATAGTAAGTTATAATGATAAGTTTTCTTTTAAATAATGACTGCGTGACTAAGTTATGCCACGTTTGATGTAATGGCAGTAGATTTAAATTCAGTATGACGATATTAATTCTTCTCTACTTAAATTGACGTGGAGATTAATGTCTCCGGTTAATTTGTCAGATTTTTTTATAAGACAGTGAATAGTGTTTTAGAACTAAGCGAAAATAAAGAAAATACGTAAAGAATAAATGAAAAGCTTAACTCAACGCTGAACTTTACAGCGTGCGTGTTGAGTGGTGGAACTTAACACCCGACTTTTTTTGTTAACGGTGCGAAGAAATGAAAATTATTAATTCCCTCAATTGGAAATCGAACCCACAACCCGTCACGTTTCCAGTCATATGAACCGAATAATTGTTAAACAATAAAATAAAAACATTTGTCACATAAAAATTATTCTGAATAGAATTCTAACCTATAATTAGCTCAACTAATAAGAAATATAAAATTTCTATAGATATTATTTCCATTTCATGATTTTCAACTAAGAGTACGGGCTACAATAAGCCTGGCGGGCATGTTGTTTTTGGCTTTTGGTGAACTACAAGTATGACAGCGGACAATGGAATAGATTTAATTTCGTATTGTAAATTTTAGATCTGAAGTTATTGGGATATCTTTCAATATTTTTCAATTGAATAACGCAAATATCTTAGTTTATTTATTCATTTCAATATTCTTCTTGAAAAATTTTGTAATTCTATTTATGATTTACTATTCAGTATTCAAATTGTAAGTGGCTTGTAACTAGGTATTGTTTTATTTACACAATGAATATAGAGATAATTAATTTGTTTAGTTGAACCTGTTTATCTTAGAAACTACTGTTATCTAGTTCTTATCGAGAAATAGTTTATATTTATTTATATACATAAATAATTAATCATTACCCTGAATACGAATCGAACTCCCAATTACCTCTTCCACTATCACCAGATTCACTTCCACTGCGCAACGTCGATACAACAAAGAAATAATACAGTATTCTAAGCAAACTTAAAATAAAATCAACACAACAGCAAATCTTAATCTTAAAGTAAATTAACTTTTCATAAAAAAGCTTGGGAAGCTTAACAAAGACGTGAGAGTAAATCCATACTAATTGATACCTTCTTAGAATCACCTCTGAAGGACTACCGATTGCCTCTGATTACGATGCCTGAGGGATTACGAGGCCTAATTTGGTGTATGGATCGACATTAATACTTTAAGGATTAGAGACACGTTCAATATACGTCGGAGGTTGTGCAATGGAATCATTTGTGGAATATTGTATGGTAGAGGATTTTTTCGAATGCGTAAAAAACAATGTATTTGAGCAAAAAATATTTAGCGTATGTTAAAAATTCTGTTTTTGTGTAATTTTTTTTATTAGCCAAAACACTTTGTAATGAATAAAATATTTGATTAAAAAAATGAAAGTCTCTGAATGAAAACATATAAAGTTGAATAATAAAAAAATATTTTTAAAAACATTTTGATAATATAATATATACATATTTTAGGCTTCCAACTGTATCCAACACAAAGCAAGCACATAGCAAGACTGTTCTGGCAACCTGTTGAGACGATAATTCTATTTGTTCTACTACTACTAGTTGTATACAGGAACCCAACGCCGCACTTTGCGTCGTTACCAGAACTAGAAAAATGAAAATTTTAAATATTATTTAAAATATTAATAAAAATATCATAAATTTTTTAAAGAAAAAGCTAAGTGCTCCAAAATATAAAACATCTAATTAGACATGATATTAAACGTCTCGACTGAGAACCTTATCAAAATTAAATACTTATTTCGCGATATTTTGACTTTAATATAATTTTCATAAAAAAATGTTTTTTAATTATCTTTTTATATATTGAGAGCATTAAGTGCGGCCGCAAGTAAAACTTGGGTAGTGTAGCATCTACAACTACAAACTGTTGGGGTACAAATTCGATTACAGCTTAGTAACATTTATTTTTTAACAACAAATTAATACACCTTGCTACACACAGCGTATACCAAAGAAAATAGAGAAAAAAGCCTAGCTTCCGCCCGAATATGAAACATTGCGGGTAATAAATAATAGTTATTTTTTCCTTAAAAATTAAATATATAGTTATATTAAATGTATGTACGTGTGTGTGTGTGTGTGTGTGAGCATTAGTTGAAAATTCATTTCAACATTCCAAATAACCCCAAAACTAGCAGTGTAAAATAAAACCGGCTTCCAATTTAAAAAGCAAAAGTCCACAGTTCTCGTGGTGTACTTTCAGTGTCCTCATTAAGGCAAAGCCGCAAAGAACTTTCCTGAGGAATCGTAATGCTTCATTATACATTAATTAAGATATTTTTTTTAGTTTCATTTTTCAGTTGACGTTGCATTCGTCGGTGCGCTAAGACGTTTGCTTGTAAACGCGAACTAATTACAGTTTGCTTGTTTCATATTGAAAAGCTCACTTTGCAATTTGTAGCTTTTAAACATTTTATAGTTTTTTTTTTCCTAGTCTATTCCAGAGAGAGAAGAAGAGCTCTTTATAGAGTTATTTGAAGAATATTGTGTTAGATGTTATAAGGTGTTTTAATTATAAATTTGTTCTGCATTTTTATATTTATATACGATTTATTTCCCACTTGTGGGATGAACACTGCAGATTTATAACATACTTTTATAAATATTGTTATAATATTTCTGCATCACACAAATAGACTTAAAAATTTTCAATATGTTTTATGCTTAATAAATCGACCATTTAAATGTATGAGATTAAATATACACACATTACAAGTTCACTGACACTAAATATTTATACTTTCACATATTAATTCACGGTGCGTGTAATATTTAACAGTTACAAATATTACAATATACAGTAATATATACACAGTAATATAAACAAGAGTGTCTTAACACTATGTGCTCTTCTTGACCGAGCAAATAATATCATTATAATATATTATTTGCGAAAAACAAAACTGATTAAAAAATGCTGAGCGATTCGAACAACCAAGATAAATAACAAAGTTTAATTGTAAAAACAGACAATTTTTTCGTTCTCGTTCGCTTTTTAACTTGAGTAAGTTTTCTATTTCACAGTTCTTAATAGACGATATTTAGAGTGAATACTTTAAGTTAATTTTGAAGTAAACGTTATATTTGAGAAGTTATTTATGGTAATGGTGGTTGTGATTCGATTCTCTATTCTATGAAAACCAGACCGGAGAAAAGAAAATAATTTAAATAGATATGACAATTATCTTCAGTAGGTTTGGAATCATCTACCAATACACTTACGATAAGTTACTGTCCTGTCCACAACAACGGTTTTTGTAATGGGATACAATAGTTCTCACTACGTGTTAATATTAAAATAAATTTGATTCTTTACTCATTTAGATCGACATACGAGATATTTTTGAGTACAGCGTTAACACTGTAATCCACACTTGTGGATAGGCAGAGGGAACCTTGGAACGTAGTGTTAAGACACTCCGTTCTCATTAAGACACTTCCATTCCCCACTTTTCGCTTAGTTTTTGAGATATTGCAATTTTTAAACATTACATCCCCCCAACTAGGAATCGAAACCAGAACAGCAGCGCTTATTTTTTTAAAAGAATCTCTTATTGAGAGATAATGAAATTTGCTGTTTATTTTGGACTATGTTCAACTAGGATATGAAAGCACAACCACCGCGCCTATATAACCAACAGCTTAGTGGTAGAGAGTAAATGAGTCTTGTAAACTTAGAAAGCATGTAGCAGATTATATAACATAATTATGTAATAATAGAACCCATATATATGTTATAGTACAGTAGGATGAATATTACATTTCACATATGCTATTCGTTATCAGTACGTTGAATCTTTATGCCTCTGACGTGACTTTCCTCAAGAACAGTCGAAATCCGTTATCG
>JBAIZZ010000053.1:888515-928166 GCA_037355905.1 Heliconius aoede | reverse complement strand
TTCCAATATATTCGTAGTGTTCGAATTAAACAATTTACAATATTGTCATTATATTACATTTAAATTCTTAATGTAGTTGAAACTAGTCGCGGTGCAGGGGCACAAGTGAGTGGGAGCGTGATTGGTTGTGGGTTCGATCCCCCACTCGAGGAAATTAAATAATCATACATCAATAAAGCTATCGGGGCGTAGTAGCGCAGCATCTAACTGTGAGCGCGACTGGTGTGCGTTCGATTCCTCCTCATGGAAATTAATGATTTTAATTTTTTACTCCAGCAACATGACAACACGTAGCGTTGAGTTTCGCCATTCAATACGCGTTTTTTTAAAAATATGAGTATTAACACAAGATTTTCTCTGTTTCCCTTCTGTCGATCCTCTTATATGCGAAACATAGCGTGAAGTCGAAAAAAACAACAAATCTGTATTGCAGAAATTGAAATAAAAGATATCGCTTTGGCGTCTCTCCTGCGAATCAACAAGCAAGTCATGCTAAACGTAAACGCTTTTGGTACGTCAAACAGGCGGACCGTACTCTCAACATGATTGGTGATTGCAATCCTAGTTTAGATCAAGGGCTCTGAAAGAGATATGCGATGGACATACGGAAAATCTAATTGTTTTGTAATTTTTTTTTCCAACTTCACGGTTTATCCGGATATAGCAGGGTAGCAGAGTGAAGCTGTGATTAATGAAAATATCAATAAATAATCATTCAGTATACGAGTAAGAATCGAGCCCACGTCGCGTTGCAGTCATATGCCCGACTTAATCTATTGCATTTTATCATATTGTTTATTATTTTTATGTATATAGTTTTATGTATTATTCTGTCTTATAAGTAAGTATATACATTACATATTTCTATTAAATAGATACTCTATTTATTTTAATTTTATCTGTTGTATTATATTATGCAAGTAAAAAGAAAAATCTGCATTAAAAAGGTTACACCAAAGATATTCTATGTTCAATTCAGACTATAAGCAAAAACTATAAAACTAAAAAAAAAGTAAAAATGACTAGACTAAAAAAGCTAATAAGACTATTATATCGCCTAAATCAAAGTCACAGATACGAATACAAATTACCAAAGCTCACATCAACCAGCTTCACCAGTCGCCACTCAGCGTAAACGTCATACGTAGATGACAGCAACGTATTTCAACTGGCTGACTCAAGTCGAATCGATCGGGATAGACTGACGATAATTTACGGATGACATTCTGAAATTGAATCCGTTTATATCCCTTGATTTTATGAGACAAAAAATGCTTCATTTGTGCGATACAACACGGAGTGTCTTAGGTCTCAATTCTGATATCGATCTTGAGATGTCAGGCCCGTATTCATAAATCATTCTCAAGTCTAAGATCGATTGATTTCATAATTTATTAAAGAAAACGGCATCGAACGCAAACTACACAGCAACAGAGTGTTCTATCACTATATGGGTATAGTAACGTTATATATAGCGTTAGATCACTTTAAATTTACTTTGTCTTAAAACTATTAGATTATTCTGCTATTTACGGGATACTGCGTGAAGATGTAATATATATTCTTATAACATATTTAATAAAAATAATGATTTTCTCTAAAATAAACTTAAGTATTCATAGATATAATTTTTGCGATGTAGGCTTGACGAAATCTTCAATATTTTATCCAATTTAGTTCAAAATTGGCTATAACTTATTCCACAGATATTTATATCAATACCACCGTCATCGCGCCAGTTATTCCCAGATTCATCGATTTTGGGGCAATCATGTCGTTTCTGCCAAACGTCAGGGATAGCAGCACAAATTTCAAGCTCTTGGATTGTGGAGATTTTCAAACGACAATCGAGTTTGACGTTTTGATGTACGTCAGTTCATAGAGAAGTAACGTTTCTGTTTCGATAAAACTACGTATAGGATAGAATATAGAAACTTACAACTTTAACTTTAAAATTAATAAAGATATTTTTTGGCGCAGTGGAACAGTTCTCTATGCTCTAAGCGATGGTTGTAGATTCCATCCCCACTCGCGTAAGGTGTACGTACAACTTCACGGGTAGGCAGAGAACATCTAGTGTTAAGACACTCCGTTCCCTATACACCGCCCAAATTTCAAGATATTACTTCTTGAATAATAGAACTCAACGCCGCGCTTTGGACAACTTTGGTCACAATTTCCTATTAAAATTACACTTTAAATAATACATGATAAAAATGCACTGTAAATACAATTCACAATTTTTTAATACTTCTTTTCACTTTTAATTATGTAGATTCAGATCCGATTAGTGCGAGAGGGATATTTTTTTAATTCCTTGCCGTCTGTGGGAGTAAACGAGACGAAAGTATGGAAAAACGGAAGTTCCGGTTTAGAATGGCTAACCCGAATGCATATTTTAGCTACTCGTTACGTTATTAGCAACTGAATTTGCAGGCGCAGAAAACTAATAGATATTATTATATGGTTTAATTCCAGTCCAATACTGATATCTATGAGTTTTTTGAGTTTTTTCATGATATAAACAAAAAAATATTATAAGTTGTTTATTGTTACTTTTTTAACATTCGTGCTGTATATCGCACATAGCTAAATACTTTTTTTCGGATTAATCAAATTAAACATTTAAAATGATTGATAGTCAGTTAACCAACATACGTCCCAGCAGTTATTTGCTGTGAAACCAAAACACATGGCTGCACACCCATCATCAGAATTTAATGTCCACAGGTGATTTCCCTGGAGGAAGAAAAAATACAACCTACCTTGGGCTCACTTTGACTTAACCGATCATGGAGAATTGAACCCTAAACCATAAAAAATAAGGAATACAATCCAAGAGTTCAAACATACTTTACTCAATGTACAGTCGTGTAAAATATTTAATTTGTTCTCATAATACTTATTGCATTTTGTGGTTGACAAATTATATTCGGGGATTACGAGGCCAATGTACTCTTAGGTGTCGCTCGTAAGCTGCCCTTGTGATTCAAGCAGTTTCAGTACTTGTGTTACTGCCACACGTCAAATGTTGCACGGATTTTATTTCCGGTCCTTTGAGCGAGAATTTTGGTGTATTTATTCTAACTTTTATGTTTAATTTTGACTTTTCTTCATTAAAATTAACTTTTTTCTAAGTGATTTGTGAAACAAATTGCGGCACAACGGGACAAGTGTGTGACTCTAAACGCAAAGGTTGTGGGTTCGATTCCCACTCCACGCGCAATGCCGCAAGAATTTAGATTGTCTTAACTCCAGATTACATGGTTATACAGCGTAAAGCTAACAAAATCTACACATCTTTACTATTGTCATATAAATAAATTGATATATCTAAATATAGAACAGTTTACAATACCAAAATATAATTTTTATATGGTTACGTACATCTAAACATAGAACTATACACAATGATTGTACATACTATTCCCACTAATAAGAAAAACAAAAAAAATATAAATAGTTTAAAACAAATATAATATTAAATTTAAATAGCCTATATGATATATACGTACCTACATGTTGTTATAAACTTTACTCAATTACAGTAATGTTTCCATTTAAAATATATATTCACTTATTCGCTCCGGAGACCAGTGGCTCTCAAACCGCATTTTAAATATTTAATTAATATTAATCCCACGCTTATTTCAATACAGCTTAAATAAATAACACAGCTGTTTCTCTTTATGCGGTTTAACATCAAAGGCGATGCGTTGCGTATAGGAAGAAGGAATCCAGGAACGTAGTGATAAGACACTCTGTTCTCATAAAGCCACTTCCCTTCTACTGTTTCAAAATTTAATTTCAAAAAAATATATTGCACTTTATGTGAAAAATGCACAGAGTAATTAACGACTAGACATTTTTTTTGTCATTACATCATCATAACAATTATGTTAAGTGAATAATTATGTTTACTTTCTTAATAGTAAGTAAACTTCAATTAAAAGTTTGAACTTTAATGCTTCATTTACACTAATGAAATAATAAAGTACTCAGACATTTTAATATTTTTATGTAAGAAATATGTAAAGCAAATGAGTAGAAGGTATATATCTGCCGGAACACTGGACGGTTGTAGGTTCGATTTACTCACAAGAAAACGGCATCTATTTTCAATAGATTAATTTTGCTTAGCCAGCAGATTAAAATTGCTCAATTTTTGAGATATTTTGGGTTTAGTAGTAGAACCTAACGCTTCTACCATGTCTCATTTGCACCACAATTTTAATAAGAGCGAGAATTTTTTTTTTCCCCGAGTGGAAATCGAACCCACAATCAGCGTCAGATGATGTAGTCTATTAAGTTTTATTTTATATTGGGAAAATAAAAATATTTAAAGCTAATACATATCTACGTTACATTAACCAACAAAGGTTCTACTTATAAATCAAACATGGAGTGAATATAAAAAAAAACTATACAAAATTATATAATTAAGTTAAGCAAGTTGCTAAGTTTAACTAGTATTTCAAGGTAACACAACACTACTTATTATTAAGTCAGATAAGTAAGAATCGTGAGGCGTTACCACTTAGTACATGAGCGTGTAAGAGTTTTACGGTCTTGTAAGTAACGGTGGTGCGAGTGGGCGTCGTAGCTTTACAACACTTAATGGTTCATTATTTTCCAAGGCGGGCGGGCTTTGGGCGGGCAGGTGAGAGACATCTTTACCGAATTTACTTTTAGCCTTCGTGTGATATAAAATTCAAACTATTTTCTTTAGCTATATATATAATTTAATTTTTTAGGGTTTTTGTAGCGTTATATTGTATCCCGCATATAGTAGGGATGATCAGACCTGGGATCCTAGTGTTAAGACACTCCGTTTCCCACTTTCCACCGAATTCTAGAGGCACTGTGTGTTAAGTGTTCACTCTTCTCCTCGTTACTAGAGCGAGGAATTGAAAATATTAAACATTTAATTTCCTTGACCGAAAATCAAACCCACAAACTAATGCCAGCACGAGTGACTTATTTCATTAAATGATATTCTAAATCTATATTATACTAGTCTCTTTCATCCCTGAATGAACAAACGAAGCCGCTGAACTCACTAACGGAGGACTTCTCGGAACTCCTACGGGAACAGGACGAACTACATTGATGATACCGTATAGCCAGATTTGAACGCAGTGTTTTTTTTAACCTCACGCTGTATCACGCACATAGCAGAGGGAACCAGCAACCATGTAGAACTACACCTTGGTTATTGGGACGCGCAATCACCAACGTGGGCTTTTGGAGGCAATTCGTGTCGAGTTGCGGAACTCATCACCGAGCCATGCTTCTTTACCATTGCGAAAGTAAATGACAATATTAAATATTTTTTGCTCTAGTGGGATTTGAAACCACTACCTACTGTGTTTACAGACGTACGCTTGTAATTCTGTAACACGGCAGGCGAATATCGAGTCAAATCAAGTTTTTTTTTGTTTGATATAAATCAGTTTCAGCTTTATGTAGATAGCAAATAATTTTTAATTTTACAAAGTCAATTAATGATATCTAGATCTCTTTCTCAAGCCGTTCCCGCATTGCAGAGGAACACCACCAGTAATTAGAGGCAATCCATTCCCGTAGCGCTGATAACGTACTTGTTTTAGAAGTTTGCCTGTAAAAAGTTTAGTGGAAACAGTAGATAATTTTAAATATTTATTAGCAAAGAATAAACCGTCGCGTACGCAGATGATCGCGATAATGGCAGTCACCCTAAACGTCAAGGTCCAATGGGCGTGGCTTTAAAAAGAATGTTCTCGAAAACTAGTGACATGACAAATGGCCTTCTCAATGGTAAACGCGCAAACGTGTATCTTCTTTAGCATCTCTCCCTCAGCTTATCCTGCGAGATTTCTAAAATTAAAATAAAACAATATACTTATATACAGTATAAAACATAATGTAAAGTTAAAGTATTAACGAAAGTACAAATACTTGAGAAACTTTCATCAAAAGTTTGTTTGACATCCGTTAACTAGATAATTAATTTAAGCCGATCAAGCGAAACTGGAAATCGTACGTAAGATCGTTTCCTATAAATAAGTATGTTTAATATAATACACGAGAGTCAGTCTTTATATATTAAAGTGGCTGAATTAAACGTCGCGCTTTGAACTTTGAAGTTATAAGTAATATGTTTTTTAATATTTATATATAGTTCGATTCCCACTTGTGGAACTAAATATATTGTATATATAAAAAAAAACATATTCCTACCGACTGAGGTAAGACGCACGCACGCACAATGTTAACTGAGAGTAGAAACGTGAAATTTGGACAGATGTTTAGTTTTGTAATGTGGGTGTCCACATATAAGAAGTGATTTTGACCCTAAAGGGATGAAATAGGAGTTGAAATTTTGTATGGAAAACAATTTAAATAGGCAATGATTTTTATAAAATTTGAAATTCAGATTCATAAAATTATTTAATTGAATATATATTTAATAAACATTCGTATAGTTCAAAATTTTGCTTGAAAGTCTTTCAAAGAAAAGAAATATTTCACCAAACTCCTCCACACCTGGAAAACTATCAAAATTAGCGAGAATTTTAGTTTAAAAATAAAGCACCAAATATAATTAACTGCTAACTAGAACAGAAAAGCGGTCATAATTGATGTAGGTAAAATACAAACGCAGGGTAATGTGACTTTCAAATTACCCACCACGTACATATATTACAATAACAACACCCTGTATTATTAAAAGCAAAACAAGCCAGAGCATAATATAAGGGGGAAACAGCCTTATTATTTAGTATTCGGCCATATAGCGACTCAATACTCAATATTCCTTACGTGAGGACGTGGGTTGGCTGCAAAGTGAACCATTGTTCGTCCTTCTGTCCCCATAAAGTTACGATGTCGAGGTATAAATATCATATACACTGTGTTCTGTTGATATTTGTATTAATATAGACGACATTTTGATTTACTGATAATATTAGCTTACTAAGTTGAGGAGATGAGGTAATGGTGGTCTTATTTACCCGATAAACGTGATATGTGAAAATACTTTTATAATGTCTAGCTAGTGGGTATCTCCTATTTCAAAACAAATTGTAATACTTTACACTCACATCTATGAGGCCGTCGTGGCACATCGGCACATCGTCTCACGTTGACACTTAACGCGACGGTTGCATGTTCGGTTACCGCTCAGTGTATGAATTAATTTTGTTTTCTCACTCTGGTAATAAGATACAAGTGAATATAGAATTCAGCTGCCACTCAACGTTTAATGTCTCGAAATTATGCGAAAAGTGGGGAACAGAGTGTCTTAGCTAGAACACTACTTTCCTTCTCCTTTTCTTCCACTTCCTCGGTACCAGTACTCGGTAATAAGCCAAATATAATAATACAAATATGTATATAATATATATAAATTAAAAAATAATAATAATAATTTTCTCCACGCAAATCTAACAGAATATTCAAATTCATATAATATGTAAACGTAACTAAAAACAATGTTCATAATTTTATCTAAGCGTGAGTCTGTCTACGAAATCGTGCAAACTTCGAGCCTAACAATTTCCGGAGTTCAAATTGAGTTTCATCAGAATCGTTTGAGTTTCAATCCTTAATGAGTAACCTTCATTAAACAAGTTCGCCGAAGGGAAATTAACCAACTCTTAATTCCACCGTGTGTACACGACCTACAAGTTATTTTTTTACATATTTATAATAGTTTGCTTATTATATTGTAAGGGTAATTGAATAATTATTTCATAATTTAATATTATGTATATATAACGCTTTTTCCTGAACAGAACAGCCTGCTTGTTACGCAGTTTTAAGACATTGCGCGTAAACTGGTGGCGTTCAACGCCACACTTTTTGTGGGCGACGCTTTTACTTCTATAAAAACTGTCCCGGCAAATTATATATGTATAAATATAATTTGTACATATAAATAAAATTACACAGGCTGTCTGTGATATCAAAATATATCGTGTTTTGTTTCGTACCTTACTTCAACAGGATAGAAATTCACGCGAGAAAAACCTTTGCCATGAGCGCGTACCCAGATAAATATATACAGTTTTTACGAGCCCAATCCCGTATAATCCCACTATATCTAAATTATAATTTATCAAGTGTATAATATTATATATATATTATGATAGTAAAGTTATT
The DNA here is from genome assembly GCA_037355905.1 of Heliconius aoede. Classification (NCBI taxonomy): domain Eukaryota; kingdom Metazoa; phylum Arthropoda; class Insecta; order Lepidoptera; family Nymphalidae; genus Heliconius; species Heliconius aoede. Next base: position 920,024 of record JBAIZZ010000053.1, on the reverse strand, counting down.
AACCAATTTAAATTAAGGGAGCAGACGACGCCGCGTGGTTCCACGAAGCTAGTATTAAATAGAACTATAAAACACTTTAGGAAAAAAAAAAGGACACAACGTAATTTTTTTTTGTCGAAATAGAGCAGGATATCGCTCGTCACCAGACAAAGCGGCGGCGTTAAACTCCACCGCCAATCGCTCAACACCTAAAAAATAACATAAAATAACTTTAAGTTACTTTACGAAAACCACCACTTCCGACCAAAAACACTTGAACATCAAAATAATAATTATCCACGTGAAGTAGACCACAGAACAGTCTCTGCACAAACAGCGTGAAAAGTTAAAACCTCGTGTCGTCCAAGTTGGGACTGGGAACTCTCATTATTCGGCACATTGGCCGGGGAATTGGGTTTAATAGTTCTTTTAACTTGTTCCATTGTAATTTAGTTAGACGTTATACCTTAATTTAATTTACATAGCGAGGAAACTTTATTATGTTTTAGTTGGCAAGTAATGCAACACTTTTTGGGAAGAAAAAATTATTAAATTCGGCGTAGAATGTAAAAATTTTATGTTTTTATTAGCTATATCACATGATAGAGGAGGCAGAGGGAGCCTGTGTGTAAATCGACGCCCATGCCGCTGCACCATGACGGCATCTATCTAGAATTCGTGAAAAATGTTATATGACATACAATATTCATCCCACGTCAGTGAGATCGTTGCAATAAATTGTAATATAGCAATAAAAAATTAATTTACAGAATAAACCCCAGGCCGTAACCTAAAGGAATGGACGCTAAATTACGAAAGAAAATAATAAGCGATCGTATTTATTCGAACGTTACGTCTAAACACAGGCCGTTGTGTAGGGTTGTCAGAGTAATACTTTTATTATACAGAACATGAAAAAAAAAATGGAAAAACCTTTATTCTTCTCTTAGACAGCTGTCCTGTAATAACCACTTTAAACTTGAAACAAAAGAGATTTTGCCAAAAATCTATCAAAACAATTAATAAAATTATCATTCATACATGTCTGTATAAAGCATATCAAAGCGATAACATCGCACACGCCTCATTCACTAACTCGACTCGTAGGTATTTCGGATGAAGTTAAACTTTATTTATTCTATAATATACAAAATAAGTAATTGTGTAAAATTCCTTTCTCTTTCCCCAGGGAAATTTCCGCCTAAACTGTTGACGAAACTTGATTATTTTTTTTTAGGTATGCGTTTAAAATATTTTACCCTATATGCTGCTCCCATAAAATGATAAAGAGAAAAACAATGGGATAAAATAACATTAAAAAACTTGCAGATTCTCGTAAACTCTTGTCTAAATAAGAAAAAATGAAATATAGTCATTTTTTTCTCTCTGTGGTAATAAGACAAAATGCTATGTTTAATTCTGCCACTCAAAACGCAATACCTCAGAAATTATTCAGCTATTTGCAAAACACCAAACTAAGATAATAATATATATATTTTTGTATAAATATATATATTTTTTAACATAATACAGTTGACAACCCTAACAGAATATATGGCCATTGCTAATAATGTCCGTAGAGCAATAATAATGTCAAATAACGCGGCCCTTTGATTTACATCTGCCGAAAACGCCAAATATAACGTTATACGTAACATACGTATGCGACTACCTACATATACAATAAGGGAAACAAAGTCAACATTTTAGTCGTTAGCGTTACTTACGGTGGAAATGTTCTTTTTTTGTGGAACAAAATTTGTTGTTTTCACGTATTTGACTGAATTGTATGGGAATTTATTATTATTTGCATATATTTGTCTATTATCACTTTTTAGTTAATTGTTAAAGATTATATTAACGGTAGAAACTGTAATTTTACGACCATTTCACTCGGTATACATATAAGAAAAAATCAGTTTCACACTGTATCCCGCACACAGCAAAGTAGGCAGAGAGAACCTAGTGTTAAGACACTCCGTTTCCCACTTTCTGCCGAATTTTGAAGGCATTGCGTGTCGAGTGGCAAAAGTCAAGGCCGCACTTTGCCGCTCCGCCAGAGCGAACAATGGAAATATAAACGTAATTTAATATTTCACTTCCTCGAGTGGGGATCGAATCTAAAACCATCGCGTTAATATTACACCCTTGTGCCGCTGCACCACAACGGTCTCTATACCTATACATATGTGGATTTTCGGTAAAAAAAAACACCTGTAATTTATTGCGTACTTATAGTTGCGTTTACTAATTATAGTTTTAAAGAGATATTAAAACTAACCGACGCAGGTCTCGAGTAACATTAATAATTTAAAACTTACAACTAGAACTTGTACGTACGTTCAACGAAAAGGCACACAATGGTAAAGCTCCGTACAGCCACCATTGTTGATTCCACACACGACGCTTCCACAGATTTCGCAGTTTAAAACTTTTGAACGCTACCGTTTAGTTCCTTTTTTTTTTAAAAAAAACCACTTCAAACCACATGAAAACTGGTTAAAAAACAGAAATCAAATGTCCTCAAAAAATTGTAGAGTCGCGTATTCGAAATTCCGCTTGGCCGTCCATTTGTAAGCCAGCTTGTAAATCACTCACGTAGTAGTGCGTGAGCCTAAACTGCGACCTCTAATAGCTTCATGTTTATTCACAACATAGATTTTTTAAGTATTTTAATATTTATTGGCACAAGTCGCCCTTTTTCCTGCATACAGGAGGGAGAGGATAGATAAAATATATAACTACTCTCTCTGCCTATCCAGGCACAGAGATTGTGTTAATTATCGATTACCTATTAAGACAGTTCCCTGCTTTCCACCGAATTCTTGAGGCATCGCACGTTCAAAGGCGCTGAGCTTTATCTGAGCGAGGTAATGAAAATAATATATATTTTATACCGTAATAGTGGAAATTGAACCAACAACCGTCGTATTTGCAGTCACACTGCGCCACGACGCTCTCTATACATAAATAAATATATACTCTATACAAACAACGTAATATAATTTATATAAGACTAGAACTAATTAAAACCTATATTAATTTGAGCCTAATTTAAAAAATTATATAGTTTTAATTATGTTTACTATGAAGAGACAATAAGGGTATTTTATATTAAAATCAAGCAAATATTAATAAATTCAGGTAAATTAAATTAATTATTTGACTTAGTCTAGGCTTCAGCCTAGACTTAGTTAACAAATTAATTTTTAATTTTCAAATTAAAGTAAAAAAATAAGTTTGACGTAGGTGTGTATTAAACTGGAGCACAAAAGGATTATTCATACCGTCATGGCGAAGTTAATGTGCTAGTTAAGACATGTATAAGTTTGAAAGTTAACTTTATGTCTTTTTTTTTTAATTTAAGTGCTTATTGAGTAATAACTAGGGTAGCCAAAAAGGACGGAGCCCCAAACACTACACCACGGGACGTCCTCAAGCTTTTTACATGAAGTCCTAAATTCATTTTATACTTGTTTTTCTATAGAATTAGCATGTTTCACAATAAATAAGAGGGACCGCGGTGACGGCAGCTACGAGGTAACCTCCTCCCGGGGACCTCCTCTCTCGGTTGTTAATTTAAAACTAACACTCCGAATCTGAGATAGTCTCATAAATAACGAAAAAAGGGAGCGCACAAAATTTATGCTCCGAGAAAGTTTTTTACAAGACAAAAACACTTTTGCCAAAAACGAAATCGCCCGAAATGCCTATGAATTAACTTAATGAGTAAATATTTCTTGCTTATTTCTAATTCTTTGTTATCCATCCGTAGTGATAAATCTACATGTATTTTATAAAATATAAAAATATCGTTATTTCTAATTGTTATAGTAGTTTTTCTGTGTGTTTTGTTAGAAACCAAATAAATTAAATAATTTTAACAGTGAAAATGGAGAAACAAATGTCTTAACTGTATACCTTAGCCTACTCAGCCGTGGTCGGGTTACAGGGTGAAGCTTATATCATTTTCATTTTTATCACATATATTTTGATTAGATTGAATGCAAGATAAAGAAAAGTAAATTCCTTATAAACCTACATGTTATGGATGCACCTGAGGAAGTCGATGTTCAGTGGGTCAACGATTCGATTCCTACTCAAAGGAATAAATTATTTTAAATTGCCCGTTGTGGTAGACTTACAATATTCTCTAAAAATGTTCATAGAAGAGAAGGGACTGTCTGAACACTGGATTAGCACGACAGCTGCTTGCAGGAAACAGCGTGAAATTAAAAAAAATAATTAAGGGAAAAAAAGAGTAATTATTCCTTTTATTCATCAAGTTATCACAATATTTTAATTATCATAGCCGTAACAGGCTTTAATAGTAAAGCCACTCTCTCCACATTAGTAGCTAAATGAGTATTTATGGCAAGCGTAAAATAGACCATTAAGAAACTATATACTTGCTATATGCTAATAAAATTATTATTATTCTTTATATTCTACTACCAGTCCTGGCACAAGGTCATTCGTGGCACAGGGGTAAAAGTGTGACTGTATGAGCAACAGGTTGTGGGTTCAATGCCCACTCGAGGAAATAGAATATTCAATATTTTCATTTCCTCGCTCTGGTTCGAGGCAAAGCGCGGCGTTGAGTTCTGCTATTCAACACGCAATGCCTCCAGAATTCGGCAGAAAGTGGGAAACGGAGTGTCTTAACACCGAGGTTCCCTCTGACTACCCTGCTGTGTGCGGGATACAGCGTGAAGCTGAAAATTTATATATATATATATAATTTTTTATATATGTATTCTGTATTGAATTAATTTCAATAATTAAATTTAAATATATTACTAGTACCGTAAATAGGGTCATTTGAGTTATGTTTCCCTGCACAAATTAAATTAAATTTATTATGTAAATACGAGCGAGAAATAAGTAATTATATGTGTAATTTAAAAACAATTTGCACGTTATTCCCAAATTGATTATTTTAAATGCCAGTCATTACAGGCCTTATATTTTATTTTCTAGTCTTCCAGGGATGCATTTATTAATTTTTGCGTCTAGCGATCTACTAAATTGTTAGATTAGCAGTACTAGGTACAAAAGTCAAAATCAATTTTGCTAGAAAACAACTTTAACTAATAACATTTAACTAATTTAAATAATGTTACAATTTATTTACAATTTTCAAAAATTAATTTATCTTTACATTTTTCATTCCTATCACTGTCATTTATATAGAAAAATACATTCAAAAAACAAAAAAAGTCTTGAACATACCAGAACTACATTTACTGTAACTGTCTATAAAAAAACTAAAGTAAACCCCCACAAATAACTAATAAATGTTTAATGAAATCGATCCGTTAGATCCATACGTTTAAACGAGTAAAGCCAACAAACAGGCTCCGAACCGAATAAACCCCTTAAAATCGTACTCTCAAAAATCCAATTCCCATGAACGGTAAACACGTGCCGCGTCCGAAATACAAATATTTACTGGACTATTTTATTTTGTGAATTGAATTTACCGAATGTCATGTTTTCTTTATAAATTAAAAAAAAAGATATAGAAAGTTATAATATATAAATATGTACTACTATTTAATACTCTTATATAACACAGCAGCTGACTGGAAACACGACGATTGTGTATTCAATCTCCACTCGGGCGTATTAATTATTATGATGTTTATTAGCTTCACGCTTATCCGCACACAGAGAATAAGCAGAGGGAAGAGGAGAAAGTTCCCCACTTTCCTCGATGGAAAATGGAACCTTCTTCTGGAGATATTCCACGTCGAGTGGTGGACGTAGCGCCGTGCTAAACCTTTTGCTTTTTTTAAAGATTTTAATCTACTTATATATAGCAACTATACGATGTTATATATATAAGTTTTCTTCAACATTGTATTTGTAATATTAAATTTAACCAATGACCATTAAATTAATAAAAATGACATAACTGAACATTTGCTCCTTTTTTGCTCGTGTTAACAATTAGTGAACTCTTTACATATTTTAAATGTTTTATTATGTAAGCGCTCCACTGAAGACTTATTCATATTTATTTATTTTTTTATATACCAAAACCTGGTCCACAATTATTTTAAAATAATTAATAAATATTCCTCTATAAATGTTGATTCAATCCACAAAACTTCCAAATTAGTGTTACTGTAAACGTGACAGGTTGTGGGTTCAATTCCAAACAAATCGCGGTATTGAGTTTCGCCACTCAACACATAATGCCTTCAACTATCGGCAGAATAAGGAAACAGAGTGTCACAACAGTAGGTTCCCTCTGTCTACCCTGCTACGTGCCCGATACAGCGTGACGTTAAAAAAAAAGCATCCACCAATTTCTATATTAAGATCTAAAAACTATGTTATTTTTTGAAATCCAGTAAAAAAATAAAATATAGAACGATTTGACACTAGATTACTTTTGTGCCAAGTGCAGAAGATTCATGAAGAAGCTTAGTTTTATTTTATACTAATAGTATAATATCCACTCACCGACAGTGCCCCCGTACAACGTATGACGTCATAAAACACTAGCACCACTACAGTACCCACATAAAAATGGCGTACGTAATATAGTAATGTAACATTAGATAAATTGTTTATGGAATGAAGAAAAATATTAACTTCTCCTTGGTTATCTTGAAAAATATATGGAGTGTTTTTTTATTCATGCATTATGCTTAAGAGAAGGATGCATTTATTTCGACGACATTTGGATGTTGAGATATTGAAGTAATTTTTGATTTTTCTGTTGAGTTTCTCCACTTTATACGCAATGCCTCCAAATTAGGCGGGAAGTGTGGAAACAGGTTCCCAGATTCCCTTTGCCTACCCTACTGTGTATATGCACAATAATTCTCTCATTGTAACATTGACGTAATGATGTTTAAAAAAAATAACTTACAAATTTGAAGTCTTTTTAAATAAAAAAGACCATTTAAAAACTAACTCTCCGTCTCCCGCATTAATTAAATGAATATAATATATGTGAAGCATAACATAAGAAGTGCTAATATTTCGTATAGAATAGTGTATCACCGCTATGGGTATTGTAGACATCTTATTTATGTGTCTAGACCAAAGAAAGCCGTTACATTTCGGTGTAATACGGAACTTTGCTAGCATTATTTAGAGTTTCAAGTTTAACAACATAGGAAAAGAAATATTGGTTAATAAAATTAAGATTTTACTGGTGATATATTTTTATATAAGTTTACGTGGGTAGACACAGAAAATCTTCTGATAAGTCGCTCACTCTTGAGAATTGTATTTTTATTTCAATTTATCTTTTATATTTAATTACATATATTATATTTATAATTGTTATTCCAGCTTTACAGCGTTAAAACTATACGCTTTAAAAAGTAAAAGTGGGCGGGATACAGCGTGAAGCTGAAAAATAAAGTCATTATAAGTTGTCAAAAAAAAATTTTAAAAAATAAAATATTTAACGCAGCTCGGAAAACGTGAAAAAAGCACAATTATAAACTTATTCGTGTCACACTCGGAAAAATCCAGCTAAATTTTAGTGTGCAACGCTATCTGCTACCTACTTCAAACGCGACCACTTTTTAGTATAAAATATGAATATGACACGGACACCGGCCGGAGAGAGAAAAAAAAATATTCCACTTGAAAATGGCAACAATCGCTCATTTTTTGTTCTTCCGAATAGACAAAGAGGGTTTACTCACTGTAGGGTGTGTCTTGGCAACACGCTTTATAACAGAGCCAAGTTAAGTTGATATTTTACAAGGTTCCCACGTAGACTGTACCATCTGGTCTCCCAGGGGTCTACATAAAGTGGACACTTTACACATGTCTGAGATATAAAATACGGGACTGTTTTCAAAAGGAGTGCGGCGTGTCATGTATCCATCTGCAGTTGTCAGCTAAGACCTTTTGATCGTTGAGGCTCTTTTTTCTCGTTTATCTTCGTGTTTGATGACTACGATTTTTCTAGAAGTAGCAGCGCTTTTTGAGGTCATAATTTTGTGCTTCTTTGAGGAGGATGTGGTGGTTATTTTTCAAATGTCTTGTTTTCTTTGAGGCCGTCGTGGTACAGTGGAACAGCGTCTGATAACAAAAGCGATGGTTGTGGGTTCGATTCTCACTCTGGTAATTGATTACACAAACGTAGCGTTTAGTTACGCCACTTCACACTCAATGTCTCAAGAATTGGACAAAAAGTGGGAAACAGTTTCCTACTGCAAGCTATTAACATTAAGCTCCCCGTCTATCCTACTATGAATAAAAAAGTGTTTTATTATATATTTTATTTTTTTCCTTTTCCAAGAAGATATAAAGGAAACAGAACTAAATGAATTTTAAGTGTAACCTCTTCCCTCAAATTTCAATATTCCCAATAATTACTATGAAAAATAAATTTCGCTTTACCCTGCCCGCATCTATATTGTATTTAAATTATAATTGACAACTGCATTAAAATTTTATAATACCGCGCACAATAAAATAAAACGCAAATTCAACATTTTTCAATATTTTAACTGACAGGTTATAACATTTCATATATATATATATATTGTCATTTGTTACAGTGTACATGCCTACATGAGAGCATATGTTTCTATTCTTAGTAACATTTTTTATACATGTTAAATATTCTATTTATAGCACTTTCTCAAGGACAGAGTACCTACTTCCCTATGAGGATAGGTGTGAATGTAAAGGCCGATAGGGCGACAGCATTAACATCAAAAGTTCAATAAAAATATAGAAATATAAAAGTTACAAAATATTACATCCAATACGTTTATACACGATCTGTATGGAAATAAGGAATATTTGACTAAACTTATATTCTACAGTAATAGAAGCTACTTAAAATTCAAAAAAAGAAACGAATAAAATAATAAATTTAGGTCATATTACAACTTCCACATCACTCGGGCGTTAGAAAGTTTGATAGTTGAATATTATTCACATTTTTGATTTATACTCGAAAACCCACTAAAGTTCCTCTAGAGCTTATTCTGGATATTAGGAAAAAGTGGAGTCTGGACCGGAACAAGGATAACTACTTTAGTTTGTTTTGTTATAAAATAAAAAATATTTATATTAAGACCAGTCGTGGGCAGAGTCGTACTCTGAACGCGGTTGGTAGTGGGTTCGATCCCTACTCGAGTTAAATTTAATAATATTTTATTTAAAAAAAAATAGGTACCTATAGGTACGGTTCCATGCTCAAGACGACACAAACGCTACGCTATCTAGCGCATAGGACGCGCGTAAACAAAAATCACTGATTTGTGTTTACAGTATCTACAAGTATCTCTAGTATATGTGTATTATCTATGTTATAATCGAAGTCGGGACCTCCGTACTAGTAGTTTTAACTAAATTAAAACGCCAAACGAATTGAATTATAAAAATAACTAGGTAAGCAGTTATATTTATTAAATTTAAGTATAAAAAAAGACGTGACTAGGTTAATTTTAATTATATTTTCCCACAACCACAAACGTTTCAATGTTTAATTCCATATATGTGTATGCAAATGTGCATTCTCCTACGTACTGCTTACTGTGTAAAATATTTTTTATGTACCTGCTTTTTCAGTAGTGCTCCCAACACCGTTAAGGTAAATAATACGCCAGCTAAGCATCGTATAATTCTTCTGTCCATGACTGCATATTTACTTTAACGCATTTAAAAAATAAGTTTAAAATTGAATTATAATTTTGTATGCTATTTTTATATATTATGGGCATGTTCGAGAATGATCTATATCACAATTTTAAAAAATGTAGAAAGACGTTAATCGGAGGGAATTATTACAAAGTTAGTTTTAAAATCACTAACCATACTATGATATGGTTAGTGACCAAGGGCCCAACCAAGAGCTCTCCATCAGTTTTATGATATAGAGAGATGTTAGCAACAGGCCTATAGTTAGGATGGATCCATCGCTTTTCTTCGGGATCGGGTGGATAAAAGGGCTCTTCCACGAGTCTGGGACTAAGCCAACTGAGTAAGAGAACAAACGCGTTAGCACTACAATAACAACGTGTCAGTTCGGGGTCACATGAACGGAGCACTAAAGGAGAGTTGCCATCTTGCTTGACTTGTGGATGTCCCCAGAGACATGCCCAGGAGATCGGCTTTGTTTTCCACGACAGCTGGCTAAAGTTGCCAAGTGCAGCCTTTCAGAGAGCCCTACACTCATCTCACTCACGTAGAACCCATACACTAGAACCACGTCGTCAACAGTTCATATTTACATTATTATTGCACCCGAAGATATCTTACATTCTGACTCACTCATTGTTCATTTTATCATTTACCAAACAAACAGAAGCTAAAATGACACATATTGTGTCAAAATTTCAAGGGTTGCTCTTGAAAATGCCTACGGATGGAAGATATAGTAGGTAATAGGGTGCGGGATCTTATAAGGGACAAGAGTTCATTCAGTGTAGATTATTACAAATATAAATAATGTTATATATTTATTTTATTATGTTGTTAAATTTCTGTCATATTTTTTATTTATTTATAAAATATAGATACTACATATTACCATAAGGTGCAGGAAGTATAGATATATAAAGTTAAAAGGCACTCCCAATATAAACCGGGATCATACGACGTAAAAATACACCATAAATAAAAAAAAAAACTTAAATCCAGTTACCAATACAAATTTAACTACTAAAAACTGTGAAAACACACACAAAAAAAAAATAACGCAAACATTGCAAAATTAAGAGAGCTGAAGTTCTGAAAAAGCAGAATTAAGCAATTAAAGTGAATATAAAGGTGTAATTGTAGAGCGGAAGTAGGTCGGTTTCGGCAAGCGTTAGGTACGAAAAGGCTAATGCCACTTCTTAATGTAATGGACGTTAGAAAGTTTTAATATACGGCACACTAACTGAACAGGGTCGAAGTTTTGCTCGGGGTAAACGCTCGGTCTATGGACATATGGCCAGTTAGGATGAGCAACCTGTAAAAAGCTTAATTTTTAAATGACAGTGTGGGCACAGGTAACAGGCACAGGCATCGCGTGTCAAATGACAGAACTTAATGCGACAACGAAAACCTAATAATTGGTATAACTTTGAAAGAATAGAACTTATTATTAGATTAAGGGATTCCATTTAGTACCTTAGAGTCACTTTGTAAAAATATAAATGAAAAAGTATAAAATAATCGATATTTAACGTTAAATACGCCCACGTGGAGTAGGGACACAGCGTGTAGCTGTAAACGTGACGGAAGTGAAATGCCACTTGAGAGAATGAATTATTCTATTTTCTCACCATGAGAAAAAAAAAGTATTATTACTTTACATATATATATTCTAATCTAAAGAACGGTATGTAACAGTAGTTACAAAAGTACATCTCCTTCGCCACGTGTCTACTCGTTCGGAAATTAAAAACATGGCTTTTGAAGTTTTAAAGGGAAAAGTTCCCCACTCGAGTCAATGTCTCCTCATAAAACTTCTTCATTGTCGAAACTTAGTAAATTGTTGAAAGAGGATTCCATTATTAAGATGTTATATATAATTGGTTTTATAACCGTTATTGTAACTTAGTTAAGTTGAAGTTGACGCGATTTGAGCTTATGGTTTTAAATAATTAGTAACTGTTACAAGTTGGTGGTGATTTCCGTGTTATTTAAGCAATTATATTGATAATATTCCTTTTTCTCTCGTTTGCACGGTTAGTAAGTATTTTATAATACTGTCAAAAAATAAATTCACCGTTTTATTGCGAAGTAGGGTAGTCAGAAGGAGGAGACGACACTCCGTTTCCCGCTTCCTGCTCAATTCTCAAGACACAATGTGTGTTATAGAGGAACTCCTCACCGCGCTTTGTTTGCCAGAGTAAAGAAATGTACCTAAGTGGGGATTGAACCCATACCAATCGTGTTTACAGTCAAGAAATCCCACTACACTCCGAGCTTAATTTAAAGAGAAGCAATCTTAATATGAGATAAATACAATTTTTAAAAAAACCGATAATCCCTTACAATAATGATATTTCTATAAATAAATAAAACTTTCCACAAAAATAAAATTCACGCTTCAAATGTGTTAAATAGTGTTGAGGTCACATTTCAATGTGGATTTAAGAGGATAGTAATTTTCACAAAAAACTGCGGTCTAGGGACGGTCAAATATAAATGGCCTTCCGATTTTTATTATAACCCTTACGGCTATTAAGAATAAAGAGCATTATCGTATGCGTAAAAAATCATTGTAGATAACCCAAAGGATCAGGTAAGACGGATTTGTGGCCTCCTTGATGGATGGCGATGAAGAGGAGGTGTTCCATGAGAGAATGTTTTCATTTAAGAAATATTAATTTATAACACTTATTATTTAATATAATTTATTTATACTATAAACAAAGTCACAGAAATAAGGAGGCCAGTCTTGGCGTAGAGGTACAAAGTGTGAGTGTAAACGCGACGAGTTGTGGATTCAATCCCCACTCGAGAAAATTAAATATTTATTTAAATTTATATTTATCATTTTTTCGCTCTGGTCTAAGTAAAGCGCAACGCTGAGTTCCGCCAACCTTAGACAAGATATAATATATTTTTTTTTCTTAATTCAACGTTTTTATTATATAAAAAATATATTGCTTGAAAAGTATTTAAGAAAAAGTATAAAATGTAGCTGACTCAAACCTAAGTCTCTTGGAATCCGTCGAAGCTCTCTGACCACTAAGCCATACCTTCTTACCAAGTCACGTTCTGCTACTTATAATTTTGTTTAAAAACGCCTACAATTTGAGGCTATCGTGCCATGATGAAAGCGAGGAACGGCGTGTTTCAACACTAGGTTCCCTTTATCTACGCAGCAAATTCAAGATACAGCGGATAGATATAAAACGATAAATATCTACTCAAAATTCCTCCGAAAATAAAATCTATACAAACACAAATTCCTAAAAGAAAATGTTAGAGTATTTAAGAGAACGAAGAGCAAACTATGCGGTTCGAAATAATAAAATCGCGGTCGGCTTACCATGGGGGAATTGTTTCGACAAATTGCTGCTAAGGAATTTAATATAAATCCAGGGTGAAAAGGGGTTCCCTATACCCATGATTATTATTAGACGAGGGCACCTAAGATGGATTTAGTATAAACAATTTTTTTTTGTATCTTATATAATATTTAATTTGTTAATTATTTCGTAAAGCCGGTAGATATGATAGGTACTTATATATTTTATTCATCATCAATATATTAATCATAGTGCAGGTCAGTCATGGCACAGGGGCACAAGTTTTCTACACTCGACACGTTGTGGGTTCGATTACCACTCGAGGAAATATTTAATGTTGTTATTTCATCCTGGTAGCGAGGCAAAACGCGGCCTTATGTTCCGCCACTCACCATACAATGCATTCAGAATTCGGCGACAATGGGTAACGGAAGCGTCTTAATGAAAAATAAGCATCTACAGCACTTTATTTTTGTTTAATAAAATAACACACTGAGAAGACAAATTTCACCAACTTTTTGTAACTAAAATGTACTTGATAATATCCAAAAACTGAAAATGATTTGGATATTTATTTAATTATTTACTACAATACTATATTATATATAATTATTTATATTTTAAAACTATTATTAATATAAGCACAGATTTCTATAAATTATATTTCTAAATGTCTCCAAGAAATAAGCCAAAATTCTAAACCAGCATTGTTCAAACCCAATGTCCCCTACAAGAGTGTAGTCGAGCGTAATTTTAGCGCCGTCTAAATCACACTTACCGAAGGTAACAGTTTCTTTCTCAACTTAGTGGCAATCCGTTTTATCTCACGTCGTGACGTAAAATATGGCAATATCGATAAGTGAAGAAGCCTAACTAAAAATAAATTAGAATCAGCCTTACAGCCTTTTAATAGATTGTTTTACCTTTCACTAATTATTCCTTAGACGCTATTGAAGAAGACGTTCGGGCTGTATAAGGTTACTTATTGGTATAGAAACATTATTAAATTACATACAGATCGTTTTTCTTTATATATATATATTTATTTTCATTTTGTTTTGCTTTATTGAAAAAATTGTTGATTTTTCATTAATGTATTTTTTTTTGGATTTTAGTTAAATAATATTGTCTTCCTAAATCGGCTACACCTACCTAATGCATACACTCTATGCTCTATTTTCTACCAAATTCTGAAAAAAATCCGTGTTGTAAGTGGCAGAACTCAACGCCGCGCTTTGTCTCGACATCAGACAACCAGAAGAAAATGGATATATTAATTTTTTTTTTTTTCATATGGGAATCGAACTCAAAACCAGTCGCGCTCACAGTAATATTTTGTGGCCAAACGCCATAACTTAAAACTCCACATAATATTTTGAATAAGCATTCAACAATTTCGAGCGTCGCCATAAATAAATTTACAAGATATTCCCCTCAAATGAAATTATATTAAGTCATATAATAATAACGCCAGCCCCCCAATGAGCGCCCATATTTACTAATTCAAAACATCAAAGTGTTTGTCGTTGCGTTGTTAAAGCAACTTAGTTTATTTAACTAAGTTCACTTATATAATAAATAGGTTATTCTATATATTATATTCGATGTCTTATGATGAGAAAGAATTTTGTTATAATAATTTAAAAAGCCGTCGTGGCGCAGGGGTGTGTGTTATGGCTTCGATTCCCAGTCGGGGTAATGAAATATTTGAGTTCCGCCTCTCAACTCAAATGCTTCAGGAATTCAGTGGAAAGTAGGAAATGGAAGTATATATATGGTAAACGGAGTGACTTAACACTAGGTTCCCTCTGGTAACGCTGCTGTGCGGAATCGTGAAACTAATAAAATATACGCAGGTGTAATTTACAATATATAATTTGCTTTATATTTATAGTTATATGCCAATTTGGTACATTTCTTTTGAAATTTAAACTTTCCATTTTAGTTCCACCACTCACCACTCCACCACTGGAAAATGGGAAACTAAGTAGCTTAACCCTAGGTTCCCTTACCCATCGAATAGACACGTGCGGAAAAATTGTAAAAAAAAAACAACCTACGAATAATTTTAGTCTATGCTATATTATTCACAGCTATATTAATAAATCTCATCATAATTACGCCATTAATATTCCGAACTGCCGTTCAATCTAATATTAATAGCAATCTATCTATGGTAGAGGTATTTCACACTTTCTATATTTTACTCTGTACCTACGTATTAACATGTTTGGTTTATTTAATTTGTCGTTGTTAATCCAAAAAGGCCGCCTCAACCAAATGGTTTGATTTGTAAAGAAACATCATAAAAATAAACATCTAGAACGTCTTATTACTAAAAAGAAGAGAAGATGAACATTTAATTTATTTCTATAAACAAATAATTTATGTGCAAACATAATTTCTAGCAGTACAGAAGTTTGATTTTAAAGGAAACTTTTAACGATATAGATGACGTCACATACTGGAATATGAATTTAATTAGCTTCGGGCATTATGTCGGGCATCTGTATTGAATAAGTATCAACTTTTTTCTCTTATATTTCTTTGAAGATGTTTTCTTAACATTAATATGCAAAATTATACTTTACTTAAGACTGTTGTAAAACAGAATATGCTTAAAGAAAAAAAAGTAATATAACACAGATCAAGTGTTTCTTTTTGCATCTATATATATGTACTAGCAATATGCCCGCGGCTTCGCCCTCTTGTATCTCTCTATCAGCTCTCCATTCTGCATTCTAAAGGATATTTCTCTCTCTTCTTGGTTGATGAGACCCACCAGTAATTCTGTTACGAGTAACACATTTATATGTGATTTATATACATAGGTAAGGACAATTTTTCAATGGACAATAATATTAGTAACATCAACCCAACTAATTAAACAATTATAACAAACTATAAACATACGAAAAAAGATATATTGGACGGACGGACATTTTTCATAAATTAAAATGTTCCAGAGACACACTGATTTAATAAAGTTTAATCAAAATCTTCTGTTATATATTTACATAGCTTTCTAAACACCGCGAAACCTCGAATTTACATTGAAATGAGGCTGAAATGACCGAGACCCTCATTACTGTGAGGTCCTTTATACTTTTGTCTAAGCTTATGTGGGCCGTTTCGTCGCGTCCGCTACTTTGTTGGAGAGCTTTCTGTTTAAAAAACATGCATTACGCTTTGTCCTCTTATTATGAAAAACGAAGGAGTAAATCTGCTTGAAGTTGTGTACTGTCTTGAGTAGGAATTTTTGCCTTTTGCGGAAATTTCATAAATAAATGTAGGTAAGTAAATAAAGTATTTAGTACATTCTTTTTTTTATATAATTATTATTAATGAGTCGTTTAGCTTTGTTCTTTATTTGTTATTAAAACTGTTGTTTTATCTTTTTAAAATGTGGAGTGGACAGTAAATAAATGTTGAATGTCTCCTTTTCCTATATATTTTTTTTAGCATTACGCTGTCTGTGTGTTTTAGCTATTATCCTACACATATCAGAATAGGCAGAGAAAAACGATTCACATTAAGACACGTTCATCACTCTGAATTCTGGAGGCATTGCGTGTTGATTGGTGAAAGTCAACGCCATGCTTTCCCTCGTTACCAGAGCAAAGAAACAAAAATGTTAAATATTTCATTTCCTCGAGTGGTAATCAAATCCACAACCTGTCGCGCTTACACTCGCACCCTTGTGTGTAAATTTTGTACCTAAATTTTCTACAAGTTTATGTATGCCAATAAATCTACAAGATATCTACCATGTTATCTCAATAGAAAAGTCTATGACTGAAATGACCTTCACAGTGAATATAGAGATAAAGATTATTTTTTTAATTCACTACAGTTTAATTTACTTCTAAAATTAACATTTATATTTATGGGGAACTCTTGTAACATAGATTAACTGCAAATTTCCAGATATATTTTTTGAATAATTTCAAATTAAATTTAACGACCACCCCATAAAAAAGTCCCCAAATATCCACCACCACAGACAACAACATGAAGTATTAACCCCATCGTATGCAAGAATGGATGAACACTTCAGTAATCCAGTACCTACATACAGTACAGTTCATCTGATATTCCGAACGCGCATTTTTCCCACTGTACATTTCCCGCAAAGCAAACTTGACGGGGGCGTAGGAATGCAGAGCGGTGTCCTGCTTTATTACATTAGGGGACAAGTTATAAGATATTTACTTGGCTTCTGGTTTTATTGTGCACGTTGTTATGTGGCCGTTTGTAGCGCAAGAACACAAATGTGTGAAAGTAGTGTGGGTTCGATTTTCACTTGAGAAATTATTTTTTCGCGCATTACATTTTCTCGCTCTGGTACGACGCCTCCAGCAATGTCTCCAAAATTCGACGGAAAGTGAGAAGTATCTTAATGGTAAAGGAGTGTCTTAACAATAGGTTCCCAGGTCACTTATTACCCAATAGGTTCCCAGGTTACCTGCTATATGTGGGATACACCGCGAAGCTAAAAAAATAGTACATATTATAATTTTAATTGAAAAATCGTAATAAATATTAGTAAATGCATACTGATGCCGGCGTGTATACGCAATGGTTGTGGGTTCGATTTCTACAGGGAAGAATAACTTATTTTTTCCTTAATTAAATTCTATCATGCCTCATATGTGGGAAATAATAGCTGTACTGAGTTGTCGCTACTTACTTATACCAAATCTAAAACTCGCATGACCTAGTAGCAGAAAAGAATTTGAAACTATTTTTCTTTGTTTATAAACGGTTTATTTTGTGTATTGGAAACTTTTCTAATTCGACGGTTACACGCTTCGGTTTTTGTGACGGAAATATGACAGTCAAATTTTGAGGAAGTTTCGCTTCTTTAACGCAGCTTGAATACTAATATTTACATAAATGATTTTTTATATTATGAGACCAGTGGTGATATAAGGGCAATAGTGTAAATGCGACAGGTTGTGGGTTCGATCGCTACTTGAAGAAATGAAATGCTTAATATTTTCATTTCTTCGCTCTAGCGTCAAGCACGACGTTGAGTTCCACCACTTTACACGCAATGTCTCCAGAATCCAGTAGTGTAGATGAAATAAAAATTGACTCTCAACTAAATGTAAAAAAGGCTTGATAGTGTTTCTTTTAATAATTAAAAATTTAAAAAACTTCACGTCATAAACAAGTAATAAATTTGATTTTTTGTAGTAAAATAACATAACGTAGTTTTTTTTAATTAGCCAAAATTTATTTATTTTAATTAGATAAATCAGTTTGACAATTTAAACTAGTCTGTAGTTGTACCTGTCGGGCCTGTCAACATTTCAATAACAAAATATACGTTACAAAAGGAAGTTTTGTATACAATTAAGCGATATTTTGTATACTAAATAATCATTAATATTAACAAATTTTATTTTATAACAGAGTATCCGCACTACACTTTCCGCTGAATTCTGGAGGCAATGCTTGTGGAGTGACGATAAAAAACCCCGCGCTTTGGCTCGACACCAGAGAAATTAAATGAATAAATGAATGAAAAATACTTCTTTTCCGCGAATGAAATTTAAGCCCACAACCGGTTGCATTTACAGGTCCCCTGTGCCATGACGGAACTCTAATTGGAATCTTCTAAATAGTACGTTTTAATAAGTAGAAAATAGACAAGAAATTGACTAAATTCTTTGCTCTTATATACAGTCATTTATTTCTCTACTATGTATATATACACATTATACAGTACGGGAGTCGAGTAAACACGCAAATTTTCAATAAACTTATTATAAAACTACACGCACGTATGAACACGACATAGCACTTCGACACAGCGGTGAAATTAAAATATTTAACTTCTATTTCCATCACAAGTGTCAAATGAACCCATAGAAAACCCATTTATAATTCCCACACTTTTACCCATGCGCCATGAGAATCTAAATTGTCAACTAAAAACACTAAATACTCAAAAAATCTTCAAAAATAGACCAAAATTTTCCCATTTTTAGCATAATAACTTAAAATAAGAAAAGAATTTGACAGTAAGTGAACTGAGTGTAGCATAAAATATCGATTATGCGTTTGACCTCTCTCCCGGTGAGCCCAACTTTATCGCGCTATGAATTCGTATTGAAAGACTTTAATGCTCCTTCCTATATGACGTAGGAGACGTGAAATATTTTCATAGAGTGAGATGCTTGGAGAGTTATGACACCGTCGTTGATGTAAATTGAAATTTTGAATGTTTATACTGAATATATATCATTTTATAATATTTTTTTTTGTATATTTTACACGAAACGATATACCAAATTACAGCGTTAAGTTCTGCCACTCAACACGCAATGTCTTAACACCAAGGTTCCCTCTGCCTATCATGCTGTGTGCGGGATACAGCGTGAAGCGTAAAATTATTAAATCATTATAAAATAATTATTATAATAACAACAATGACATTGAAATCGATACACGTCATTGCAGCACGATAGCGATGTGGAAATAGAAATAAAACAATGAACTTAAAAACACAGTACTTTTATAGAATTTTCAACATTCATAGCATAGAGTTATAATTTATGTCTATTGTGAAAAATGAAATAAAAACAGCTTCATACTTTTATGATAGACGGGAAGCACATGGAGCAAACAACGTTAAGATATTTCTGTTTTCAATTTCTACCCAATTTTAGAGACATCACGTGTTAAGTGGCGCAACTTAACGCCCCGTTATCTCTAGTCGCGTTTTCCTAAACGAGGATCGAATCCACTGACATCGCGGTTACAGTCAATGTCGTCCCACTCATGCCAAAGCCACAAGAAGGTTCACAATATCACGCTAATACCGCTGCGCCACGAATGACCAAAACACACTTAAATAAAAACTATCAAAAAATTTTTTTTTCATTTTTAGTATAACGTGGTTTAACATTTTACTTCTATTGCAACTTTCACCGGACCAAAGTATACTGGAAAAAATATTTTTTTCTTTCCAAATCTATCCGCAAGAGACGCGAGACGCGTGAAAATGAAAAAAAATACTACTTACTTATTCATCCAGCAGAATACTTGTTGTACGATTTCTTTCTCCATAAGATACGTGCTTGCGATTTTATAAGCTTTTTTTCTTTCTAGGATATATGTTTATTCTTCATTCTGTGTCGTATATAAAGCAGCGTAGATAAAGGAAACTTAGTGTTAAGACTTTCCGCTATGTGGGGGAGCTTCTGGAACGACAGGTGGAACCGAACGCTGCACTTTCTCTCATTTGATTATTCATTTGATAATGTTTCATAATAGGTACACGTATATAAAACTTTTTTTTAGGGTCACGCAGTTTCCCGCATACGGCAGGGTAGGGTATAGGGAACCTAGTGTTAAGACACTCTGTTCCCCGTTTTCCGTCGAATTTTGGAGGCATTACGTGTTAAGTGGCGAACCAACGCATTTGCCTCGATACCAGAGCAAAGAAAATGGAAATATTAAATAATTCATTTCCTCGAGTGGGAATTGAACCCACAACCACCCTTTGGACTGTCAGACTATGTGCCCCTGCACCACGACTGGCCTAAATACATAAAGTATATATGCAAAAACTCTTTTAATTTGTATTACAAACTATATACAGAAATTTAATTACATATATCAACAACCTATTCCTGGAGAGCGTTGAATGGATCTCTATCCTAGCATTATACGTTCCAATTACAGAATACGATCGAACGTGCTATTTACGATAACAGCGAGTCTATGGTAATGTTAATTTGTGCCGCTTATTGTCGATAGTATCGAAACTACCCTCATGTTAGAATCTTTAAATACAAACATTATGTATATAAATATATACAGATATATATATATATCACAGTAATAAATATCTCTTTCGAAGGACTTTAAATACTATAAATAATGGATGCGGCAGTCATAGTGCAGCGGCATAGCAGCTGACTATAAATCGAGAAGGTTTTGGTTTAGATTCCCACTCGTGGGAAAATGTTATGTATTTCCCCGTTATAGTAACCAGAAAAGCCAGGCAGTTTCGTTAACAACACACACTATCTCGAACATTAAGCAGAAAGTGGGAGAAAAGAAGTGACTATAACACACTGTTCTCTTTTTCAGTCCACCTTGCTATAAAAAGGTATATATATATAGCAACGCATAAAAAAATGAACGTAATATCGCAAATAAAATAAAAAAATTATATAGATGTATATTTATCTTAATAGAAATTGTCTATATTCGCTATTTAGGATTTCAAACAACATTATAAAATGAAAAAGAGCTGTTTATTTTCATCTATTTACATCTATCTATTCTCTACATCTTAAATATCTATCTACGATCTACAAATATTTTCTGTATTTTCTATACAAATATATTTTGGTATTGTATTACCAACATAAAACTAGCTGAATAGACTTAGACATTCAGTCCCATGAGAACTAACGTAAGAATGTATATTTTATCCTAAGTTTTCTATCTGCTAACTAAAAATCTAAAAATAAAGAAGAGATTATATTCTTCCTAGAGTATCTTCATACAATTTTCACGCTTTCACGTTTCACGCTGTAGCCCGCATATAATATGGTAGGTCGACGGAACCTTCCCCACTTTCATCCGTATTTTAGAAAGTGCGTGTTGAGTTCCACGAGGACCACAACCCACAATATAAATATTACAGTCTAACACATGGAGATATGTAAAAATTCCCTTTATTACAAGATTTTATAATGTGGGATCATTTACACCGCAAAATAACTTAAAAGCTCACACATTCACCCATTACTTGGCAATTACTTAGCTACTAATTACGCACTGTGAGAGCGAGGGTATGATCTCATTAAAACTCGCAACTCTTGTTACAAAAATAGCCGGCTGGGTGTGTATGGTTCCATCAAAATTCCTGGCGTCTGTTCGTGCTGTGGAATATTTCCCATTTTACAGACAGACAGTCTGCTTAACTGAAATTTTCCTGTTAAGGTATCTGTATTCGATGCTTGTGATTTTATTTTGTATATATAGAATAGAATAGATAATGTTACTTGATTTAATTAGATAAGAAATAAAGAAACTTGTGAATATACATACTAAGGTGTTTTCTTTACAACGAATAAGAATACTTAATAGCTGAGTCAAATTCAAATGTGTCTGTATTTATCTGGGAAATATATATTCTGTATTTTATCTATATTCCCATCGTGGAAATTTAAAGTACATATACACTGCCTACGTTTCGTAAAAGCAAAGTTAAAGTAGTAAATAAAGATAGTGTCCTGACACTAGGTTCTTTCTGCTCAGTACAGAAGGCCTGTCGTGACGCTCGTCCCCATAAGCGTGCGACTTTGAAAGGGACAGATTGTAACTCCAATTTCTACTTGAGGAAATTAAATGTTCAACAAGTTCATTTTTTCGCTCGCGTAAAGGCATAGCACGGCGTTGAGTTCCGTCGCAAGTGAGTTGAGGAAAGTTTGAAACGGAAGTGTGTTATATAAAGCACTCAAGTTCTCCATAATAATAACAAAAATAACTTCCTAATAATACAATGTTGAAAGTAATCAGAATGCAGACAAGCCGGAATTCGTATTAAGAAACAAGTGAACTTTATAAATGTTAACAAAGGAAGCGAGGAACCAAACGCGTTCCCACTGCGATGTTCCGAACTTATTATAATGGCGGCTGAGGCTGTCGTGTCGCGTACTGCGCGATTGTATTGTATGTATTAAAGCTTGTATTTATGTATATATACGGAAATATGTATAAGACTTTTGTACATATTTACAACTTCTACAGTCAAAGTCAACCTCTCCGTACATGCCCTCCGCATGCACATTGTACGTGGTCCTGCAGTATCTATGATAATGTATTTCCGAAGGTCAACCGAGATCTCCTCCCCCCCCCCTACCACTCTTACCGCTCATTTTTTCTTCATAAGTCATTTTTGCCATTTTCTCACTCATCATCGATCGGGATTAGAACCATAAGAAGACATAACCAGTGTCGCTGCGATCGAACGCCACGCACACGCCGCCTCAATTATATATAATAACTAATAATAATACACACAAAAGAAGTTATTACAGAGTCCCCTGGTCCCGGCTGCACTAATTGTAGAAAGATTTCTAGCCATCTCATTAAAACTATTTAAATTTCGCCGAGACGCGTGAAGCCTTTTCGTGGGATAGCTCTTTGGCTTTGTAACGCGCCGCGTCGTGAACTATGGAAGCACGAGGTTAGTGTTTTACTAATTGTTTGATTTGATTTTATATGAATATTTAATTATTTTATGTTATATTATTGAATTATTGTTATTTATGTGTGTTTTTTTTCTATTTCTTCTACATTATTCGAGTTTACATTTTCAACAGTTGAATCTTCAGATTATTTTTAGACCAACAATTACGTAACAATGTTTTTTAGGATAAAATCGAGATATTTTCTCAACTGTATCTGTCTACGTCTACCAAGTCAATATTAGGTAATAACAAATAATAATTCGCCTTCATGTGAAGTTTAGGCTGTTGTGACGCAGTGGAATAGCATCCGACTATAAGCGTGATCATTTTCATTTCCCTTGACTGATAAAATAAAGTTGAGTGTTGAGTTCCGCCTCTCAATACGCAATACGTTCCAATTGGAGCAGAAAGTGCAGACCAAAGAGAGAGAGAGACGCTAGTAGAAGCTAGAAAAATAGTAAAAATATAACTGTACTTTAACAATTTCTTATAATTTGCTTTTAGGTGAGAATGAAAAATAATCATATAAAAACCTATTTCATGTAACATTGATACACCATTTTATCATCTAAGAAATTTAAATTAAAAATATCTCATAGAAATTGAACGTTGTAATAGTATAAACAGTTAGTTAAATGCAAAAAATTTGAGTTGTACGTTGGCAGATCAACCAGTTTCAGAATGTAAATTTATAGGTAAAATAAATACTAATAATAAATAACTTTGATATTGAAAGTCAGCAAAGCTTTCTTTTAAATTTTTTAACATTTAAATTAATTACCTGTTCTGTGTGATTGTTACGTGACGATCGTGAAAAATGAATTGTTATTTGTTAATATTCTGTTTTCCTCACACTTTGTTCCCCGGTCTCCTCTGCCTACCCTGCCATGCGCAAGATACTGCGTGAAACTGAAAAAAAAAACAAAAACCAGCCAATACAATGTAAATACAACAAAATTCTTCGACGTAGAATCAAACTTGGATCCTTTATTGAACTTAAATTTGCATATATTAAAATTCGCCGGCGCCGCAAATTGTTATCGTTGAAAGCCTAATGACGTATTTGCATCGAAAAAGAGTTTGGATTGGAATTGAGAATTCCCAAAAAAAAAAACAACTTAACACGGGGTGGGTGAGTTACGTTGTTCAAAATGCAAGCCCTTAGCGATTTTTGCCTTTGAAAATAGGTATATTTTATATTCATGCAGATTCGGTTTTCTATACTCAACTCATCTACTTTTACTTTTTCGTCGTTTTTTTAGCTGAACGCTGTATCATTTATAAAGTCATTTGCCTTTATAGACATAGATAATGTAGTATCGAGACACTCTGTTTCCTAGTTTTCACTATATACTATATATATATTAACAACCGTGAGCGAGAAGGAACTTCCCCAACAAAGGCGATAATTACTATAATTTCGAGCCTCATACATTATTCTGTAGTTCTAAGTCCGCGTTAACACAAATTACCTCGTTAGCCAGTTCTTTAATCATAGACGAGTAGTATTTTTATATATTTTTATATTGTCCAATATTTTTTGTGCCTTTTGAACTTATAAATTATTATTTATTCTCCAATTCAGAGATTTATCCAAAGTTAGTTGAGCTATATTTGAACCCATTAATTTGTAAAAAAACTGAATTGCAAAAACCAGCCATAATATTTAAACTATTTTCTACCACAAAAAACTTATTTTGTAACTTCAAACGTATTCTAAAAGAAAATTCAACTAGAATCACCAATTTCCGAAGTAATATCTACTAATAAGAATCTTATCAGAAAGAATAACACAAACACTGGGGTGAATAAATCAATATTAATAAAGTAGAGGAGCTCGTGGGCAATGGAGGAGTTTGATGAAAAATAATGTCATCTACCAAAGACCGATGTTACAATATTTCTATTGGCCAAAGTACTCATTAATTATTTTTTTTTGGCTTCACGTTATATCCTCCACATCGCAGGCTAGTCAGTGGATACCTTGGAGCATAGTGTTGAGAAGATGAGAAGACACGTTGCCATTATGACACTTCTGTTTCTCTCTTTCCGTCGAATAGGCTATATATAAGCTTTACATATTACTAATATATAATTAACTAAAATTGAAAACATATAAATATACAATTTATTATAGTATATGAAATTATTAATATATGAGAATATTGCGAAAATATTTCCTCAAGAGTTTCGACTAGGGATTTAAAAGTTTCTATGACTTCGAAAGTTTTCGAAGTACTTCTGGTATAACTCTTCGATACCTACAGTTACTAACAAGTAGTTATGTATTTGTGAAAGTACTGTTTTTAACTTAAAGCGAAAAATGGTTGACCGTTTGATTAGTTGTAGATTCGATTCCTATTAATAAACCAAAAGTTCACCGTTAGGTTCCGCGCATTCAAAATGTATAAAAAATATGTAAAATGTGTATTGTACTGCTTGAAGCTAGAAATAATTTTAATCTTCTATAAAAATAAAAAAAGCTCACACTGTCTTCAACAAAACATTTAGTTGTTCACATTTTGTAGGACTTGATCTTCCGAGACTTTAACTTATAACAAAGTGTCTTGTGCACACATTCATTAATTTTTAATAAAAAATTATATTAATAAAATTATTATTAATAAAAACTCATAAAACCAAGATAAAAGTTAGTAAAGATATATATTATTTATTATTCTTGTATTTACTTCCCTCTGTCAAGCCTGCTACATAGGTAGGTAGGTAGGGATAAGGCGTGAAGCTGAAGAAAAAGAAGATCAAATCCACAACAGTAACGCGATTATACTCAGGCGCTATCCTAATGAGTCATAATGGCCTATATCTATGAGTATATGACTTGTAAATGGCGTCTATTAAATAAATATATACATATAATATACATAAACTTATATCGTCTCCCACTTCTGTTGCCGAGAAACTCGCAATAAAATCGCATCGAGTGGTAAAACAGCGCAGAATGCATCATAAAAATCAGGTTCTACAGCCAATACTAAAGCGTGACGTCACTTCGCGGGAACGACACTGATATTGTTGCAATTGCACCCAACATGACGGTAAAGCCAACTTTATACGATACATGCTTACGATTCCTACTTTCTATGGAAACTATAAGCTTATACCATAATGTTCAAATATCAACTCTATTGTGGAGGTATTAGATTCAACTTTGAATGAGTAGTTGTGTAGTAAAGTCCTTATTATAGATCTAATAGCGTCATACAGTATTACATCAAGAATTCTACGAAGAGTTTCTATAATATAATTTGTAAGATCAGAGTGTGCGCGCTGTTGTTAGGAGAGAGCTTGGAATTTATAATCGTTTAAGATATTTCCTTTTAGTGTTTCTATTGTATTTTTATGTTTTTGTTATGCGAGTTGCTAATATATATATATATATATAGGTATTAGTACAGTAAATTTCAGCTTTTCCAGAGGCGATACACGGCTAACTCGATTGTGTCTCGTTTTAGGCGTAATAACTTTATTTATTTCTACCCTCGTCTCAGCTTTTATGACTACCCTACATTGATATTCCGTGACGTCACGGTGCCCACGTTTGTTTAATTTTCTCAAAAGACCGAGAGTGTTGTTGATTAATTATCTTATGTTCACCTTTTTGAAAAAATTTAAATGTTGCCAGTTTTAATTAATTATAAAAACAAGTAATTTTATATAAAATGAATAAATAAAAGAATAAAGTAGCCCAAATCAGTTATGTATGTAAGAATATTAATTTACAAAATAAATCAAGGTTTTTCTAATTTTTTTCTCCATATTTTGAGGAAGACTGAGAACGATGTAATATGTCACTAGGATGACTCCAATTGAATGCCTACTTACAAAATATTGCAGCTCTATCGGAACTCTTGAAATAGCAGTAACTCTTCTATATGATCTCGCGGGAGACGTTGCAGGTGTTACAATTGTAAGCAATAGTAAATAATAAAATGAATAAAAGTAAAAATAAATCTCATTATTTATTATGTACATAAAAGGAAATTTTGCATCTATATTCCTATTAGGTTTTATATCTGCCGCAAAAGAAGATGAGTGCAGCCACTAACAAAACATATATTTCAAAAAAAAAAAAATCATAACATTTATAAAACTAGTTTACAATAACGTTCTAAACCAAAATATCTTATATCCGCCACTGACACTAATATGACATTTTATATACCTATTGTTCATATAGAGGTGCCTGGAAGCTCGCCGCTTGTGACGCGCCCGGGATAATATGAGGTATAATCTAATTACGGTTTATTTTGGCAGCGACGTTGACAGTTCGTTAGCGACGCGACTCCCGGGGAATGGATGCAGTGTTTGAAACAATGTTAGAAAGAAAATTAATGTATATTTATAAAATACTAACTTTCCGTTCTTTTGAGTTCAAAAAAGGAGTAAAATATGTTTATTTTTTTAGCTTCACGGTGTATCCAGAGGCCACCAAGGGTTAAGACACTCCGTTCTCCACTTTCCGCTATATTCGAGGCGCTGCGTATTTAGGGGCTGAGCTTATCGCTGCGCTTTTGTTGTTGATATCAGAGCAAAAAAATTAAAATATAAATTATATATGTTTTTATTTCGTGTTCCCTAATTTCTACCAAATTCTGAAGGCATTACACAATGAGTGGTAAATAAATTTATCATTATATTTTAGACACTAAAATATATTTAATATATGAAATGATTTTTATCAAAAATCCACGCTAGCCTATAAGACAGAAACGAAGTGTTACGACGCTCACTCGTTTCATTTTGATCGTTTTAAGAAAAAAGATTATACAAAAAAAATATCAAAGCATAACGTTATAAAAAAAATTTAAGCACAGGTTGATGAAGCAACAGCAACGAGCAACCGTTGTGGCGCAGTTGCACAACGTCTGACTCGCATCGTAAAGGTTATGCGGTTGAAAAATCGTGTTGTACGACGGAGCGCAGTGTTGAGTTCCGCCACGCAACGTACAGTCTTATGAAAATTACAAGGAAAGTGGGGAACGGAGTGTCTTAGCACTAGGTTTTCTGGCAAGAAATATATCCTTATTCTCTATCCATATATATATCCATAATAACGTAAACGTTATAGCTAGCACACACACATGACCTTGTTTTTTTTGATAAAAAAAATATTTTTAATTCACAACACATAAAGTAATCATATTAATCTGATATATTAGCACGACTTTCTTTTAAGTAACTTTATATATCTTGAAAATTCATTTCGCGTAGATGTTCATTTTCTGCTGTATTCAAAATATTCGAAAGAACGCCTCAGACCTCTATAAAGGAAACTAGGGATATCTAAGGAAAAAGCAACTTTAAATTTTTATATTTTAAAGATAGAGTTGGTTTTTATGTGCGTTTGTTGTCGTCTACGTCATTTCTTCATCAGAACGTAGTACATTTTATTCGCAGCAATGTCACGTTAGTTTCAGACGCACACCTGAGGTCTTTATGCCCGCCGTGTACGTTTTAACGATTTTGATTTAGAACATTCATACAATAAATCATAGTTTTATTTTTATATTTTCCGTTATTCGTTATTTCGTTATATATGAAACATGTTCCATTTCCAAATAAAAGTTAAGCGGAAATCGTTATTGGAGTGCGGTCGGTTATGTTGGATTTTTTCGATATAGACTCGATATATTTTTTCACATATCTTTTGATTTTATCGTTCGAATGTTTTTTTTGTGTGTGTTTGTTTTAAGTGTCTGTAAATGTGAATATCATTCAATTACACAAGTCTTGCTAAATTAATCTTAATTTACGTATTAAATTGAGAACACGTTGTGCCACAGTATCACAAGCGTGTGCTGTTAATGTGATAGCTGTGAAATCGATTCCCACTCGGGATAAAGAATTCAATCCTGTTGTATGTGGGATGCAGCGTAAAGCTGAGAAAAAGAATTAGAAGAGCTAGAGCTGAGAATACAGCGTAAGCCATGATAGACCAAACATCCTAGCGGTCAAGACACTGTTTTCCACATTCCTCAAGAATCGCATACTTCGCGATGCTATTAAACTATAATCGCAGTGATAGTTGAGTGAAAGCGGAACCTACCATCGCATTATGCCTCACCGATCAGTGAAAATGAATATAATTTAATTGTAATCGAACCCAGAACCTTTGCGTTTTCACTCAAACATGATTCCACTGGGCCACGTTGGTCTCTTTTGAGCATCTCCTCAGCTATATATTAAAACATAAACTCCTCAAGGTAAACGGGGTTGATTATTATATATTACAAAGTCACTAAGAGCATTGACGTTCACTGCAAGTGAAGTCGGTGGTTTGGAAACGCTGGAAATTTTATGTTTACATTCTAACCTTATGTTACACCTGCTTCAGCGTATACATATATGTAGATTTTAAATTGTCACTACATTGTGACAAAGTTATATTAAGGGTTATGTAAAGTTATATTAAACACGAGGACAATTTAGGATTTGAGACCACGTAGACGCCTATCCTAATACATTGCGCATCCTCCAGAATACAATGGAAAGATAAGAATGTATCTTAATGGGAACGGAGTGTCTTGACAATAGGTTCCCAGGTCCCCTCCGCTATATCCGGTATACAGCGTGAATCTGAAAATAAATAAATAAAGTAACCATTGTGGAATATGATTTGAATTAGGTTACGTTTAATTATTTAGGCCCTCTCACCGCATTCTCATCTGATACGATTTCGCGTTTCCGCACTCGTATATTCATATATTAATTAGCGGGTAATTCGTAGTGATGGTATAACACGTGAAGCTAGTAATAATGTTGGATATTACTTTAACTAGCTGAGAAAAAAGCAGTTCTATTTAAATATTATGTATTTCGCTTTATTCGGCGACAACGGCATTTCTGCATACCTCTTTCGCTGGCGTGGGTTTCGAACCCACAACCTGTCCCATTTATTTTCCGCACGCTTATGCCTCTGGGCAAACACAAAGTTATTAATATGACTAAAAAAAATTTTTTTTGCTAACTTTTAATATACTTAGATGTTAAGTATAACTTATATTGTACGAGTATACTAAATCGGTTTTCGTTGTACAACAATACGACAAGGTAAGTAAGTACTTACTTGAGAAGTTTGGAATTTTGTTTCATTTAAGTTTTGAACGATTTAAAGGTGTGGTGTACATTACTTTCATCTCTTACAGAGTTTTAAAGCACTTGCTGGGATTTTATGTAATATATCTCAATTTGCTTGTTTTTATAAAACAAAAATATTTACACGAACTAAGCTACTATGACGGTAAAATTTATATATATATATGTGTGTGTGTGTATATATATAAATATTTACTCGCTATCCTCTCATTACTCATTCCCACGCCAAATTAAAGGTAGTCTCGTGAATTTTTGGAAGGATTAAAACCAACTGCCACTGTTCATTTATTAAGCACTTTCTGTTAAATAGAGATAAGCTTCCGTTGACGACTAATAGCTTTTCGTTTCTAGTTACTGAATTGCTGTGTTGATCGTAATTCTTATATTCGAATACTATATATATTTGGGGAAATTACGGAGAAATTTATTTATTAAATTGCTATCGCGAATCAATTTCTTAATTAATTTTTAATGAGAAGTGTGAAGACGTGAGACTGAAATAGCTTGTGGGTTCGATTCCCAATCGAGGAAATATATAATATTTTCATTTCTTTGCTCCGGTTTCGAGGGCAAGGATCACTCAACACGCAATGCCTTCAGAATACGGCGGAAAATGGGGAATCGTCTTAACACTAGGTACCCCCTGCCTACCCTGCTTTATTATGTTGAGATTTGTACATACAAAAATCAGGTTAATAAAATGAAAATTCTTCAAATAAATTATTTGATTATAGCTAAAGTTGCAATGTCGAAGGCAGAAATACCTCTACATCGCCTAGCTTAATGGGCTGTTCGACTGGTATTACTGTCTTCCGGTCGGTCCGGCGTTCCCGGGAGACCTAACGTTATACGATGTCGTAAGTTTTTCTCGACACCGTTCTAAACTCATTTTAAACTAGTTTCAATATTTTAGGTCTTTGGTACCATTCGATACCGCACACAGTGGGAACCCGGGAACCCTCGTAATATGACACTCCGTTCTCGTAAAGACTCCGCCGCACACACACTTTCCACACTTTCTGCCGAATTCAGGAGACATTACGAGTTGAGTGGCGGAAATAAAAGGGAATCGATCCTTTTTATTACAGCTATTTATTTATTTACCCTCAACCGTAACAGTCACACGTTTGGGCCCCCGTGCCACGAAAAAGTTCAGAATGACGTATCTTGCTTCTTGAATGACTTCTTTCTTGAACTTATATATATATATATATATATATATATATATATATATATAT
>JBAIZZ010000053.1:779696-880696 GCA_037355905.1 Heliconius aoede | reverse complement strand
ATTATATTATAGAAACTCTTCGTAGAATTCTTGATGTAATACTGTATAACGCTATTAGATCTATAATAAGGACTTTACTAAACAACTACTCATTCAAAATTGAATCTAATATCTCCACAATAGAGTTGATATTTGAACATTATAGTATAAACTTATAGTTTTCATAGAAAGTAGGAATCGCAAGCATGTATCGTATAAAGTTGGCTTTACCGTCATGTTGGGTGCAATTGCAACAATATCAGTGTCGTTCCCGCGAAGTGACGTCACGCTTTAGTATTGGCTGTAGAACCTGATTTTTATGATGCATTCTGCGCTGTTTTACCACTCGATGCGATTTTATTGCGAGTTTCTCGGGAAAAGAAGTGGGAGACGATATAAATTTATGTATATTATATATATATTTATTTTAAAGACACCATTTACAAGTCGTATACTCGTTGATATAGGCCATTATGACTCATTAGGATAGCGCCTGAGTGTAATCGCGTTACTGTTGTGGATTCGATCTTCTTTTTCACGCTTATATCCAGAGGAAGCCTAGCGACTGTGATAAATTCTTATCGTTAGACAATCAGACACACAATCCGAATTGTAAATGAAGATTTTGATATTAGAATTTACATATTTATTTGGATGAAAATTTGCATTTTGAGAAATCTGTGTAATGTCTCCATTATGTCGAAGAGATCAAAGATAAAAAAAAACATAATCCAATTAAATATTAATATAAAATCAAATCAAACAATTAGTAAAACACTAACCTCGTACTTCATAATTGACGACGCGGCGCGTTACAAAGCCAAAGAGGTATCCCACGAAAAGGCTTCACTCGCGTCTCGGCGAAAGTTAAATAGTTTTAATGAGATGGCCAGAAAACTTTCTGCAATTAGTGCAGCTGGGGCCCGGGGACTCTGTAATAACGGGGTCTTACTTATTGAGACGCGTCAGTCCCGGTTGAAGGCGCCCTTGAGGTTTACGACTTTTGTACATATACATAAGTAGGTTGCCATTTGGTAGTCTTATGTGTGTTGACTTGTTTAGTTAGTGGGAATTCAATTTTGTCTATTGTGCTTTTGTGTGTGTTATTATGGCCGTTTATAGGAGTAAAATGACTGTAAACAAGGCGGTTGTAGGTTCAATTTCCATTCGGTAATATTCGGAAATTGGGCGGTGAAGTGGAGAACTGAGCATCTTAACAATAGGTTCCTTGAATAAGTCCCCTACGAATCTGAAAAAAAGTCCATCTCAAAAGCAATTAGTGCAGCCGGGGCTCGACGATGTTTTAATTATTGAGACGAGTAAGCCCCGGTTGAAGACGCTCTTGAGGTTCACACTCACTTTATGACTATTTACGAGTACATACAAACGTGAGTCGGCATTTGGCACTCTTACGGGAAGTTTTATTTTATGACTGTGATTTATGGTTATAACATATTTTGTAGATGAAGAGGTCTTATGTTCCGTTCCCTACTTCCGGTTCAACCTTCGAGACATTCCGTTTTGGGTGGCGGAAGTCAACCGTGCTTTGCTTCGACGCCAGAGCGAAGAAATTAAATTTTAAATATATAACTTTGCCAAGTGAGGATCAAACCGACAATATGTCACATTTACAGTCACACGTTTGTGCCAATATACTACGATTGGCCTCTCAAAAAATATATATAAATTATATATATATATATAACAAAAATAAACTTTAATACCACACGCAACACGACAGCCTCAGCCGTCATTATAATAAGTTCGGAACATCGCAGTGGGAACGCGTTTGGTTCCTCGCTTCCTTTGTTAACATTTATAAAGTTCACTTGTTTCTTAATACGAATTCCGGCTTGTCTGCATTCTGATTACTTTCAACATTGTATTATTACAGTTATATTTTGTACTAGAAGCCCGCCCGCGGCCTCGCCCGCTTGAACGACATGATTTTTCATTTAATAAACAGAATTGACTGATAATCAAATGTGTTGATGTGTGAACTCCTAAATAGTTTTGAATTAATTACATATATAGATTAAAAATATTCAAGCAAATTGAGACATTTCCCTTTTTTGAACTTGGTTGAAAAAAATGCGACTATATATATATATATATATATATATATATATTGTCGAATAAGTTAGCTTCACGCTGTATCCCGCACACAGTAGAGTAGGCAGAGGGAACTTAGTGTACAAGCAATCCGTTCACTCATTTATTTATATGTAAAAGCCTTATTTTGGAGACATTACGTGTTGAGTGGCGGACCTCAAGACCGCCTTTTGCCTCGACATCAGTGCGAAGAAATGAAATTAATAAATATTTTCTACCTTCACGTGGGGATCGTTGACGTCCACACATTTGTACCTCTGTGCCACGACTGACCTCTAACTGCCTGTACCATGTAATAATAGATATGTGCTAGCTATGTGTGAAATACACAACAATTAAGCTACAATTCAACCTACCAATAGTGTCGTTAGTGGAATTCCGATAAAGTTTCATCAGAAAACAATGAGCGTGAGAAAGTTTCAGGTATCTAGAATCAACAGGCCGATCAGTATGAATGTACGGAAAGAACCTATCCAACTTTGTAGTGCAGGATATATATTGTCTTTTAACTTGTTGGAAACAAATTGAGATAATATTGTGAAACTTAGAAGAAATTTAAGCATTGGAAGTACCACCTACTTTGATTTTGTAACGTTCATAAGTATGCTGCATGGTATTGACAGCGACGTTGAAAGCCTTCGATATTTTTGATATTTGAATTTTTTTGATTTTTTTAAGTTAGTCCGTCATTGTCATATATATATATAGTTTTTTTCCTGGAGTCTAATATCTAGAGACGCTGCCCTCCACTTTCTGTGTATTTTAGAGACGTCGTGTTTTAGCAGCTGGAATCGTTTTTAAGTAAACACTAAACCATATACACATTACACTTAATACGTAACGTAAGATTACAACTTACAGTGGGTCTTGTAAAAAGATATTTTTTCTTATACCTTCACTTTGTATCCGCTTGTGGTTTACCTTGTTACCAGAAAATGATGAAAATATTAAATATTTAATTTCCTCGAGTAGGAATCGAACACACAACCTGTCGCTTTTATCCCTGAGCTACGGCCTCAAAACAAAATCTTAATAACAAAATTATTATAATATATCTCCGTCTCAATATAAGAAATGAATGACTAAAGAAAACTATATTTATCTTCCATATAATATTGTAGATACAAAAGCAATAAATAACTTTAAAAGTATTATATCAACGATCAAGTTAGAAAAGTTATACCTGTCAGCGGACGGCGATCGAACTTCGTGGAACAGATAACTAATTGAAGTGAATCCTATCATTGAATAAAACTTGAAAACGGTGGTGAAAAATATGTTATAATTATATATTTTTATTCACATATACTGTCTCTGATTATGAGGCCAGTCCCGGCGCAGAAGCAGAAGCGTGTGATTGTACAGACCACAGGTTGTGGGTTCGATAACCACACGAGGAAATTAAATATTTAATATTTTCAATTCCTCGCTCCGGTAACGAACTCCTTCTGGTCTTAGGAAATGAAACTAAAAAGTCAGTAGAATTTGGCACGTGTTTAAGTGATAGCGATCTGTCTGGACTATAATAGCCTTTTTGTGGTGTAACGGCTCGTGAACATTCCAACATCTCTAAGATACTCGTGCTGCCAGCGGAGCAGTGGAAAAGCTGCCGACATTTAAAACGGTAATTAATTTGATATATTTGAGAAGATTTTAAGGAGAGCGTGGATACTTTTTGCTATTACTTTTTTTCTGTTCTCTTGAAAGGGTTTGGTATTTTTTCTGTTAGAAGGAAAATGTGGGATAATTTTGTACTAAAGTAAATAAGCTTTCGTTTGGACGGGGAAGTTTGTATTTTTGTAGTATAAATGATATTATAATAATTTATGAACTATCTTCGTACATTTTCCTGGATATTTCGATGTAAATAGATCGACTTTATTTAGTTGTGAAAATTAATAATTTAAAATTGACTATTTTTTATAACAGAGGCAGAGGACACCTAATGTAAAGTCTGTGTGTTTTTAATATTTGGCTAGTTTTCGAGACATTGCATATTATATAGTATTTAGTGGTGGTACTCACTTTTATTACCAGTACGAGCAAACGAGCAAGAATCGAATCCGCAACCATCGCGTTTACAATCGAACTCTGCATCGCTGCACCACAACATCCTCACCTTCATAATACACAATATTCATACGTTCTCCATATAAGAGAAA
This sequence comes from Heliconius aoede, assembly GCA_037355905.1. Taxonomy (NCBI): domain Eukaryota; kingdom Metazoa; phylum Arthropoda; class Insecta; order Lepidoptera; family Nymphalidae; genus Heliconius; species Heliconius aoede. Next base: position 876,443 of record JBAIZZ010000053.1, on the reverse strand, counting down.
ATGATTAAAAAATAGAAATGGACTTTTAATTTATAATATAAAAAAAATTAAAAGAGCAACTTTTCTAGTTCCACACGTACCGACAGCATATTGCCGCCGCAACTCGCAAGTATACTTGTCGCATAATTCAACGAACAACCAACGATAATTCAAGCTAACATTCAAACAATGTCTGCTCCATACAATATCGAAGTTTAACTAAGGCACCTTTGGATAGGTAAAGCTTACTGCTGACTTTGTGCTTAATTAGATTTTTGATTGTAATCGAACTTATCGAGACATTTAATGTGTATACTTAATATATGGATGTGTTAGTATTAAAAGAAGGCAATTCGGTAAAGAATTGTGTAATCTTATAAGGTATAATATATCATAATATATTATTAATTTTATTGGCGTATTACAATTTATATATAACATTTATTGAGATTAAAAAATAACAGTAAGGTTAAGTATAAAAATAAATACTTTCCCTATTGAATTGACTCGTCCCAATAAACAAATAATTTCGTAGAAAGAAAATATAAAAATAAAAACTGATAATTAAATTTTCATCTTTACGCTGTATTCAGCTTATATCAGGGCAGACAAGGAAAACCTATTTTTAGACTATTTTTCGAAACATTGCGTATTGAGAGTTGGAACTCTCACGCCTTCACAGTCAAATGATGTACTTTCCAGATTGACAATACATAAAATAAAATATCTCTCGTAGTCTGTGCGCTACCTAACACCGGCGATAGTAGAGTCAATTTAAGTTGGCAACTTAATTTGTATAAGTTGGCCAATACCTGTCGAAGACACATTCAGTGGCGAACCACCCAATAAATGTTATAAATGCGCAATTATACGAATAATAAAGTATTATTATAGATCGTTGTAGCTTAGTTTGTACAGTACACTATAGTTACAGGTACAAATCCTATTAATCACAATATTTGAAGAGCGACTTCCAGTTGGACCACTCAAATTTGGCAGAGGGAGTGGTACAGAAGGTCGTGATATTAAGCTTCATCTCCCACTATAGTCTACGCAGAATACATCGTGATGCTTAGAAACAATAACAAGAACAAAATATATTTATAAGGAATGTATCATTAATGCTTTCTAGAAAACATATAAAAATTTCAACATAGTGGGATTTGAACCCGTGCCTTTTGGAAACCGTCCATGCCCTCTGACCAAATAAGCCATACGTTAATATTTCTTTCCTAAGTGTGGAATAGCACTTCAAAAATGTAGAAAAAATGTAGCATTAATTTATATAGGTTGACGATGGGTCTAACAAACCTCGGAATTCTACTAAAAAATAATAATTACGACAGAAATATTAACAAACCGACATTATATTTTAGGCATTATAATGCGAAAATATTAAAACAGGAAAAAGCACATCTCTTACTCAATTAGCCTTTAAATTTAAGAGCAGACGAAACGCTTTTACTGTATTTACTTCCGGTCAAACTTCCGGAAACGTGAATCTGAAAGCTATGGTTTGGCTAAACTGTAATTTCTGGAGTAAAAACAATATTTATGTTAACTTATATTACGTAGTGTTGGTATGTTTTATCATATACGAATAATACTTATACTTGTATTACAAGAGCGTTGAAGAGTTTATTTAGTTTTCAATTATTTTATTTCTTTATTCTGACACTGTATCCCGGACTCATATCACGTAGGGTAAGCTGAGTGAGCCTTGGAAGCTAAAGTTGAGACACTCCGTACTTATTAAGACACTTCCATTTCGAGTGTTACTCGGACTCACCACTTGTCACGATTACACCTGAACGCGCTAATCTCAGGAACTACTGGTTGGAAATGATTTTTTTTTATTATTTTGTATCGAGGAAGACTATATTACAAAACGATAATTGTATCAATATGTCTTTGCCCCAGGTTACAGTCTTGGCGCAGTGGCATAAGGGTGGGGTGGGGGACGGTTGTGTCTTAACACTGAGGTTCCCTCTGCCTACCCTGCTGTGTGCGGGATATAGCGTGAAGCTGAAAAAAAATTATTAATTGTTTCGAATCGACCATTACAGACAGAACGTTATGATAATCTATTTTCCTACCTTATCATAATTGTGCGTACTTTATTTAACACATGTAATTTAAAGAAGACCAATCCTGCATTTTTTTAAAGGAGTATACGGTTCTTTCCGTTCTCTCTCGCTTTCCTGCGGGGTTAGCCTAAAAAATAAACGAGCATACTAGCAAGTCCTAATCAAACCTATAACCATCACTTAAAGTCACATCCATCTATTTCAATATAGTTCAAACTCTACAAAATAAGACTGACCCTACATTCATACAGCATTTATTTTTCATTTTACAACTTTTCTCATTGCAGCAATAACTGTGGGTGTCGTATTTATTCGTAGTGTCGATTTTTAATGTGACACTGTGTGCCAAATGGGTTCGCGGGCGAGTCCCAATAGTCCATAAGTCTTTTTAATAGTTTATTTTACAACTTCTTTCGTCTCGAACTTATCAGGACAGATCTTTTGCGGTGGGAACCAATATTTGTTATGTACATATTTTGATATTGATTTCATTAATTGTTTTTTTTTAACAGAGCACAGAGCAGGTTAGTCGGAAGAAAGGTGGGAACTTAGTGTTAAGGCACTCCGTTCCCATTAAGACACTTCTAACGCATGTAACCATTAGCCTTTGCGTGCTTAGTAGCAGAACTGAGCGCTGCACTTTATCTCCAATTACCTATATCTATTCTTTTACTTGAGTTCTGACTGATCTGAGTTCTGAATATTTAGATGGAATGCGAGGGCAGAGTGCCCCTCAGGGCAGAGTACAATATACAATAGGAAGGGTGAAGTTGAAAAATATACAGATATTTAAACAAGTTAGATTTTCCTTCAAAGAACAACAAACAAATTCGATAAAATCAAATATAGAGTAAAATGGTGCTAGCTGCTCTACACAGTGTGTGTCACACCATATATTCAGATAACTCAATTTTTTTAGCATCTTTTTGGTTATTTTCCACTCGTGGAGATTTTCAAAGCGAACGCTGGGAAATCGTGTTGCGACATTTGAGTTTTTAGTTTCAAATTCAACATTTTTGTTTTGACTGTTTATCCCATAGATTTTAATATATATTTTTTATCTAATTTATTTAGAGGCCAGTCGTGGCACAGGGGTGCAATTGTGTGGCTGTAAACAAGACAGGTTGTAGATTCTATGCCCAATCGCGGAATTGAAATGTTAGACATTTTCATTTCTTCACTGTGGTGTTGAGGCAAAGTGCGGCGTTGTGTACCGCAACTCAATACTTAATGCCACCAGAATTCGGCATTCAAACATTAGGCCATCTGCCTAGGCTGTTACATCCAGGATACACGTAAAGCTGAAGAAAAAAATTATTTCACTCTGTTCTCCATTTACGAGAGTATATAAACGACCCACCGCTTACTAATCTGTACTCTGGTTAGGGACGTGAGGTTGATATAGTTGGTAACCAAGTGGAATGCCATCTGCCTGATTTATTTGAACCTCATAGCGTGAGTGTAACGGACCAGGAGAAAGAGTCACAATATGTACACGATGAATCAGATTTATTACACAGAATAAGTTATTTCTTTGAATACTTAATGAACACGCCTTATAGCTTTAATACTTGTTAGAATTAACACTGTATTCAATCGATAAAACTTATTAGAAGAAAGAAGAGTTTACAATAATTCGGGGACATGGCATGGCTAGTCAGGCATCAGCATCTATAAATTGAGTTCCGCAACTCAATACGCAATGCCTCTATAATTCTACGGAGAATCGAGAACGTAGTGTCTTAACACTAGGTTCCCTCTGTTTATCCTGCTGTAAACGGGATACAACGTGTAGATGACATTCTGCTGGATAGCCAACGCTATCCCAACCAAACTCCACTTACTCGTTGTTCACTCAACAGGCAGTCTTAAATTTGGACGGAAAATGGAGAACGGAGTATCGTGACACAAATTTCTCTTTGCCTGCAAGGGGACGTGAAAGTAGAAAAACAAAAACCATTAATGTCTAATTATATAACCCACGACCATCCAACCAGCGAGCGTTTATTTCTAATTTATTATTTTTCCCATGTAATTTAATTCCATAAATTTCAATATACATTTTTCCTTCTACCCATTAGAATTATGGTAGATTTGGTTTCGATTATTTGTAATATATTATATAAATGTATGCAGGTAATATAGATGTTTTGTATGGAATGAATTTTCCATTTAAAGAATCCCCTTTTAAGAGCCCCTGAATTATAAATTGATGTAAAAATGTAACGAACGGGTTTTTAATTTACATTTATATAATGCGTTATTCATTTGGCCTTTTTTTTAAATTACTTTTCCTGTTTTACATTTATATGAATGGTCCCTTCTGGTTTGGCGACTTATTTATTTACTGGTGCTTAGGTCGTAAGTTGTCTATAATTCAATTTATGCACGTTTTTTGGGGTTCCTTACCCTTTAAGGAAAAAGGAATCTATAAAATATTTTTTCTGTATAACTACTTATATTGAATATATATGTAGTTCATGATTGTATGATTGCAAGGTAAATAATGATAGCCTACAAAAATAATCTAAAGATATATCTTCGTTCTTCACTTAAGTGGGATGTTATCTATGTATATAAAAAACAAATTAGCTTGTCTGTTAGTTATAGACTCCAAAACGACCGAGTCGATTGGCATGGAATTTAGAGGAGTTCCCTTGCTTCCTGGGATGGTTATAGGCTAGACAGATTCGGAATCCAGAAACGCATTTTCTTTTATTTTACTTTTTTTCCGACGGGACCTGTTTTTTCCCGCTAAGCCAACAGGTGACTGCACTAAACTTCGCGCAAGCAAAGCGAGCGGCCTCAGTTAGTAACCTATATTTTAATGCTAATGTTCATAATGCCAATATTTCCCTAAGAGATTCCAACCCATAGTGGGTCGTCGCCCACGTCATCACATTCTCTATCTTTTTAAAAGTTCAAAGTAAATAATAAGGAATTCAATATGCAATTAAATCTCAATTTCAATGTAATATGACTAATGTATGCTCTGATAACAACCACAATACAAAATCGTCATCAAAGAGCAATTATTGTGGCGGTTACTATGTGATAACAAGTAGAATATAAGACTGGCTGTGGAAACACCTGGCACTCAGTAAGATCGATCTTGCATAGTAACTTAGTTTTTAATATATATATATATATATAACATTGAAAATGAAATTTCACATCTGTCTGTTCATTTTGGTCACAGTTACAGTGTTGGTTGAGTGCACCCATACATTTTACGGTTCCAACACATTTGGAAAACTAGTTTACCATAAAGACGCTAAATTTAGTGCCAACATGTTTAGAAAACGAGTCGAAAATATTACATATGTGCTGCCACCTACTATTGGATATGGGAAATCTATTCAAGTAATATTATTTTTTCCTTTTTAGTATATAGTGTTTAGTTATTATAGTGATAAATTTCTCTGGTCTCCCGAGAACAAAGATTCGTTCTTTATAAAATTGTTGTTTCATAAAAGAAAAAGAACAAGTCATCATTCAAGATCATTGTGCTTATATTAACATTATGATATATTCGATTGTTAGGGAAAATTATTAATTTAAATTTTGTCGCTATGGTCAGAAAATAAAGAGAGTATGGAAAAAAGTATTTGTAAAAATGTTGAGATAGAAGAAAAACGTAAGACAAAAAAAATGAAGAACCATAAATAACCATATTTTTCTTTATTTGTTGATTTTTTCGTATATTTTACAATCTTCATTTGTAAACCGAATGTAGGTCAAATGTTGAATTTGAATTTTAAACCAGTTATTCCCGACCGATCGAGCTGAAATTTAGCATTTGATTTGGACGACAACGTACGCTTGGCTAAGTAGCGTCATTTGAAATGCAATACAACCGATGTTTGCCAATAGTTTTGATAATAAAAAAATATTGTAGGATTTTGTTTTTAGAAAATTTCTCCGACCGACACTACCACTGACGTTTACAGTCACACATTTGTGCCACTGAGTCACGACTGCCCTCATAATATATTTGTTAAGAAAATATAGATATTTATTTTTATATTACAGGGAATCCTTGTCTACGACTTGGCCAACTCTGGCGCCTCTGCCAACGTTACATCGGGAGGTCTGGGATACCCCTTCGTCAATATACGTATGAAAAGCGACCGAGGACAACCATTACACTACGATATAAGCATTTATGCTTAGGCGTCTTAATATTAATAATAATTTTATTATAAATATTATGGGTGTCTGTAGCATTTGTGCAGAATATCTACGTTTTTTAATCTGTAAACTGAAAATAAATTATTTCGATATATATTTTTTTCTTAATGAAAAATGTTCCAATATGAAAAATTAGGACGTCCATTTATTTGTTACATCAAGTAACAAACTTTTTATGGCATAACAATTCTTCTAACTCTCTTTTCTCTGTCATTCAACGACAACGTACATTCTATTCCAAGCTGAATGTAAAAACAACGAGTGACTGTAAACGCGACGGCTGTGGGTTCGATTCCCACTTATTGCAATGGATTATTCTCTTTTTTCGATCCGGTAATAAGAAACATCGCGACATTGAGTTCCGCAGCTCAACATGTAATTTTTCGAAAAGTGGGCTAAGTTATATATAGTTTTAGTATTTAAAAAAAGACGACAAGTTTTAAATTTGCGAGCGTATTGCATTCATTTTGTATGAAGTGAACTACAAAAATTAGTTTGTAATGATTATTAATATGAAATATGTATAAAAAATCACTTTTCGGATTTTTCTCTTTTATTTATGTCATAAATTTCCACTTCGTAACTGTGGGTCCACAGTGAGCTTTTTACAGATGTTCGAAGCTTTTATTTTTTTTTGCTTAGACAGTTGATTTCCTGTGCTTCGAGGAACCGTATATCTACGAATATTTGATATCAATAAATGGTAATAATAGATAAACAGACAGACATCTATACAGGATCTTTTTTTATGACCAAAAACCAAAAAAAAACCTACCTACGTTAAATAAAACTATATCTATCTACAACCAATCATAATATTTCACGTACATATAAGTATTACAATATTTAAAATATTTGATAAGTTATTTGATATTCCGAGACGGGTGCCGTTTCAAATGGGAATTCGTCGGCGGCTTCTCTCGCGTATCTCATAGCTTTGAAAAATATATCTTGCGTGTGATTTTTTTGCGTTTTTAATAATATATACCTGGCCAGGCAAGTCGTGGCGCAGTAAAATAAGGGCGTGACTGTAAATGACAAATTGTGGATTCGATTTCTACTCGAGTGTGCTAATGTTTTTATTTCTTTACTCTGTTGTTATAACGTAATGAGAACACTTATTGCATATAATCAATAATGAAAATTTTATTAACTTTCTTACTGTTATTTAATTATATTAGGTAAAATATAACGGCAAAATGCTTGAAAACAAATTTGAATATCTGTCCAGCAAATTTTCAGTTTTCGTGCCATATGCGACTCGATACAAAGGAATTATAAATCAAGCAGAAAGACGCTTGTTGTCTTATTAGACTATCACTTTAAAAATGCACGCCAAATTTTATTGTGACAATATAAATGAGATTTTTATATTCCCAGTGGTAGCGCAGGGTTACAAGCATGTGACTATACACGCGACAGATTATGGGTTCGATTTGCACTCGAAAATGTTATGTTTAAAATCTATATTTTTTCGCGCTGGAAACAAGTCAAAGTGCGGAATTGAGTTCTGCCAATTGAAATGCCTTTAATACAAAATTCATCTAGAATCTAAAAAGAAACGGAGTGTCATAACACTAGATTCCCATATACCTCGGACCCGCAGCCTGTGCCTAAAAAAACTATATGAGCGTACAGGTACCCACTTAAATATTTAGTTAGTACAGTTTCGCAAATATTTTTATAGACTGAGATCCCAAGGCCCCCAGACCTACGTCATTTTAGCAAAGTTGAAATTTTGAGGATCAATAGTCTTAACTTAACGACTTAACTTACTCTCTTACTTGAAAGTGGGGACCTTTCAGAGACAGCGCCAACTTAAGGTAAACGTCCAACTACGTTAAAGTAGCAACGCTCGTTTTTAAATATGACTAAGAATAATGTAAAAAATGTATATTTATTATTATTACCAGACCCTTGACGTGGGCTTTTACTTAACTTTTTTAATTTTATTATTTTTAAAAATAACGTGTTTGGTTCACTAGCAACACTGAGCAATTGTCTTAGCGTTCAATTCTTCTTTTATCTTTGAAAATTAACCTCAAGTAAACTAAACTCTTTAGAAAATCTAACAAAGTCTAAAAAAAAACTCGAAGCATGTGCCGAAAAGAGAACCGGATGGATATTCTCAGTGAGTATCAGGCTGTAAGTGCACTTCCGGCGGACGACAAAGGCACCGGATGAGTCAATTTGACACCATCTCGAAGCTGAACATAAGAAAGGATTTTGATAGATCTTGACCTGATTTGTGATATTGTACGTATTACACGTTTTGAAATAAAGAAGCCATTAAGAAAGGCCTACATGTAACGAGGCCAGTCGTGGCTCAGGGAACGAGCGTGTGAGTAGGTTGTAGGTTCTATTTCCACTCGAGGAAATGAAATATTTTATATTATTATTTCTTTGCTCTGGTGTGGAGGAAAAACACGATGTTATTCCATCACCCCAGAATTCGGCGGTAAGTAGGAAGCTACGTCTTAACATTAGGCTCGTCTGCCTACGAACAGCGTGAAGCTACGTACAATTTTACATACGTACGTATAATTTTAAATTTTATTTTCTCTCATTTAGCTCTTATGCGTGGTTTTACTACGTTTTAAATTAGTAAAATACATCTATTAAAAATATTATACCTGATTTCTCAATATTAAATCCATGCAATTGAAATATTTTTATATAGGTTCTTCACGAAAAATATATTTGCAACCAAATGTACAGTCTTGTTGTTATTTTAACAGCAAGGAGCACTCATTTTTATAAGAAAAAAAATATGAAAAAGCAGTTTTTCTACGAACACGTCATAAAGAATTCTTCTGAAAAGCAAATAAATCGTCAACAAAACGTTTTTTTGAGTTTTACCTTTTACTCGACAAGCTGAACATTGTACAAAAAGAATCACTAATAGCTGCGCCGATTCGAAAGCAAGACTGAACACAAAATATTGTTTTTTTATAAAGAAGGAATAATGTCTTCTATGAAATTTTTAACGTAGTTTTTTTGTTTCAGCGTCACACACGCTGTATCCCGCATTCTGCAGGGTAGGCAGGAAAACCTAGTGCTAAGACACTTTCTAAGATACGTTGCCAAATTTTCAGTATATAGTGTCTGTTTTTTTTTTACTTTACGCTGTATCGCGCGAACAGCAGGGTATTCCATTCTATATTAAGAGACCACGTTCCCCACTTTCTGTCGGATTCTGGAGGCATTGCGTGTTGAGTGGCGGAACTCAACGCCGCGCTTCGCCTCGACACCATAGCGAAGAAATGGAAATATAAACTAATATATATAATAATCAAAAGCAAACACAACCGTGACACACATTTAGTGCTGTACTAAATACAATTAGGTTGTTAAATATTCATATTATTGTAGTAAATTACCGTAATACTCGTACGTTAACGTTGGCGTATTTCAATTACGTATATAATATATTATGTTGTGTTATACTTAATACATGTCTATTGTGAATCTGTGGTGAAAATTGGCACATCACTATTATAATATATAGATAAATAAATATTTATATATTTGTTTTGGTATAATCTCTTAACTTGAAATAATTTACTCTCACAATGTCTGACTTTCAGAGTGAATTATTTTCATTCGTTCAATGTGGTAAAGATACAAAACACGGCGTTGAGTTACGCCAATCAAATCATAACATATATTTAATTAGGCGGTGAATGTGCAACGGGTGGTGCGTCTTAACATTGGGTTCCTTTTGCCTAACTTGCTCTATGTAGTGATGCTAAAAAAAATCTTCAATAATCCGATACAAATACACATCGTAGAAGTATACCAATTCGTCAATTAAGCGTAACTGAGATCTGAAAATGCAGCAGCGAGATAGATTTTTTTTATGTTTAGCACGACATCTAATCTTTACCATGGCTTTAACCATTAACCAGGTAAAAACTACATAAATGCTCTAAAACTAACCTCAACAACAAATATCGACGCCGTCGTGGCGCAGTGGTCAAAGGTGCCGCCCGTAAACGCGACGGTTGTCGGTTCGATTCCCACTCGAAGAAGTGAAATATTTCATTACGTTTATATTTCTATTTTTCTTCGCTCTGGTGTCGACGCAAAGCGCGGCGTTGAGTTCTGCGACTCAACACGCAATGCCTCCAGAATTCGGCAGAAAGTGGGGAATGGAGTGTCTTAACACCGAGGTCCCCTCTGCCTACCCTGCTGTGTGCGGGATACACTGCCTACCCTGCTGTATGAAGCTGAAAAAGAAAAAAAACAAATATTTAAAAGAAAAATTAATAAATCACTGCATCCGCTTTAACAATTTTATTAAATGAAAAACCAAACCACAATTTCTATATATTTTATTCGTTTAAAAATTTTAAAAACACAAAAAAAAAAAAAGGAAAAGGATTTCACCGAACAATATAAGCGCGTCCCGTCAGAGCGCACACATTGTCCCATTTCAGTTTCCACACGATATGCGATATGCGTAGCGCCGTGTGGCGTTCATATATCAAATGCGGTACGTATGAAATGGACGGACAAAAGGACGAATCTATATATCTACATATATATTATTTGCTTAGCTTTTATATTTTTAGGGTTGCGTACGTTTTTTAAAAATAATAATAAAAACCCACAACAAACCCTACCTTTGCTGTCCGCGTATCTACAATATTTTTCTTTAGATTGCATGAAAGTATTGAGTTGGTGCCGGTCCAGGTGGAGGAGCATAAGTGTGTGCAAACGCAACTGATTGTGGGTTCGATCCCCATTCCTGGAAATGGAATGAAATATTTTCTGCCACTTAAGCCGCAACTCCTCCAGAATTCGTCGGAAAACGGCGGACCGAGTATTCAATATTCAATATTAATTTGAGCACAATACTTCCTCGTGATCTTGAGACAAAATTTAACAGAAGTACAGAACCTCATAAAGATTTTTTTATTGTCTTGGTTGAAAAAAGAGCGAAGTTTCTATCACCACTGACGATGAAAAGTGAAAAACGCAGAATCTTAACACTAGCCTATTTCTGAATGCAGTAGTGGCGTAAAAGTAACATGTATGACTACAAATGGGTTAATCGTCAAGATTAATTGTTTGTAAATTATTAATGGCAATTATTTTCGCTTGTCAACGGTTGTTAATTAAGAATTAAGATTGAATGTTTTCTTCTTTAATAGGTAAATCATAATTAAAAAATAAGAAAAACAATATCTTTAACAAATTATTTATTTTTTAGCCTCACACTGTGTTTCGCAAATAATACAGTAGTTAGTAAAAATCTAATTTTAAAACACTGCGTTTATCACTTTCTACCAAATTTTCGAGATTGCTGTTAAATAGCTGAACTCAACGCCGCGCTATATCACGAAGCGTATACATAGAAATTACTCATTCCATCGAATGGAAATTGAACCCACGACCGCCGCGATTTTTCAGTTGCACGCTATGCACCACAACGGCCTCAAATGTATCATTTCAATTTACATCATTTCATACATTCACCAAAGTTCGTTAAAAGCAATCCCCGACCGAGACCGCAGCGTACACAAAGCTCGCCCAATAGCGACGCGACATAAATGTACATTACCGTTAGCATTTTGTACGGCGTAACATGCGCGAGTTCTAAAACCTATTTGAATATCGTTTGTACGGGATAAATTAAAATTTATTTTACATAAGTACCTACTGTTAAACATATTGATTTGTATTTGTAAATTAAATGTTACTTAAACATAAATGTATTACTAAAATAGCAAAACATAGACTAGTCTCAATACACCGTATTTGATCTTCTTTCACGCAAAATTTACTGAACGAATTTTGATAAAAACTTTACAATACTGCTAAGAAGAGCCGGTAAAAAATTTTATTTACTTTTTTAAAATATAATTTACAATAAGTATAATAACACATATGTAAAGATTCTATATAATTTGGTTAACGATTTATTTAAGCGGGCAAAGTCGCGCTTGGGTCCCTATAAGTGCAACATATAAATTTTAAAAAACTCAAAAAAAATAATAATAAAAACAATCCATCAAATTAAAGCAAAATAAATTATTGCAAACAAACCAAACTAAGTTAAAAGCAATCTCTAACTGAAACGGCGGCGTAAACCAAACTATCCTCATAGCAACAGGAACATAAATATAATAGGACAGGACATAATATATAGGGAAATAAGTAAATAAAAATATTAATAAATGAAATAATTTTAATATATGAAATTAATCATTGTGTCATTGATTTATTTAATATTTGTAATATATTTCTCTCCATTATCAAAAATAAATCAGTATTATTTTATGACGTGGCCGTCGCCCAGGATCGCGCGACTGTGGGTAGGACCGTTTTAGGGTCGATTGAGGCTAGGGAGATTTATTTTTCTTATACCCACTCACTGTTGTTGTAGTCGTCCACTCAATACACAATGCCTTGGAATTCAGCGGAAAGTTGGTTTTATATATATCAATGGGAACAGTGCAGACAGCGCCTGCACTAGCTTCACTCTTCTATGTACGGGATACACTGTAAATCTAAATAAAATTCCTTTTTATTATTAATCTCTTCTACCGGGTAAAAAGTATACAAATTAGCACGTAAATACCTGCTGAGGCTTTCTCCGCAATTCCAACCTGATCCCGAAGATGCGTGACGATAAAAAGAAAATTAAACTTATATAACATTTTTCATTTGAACATTTTATGTATATATATTAATAGAACTAGAATGGGTTGTATTGATAGTATAAAACACATGAGTTTTCTTTTCAGCTTCACACTGTATCCCGCACACAGCAGGGAGGCAGAGGGAACCTCGGTGTTAAGACACTCCGTTCCCCACTTTCTGCCGAATTCAGGAGGCATTGCGGGTTGAGTGGCAGAACTCAACGCCGCGCTTTGCCTCGAAACCAGAGCGAAGAAAAATGGAAATATAAACGTAAAGAAATATTTCACTTCTTCGAGTGGAAATCGAACCCACAACCGTCGCGTTTACGGGCGGCACCCTTGACCACTGCGCCACGCCTTGAAATACACGAGATATATTTTTATAACGTATAATAGAATTAAATTACATACATTTATTACTCGTCCATATCTTCAGTATCTTCATAAGTCAGAACAGCTTGTATCGTTTAGTGCATATTGTAATATTCTCTCCTGCTCTCTTTTTACCGACGACTATTTTTGTACACTCAACTAAAGAAAAAAACATATATATATATTTTATGGGCCTTGTTCTCTACAAGGCAAACGAGCGTTCGGGTCACCTGATGGTAAGTGATCACCGCCGCCCACGACCCCATGCAACACCAGAGGAGCTACAGGTGCGTTGCCGGCCTTTAAGGAGGATGTTGGGCGCCGGGGCCTGGCATTATCTAATGCGAAACGCAGTAAATATGTCATAATGGCCTATCGTGACGCAGGGGCAGAAGTACGTGACTGTAAACGCGACGATTGTGGATTCGATTCCCACAGAGGAAATGAAATATTGAATATTTTAATTACTTGGTACCATAGATAATATATTAAAATAAAACTAAAAATATATATTGAAGTAAAACGCGTTGGGTTCCGCTACTCAATACGCATAACCTTTAAAGTTTACACTTTAGGATAATATACTTAACTTTAAATAGTATTTACAAACTCAAACACTGAGCATTCTACTCAGCTTTACTCTTTTAATATTCATTATTAAGAGAGTAAAATGCTCAACTTTTTAAATAACTTACCAACGGTACTTCCAGATGTCAAATAATTCTTCACCGTCGATTTCTTTAAAATTCTCTTGTTTCTCTTATAAAATTTCACCAAGTTCTCCGAGCCGAGTTTCAAAACTAATTCGAAATGGTTTAAGCGGTTTCTCAATGTTTTGTTCGCTATTATTATACTTTTCCATACTTTATCGGCTTCTGTTGCGTTTCGAAGGGACGCCTTGTCTAAATACCTTTCGATTTTATAATTATGAATTAGTTAAACCACGTAACAATTAAATATGTCAAAACTTTAAACTATTGTTATTAATAATCATAATAATAGTCAGTTTCACGTTGTATCCCGCATGTAGCAGGATAGGCAGTTCCACTTTCCACCGAATTTTTCTAAGCATTGCGTGTTGGGTGGCGATACTTGACGCCGGGCTTTTGGCTTGGTGCCAGAGAGAACAAATGGAAATATTAATAAAAAAATAAATCATTCCCCCGGGTGGGATTCGAACCCACAACAGTCGCGTTATAGTTAAACTCTTATGCACCGGCACTACGACGGCCTCAATGACTGTGTTAAGTACACACTTAGGTACTAAATTTATAATTATATTAATTGCAATTAATTCTCAATTTATTAAAATTAGTTATCTGCAATGTATGCAATAAAATATAACTTAAATGTACGGATACATATCTATAAATAATAAAACAAGCTATTAAAACTCAATAACACATAATTATATCGAGAAATATCTACTATACAAAGGATAAAAATATATTACAATTACTTATTTTATAAGCAGGTACTTCGGCACTTCGTTTTGTTGAATTTTCTAATATTTTTTTCATATCATAATGTTAATTAATGCCTATTAATGTGTTTGTATGTATGCATATGATAATTTAAACATAAAGGTTGAAACTTATTAAAAATAAGAATATATATTTTATACAATTTAAACTAGCAATAAATCGATTTGTGGTACCTAGTGGTAATGACAAAACGCCAAAAGGCAGAGGGAATCTGGAAACCTACCGTGAAAATACTCCATTTCTATTTATAATACTCACTTCTGTTTCGCACTTTCTTATTTAAATTTTTGTTCCTTATATAAAAGTAACTATATAAAATAAACATAGCATCTCTTGTCACTTTATAAATAAATGATAAACAACACGTTCACTAATCGCATTACCCAAAATACGAAAGTGTTTGTAAATTATACATAAGAATGGAACTTACGAGAATATTTTCCAAGAGAGCTCAAGCGGCAAGCGAGAAATGGCGTCTCGAGTCGGCTCTTCGAATATTTTAGTTCCAAAAACAAATATCCCTGAGCCGTACATTGTGTTGCATTCGGCGGGTAGATAGATATAATTGTTTTTGTTTTTTTATTGACTCTGTATTTTCTACTAATATTATTTTCTACTATTATTTAACAATATCATAAATAAGTAAATTTGTGAGGATTGATGTTTGTTTCACTTTCAAGCAAAAACTACTAAACGGATTTAGACGAGACCTCGCAGTAGATCTACAATTTATACAAAGTTTTTTTTTTCAAATAAATTATTCCATAATTAGAACTTAATCAAACAGGGCATAAAAATATATCAATATTATATATCAATAGGCAATGCTAGACTTCTTAAAAAACTACTATTAATACATTTAGAAAAAACCACATTAATATAATTAGAAATGAAAGAAATACCAAATTTTATTTTTCTATAATACGATCAAACCCTTACAAAGTCTAAAATTTTCATTAATTAAAAAAAAAAACACTTGTTAAAAAGCAATGGACTGAACTAAACAGTTTATTTATGTGAAGTTGTTTACTGTTAGTATAAATTAAGTGAATACTTTAATTAACTCTCAATGCTCTTAAGAAAAGAAGCTTTTTCCTCCTGTTAATTGTAAGAATTTATTACGAGATGGCTAAACGAGAGGCCATTTTATATTCTTGGGCACTTACAGAGTTTTTATTATGGAGATACTCGCACCTTTACAAATTATTCTGACTATTACATCGGGTGAATATTAAATTATTTTATATCAAATTTAGTAGTCTGTAGTCCGTAGTTAATATATCCATAGTGAACGGTACGGACGATACTTATAAAATAAGTATTAATTAATGCTATTAAAAATATATTACTTATATACCTTGTTAATGTATGTCAATTCATAATACATAATATAATATATTATTACATATTTGTTCTTATTTCGTTAAAGTAATTTTTTTTTAGCTTCATCGCCGTATCCCTAGTAAGATAGCGGAAAAACACAGCGACAAACGCTAACTATTCAAAAATATTTTTTATGATATATTTTTTCTGCACTTTCCGGCTTTTCTTGTCGTACGAGAGCTACGATACGGATAATTTAATGTTGCCAATTAAATTGGACGTAAATAATAGTTGCTATTTTTACCAAGGAAAAATTTTAATAACTAATTTTAGTTCTCATTTTCCTATTGTAATATTGAATAATCTCAAAATGATAAAAATGATTTGAAATATATTTTTTTGTCATAGTATTTAAAATGTTAGGTAATATTATTTTGTGCATGAGTAAAATATTTAATGTTAATATTATATTAGAAGTATTTAACTTTAACCTTTGTAAAAAGTAAATAATAAGATAAACGATATTTTTACACAGTGTCAATTTAGTATTATATTAATTTAGGCTTGGCAACACTGGCCAAATCAACAAGCGGCCGAGCATCGCTCGCTTTTTGCTAAAATTATTAAATTACGACTTTATAAATTATTTTTGGAATTTTCTGATGTGATTTATCTTATTATATACTTAACTACTTATATTGCTTCTATACTGTAGTCTGACTTATGGAAATTATAGTATTTTTTACTGTGATCAAGTGACAGATGTTTCTTAGCTAAAACGCGCCAGTTTTCAATAAAATAAGGTGAAGTTATTATAAAAAATGGAAGACAATTGCGGAAAGGTTATTGATGGTGCATCTTCGAAAGCAGAGCCAGGTGAATACAATATTTCAACAATATTTCTTCCGATGTAATTCTGTATAGTTTATGTAAACCGACAAAGTTGACAAGTATGACATGTTCTACTGACATCATCGTATTTAAGTATAAATGACGAATATTCTTTATAAACTCAATATCATATCTATTAAGGGCTTAAAAATATAAATATTCCGCGTTGACTTATCTGTACTATCATTTTTATTTCTTAATGGCACGATGTCGGTCGCAAAGTGGATTGTCATTCCAAATACATTTTAATTCGGTTGTATTATCACGAAACCAAATATCAATAAGTGCACATCTGAAATGGAGTACTAAATAACGATTATCCAACTGACATTCTCTCATTATGTGAGGGATGTTTTGTAATATTTTCTTATTTCGCTTATTTATTTTCCATAAAAAAAGCAAGTTTAAATGAAACTATATCTTATTGTATGCTAATAAGGCTTATAATTTAATGTATTGGAGAATCAATAAATGTTTATAGTTTTGATAATAAAATTTTCTACAGTGTACATTATTGATTTTGTTCTTAATCTGCAATACAAACATTTTTTTATACCTTTGATGATGATAACAAATGTAAGGTATCTTTTACAACATTTATAAATTTGTGTAACATTAGCATGAGCAATAATATATAATTGACATTGAACAATTTTTGTATTAACCAAATCTGTATAAAACCATGATTCAATAACATCAAAGCAAAATGTGAAAAGAATAATTTATATTACACTTGTCGAAATTGGTAAAAAATTGATTGATTTCATGATATATGGCATTACAAGCGTGGCAGTTGAGCACAATTATTTTTGCCAATGTCACATTGTATGAAAAACACAAAGGAAATTGACTGGTAAAAAAAGATTACTATACACAATTTTAAAATACATGTATTTGTAAAACATAATGAAAATATTAATATTATTTACACAAGTCATTTTGAAATGCAAAAATTGTATTGGAATTATAACAACTAACTATACTAATATTATAATGTTTAAAAGTTAGTTTTTCCGTGTACTGATCTCAAATACTATCTGTTTGAATTGAACAGTTCTTTCTGCATTTAATAATCTTTTTATTGAGAGAGTCTATAGGGCTTATTATGTCATTAGTGATTTTGCTTGAACCTGCGGTCAGAGTTACCTCTCACACTTAAAATGTGTTTTAATAAATATATATCTGTTAATTAATTATTTCCATTTGACCACAGTGGCAAAGTCACATTTCAAAGCTATTATTTTTATAAAACTTATTTTAGATACATTTTCCTTAAAAAAGTTATGTAATAATAAAGTAAATAATTGTAATTACAATAACATAGTTTTAGTGGTCCCAGAAGTATAAAAGATATAAAAAAATAAAGAGGACAGCTGCTGGGCAGGGCCACAAGTGTGTTACTGTAAATGTAAAAAATAGGTTGTGGGTTTAATACAATATTCAATGTTTTCATTTCTGCTCTATGGTGTTGAATGATACCTTGGCATGGAGTACAACCATGCAATGCCTCCAAAAGTCAGCGGAAAGTGGGAGCAATGTGTCCATACTCTAGACTCCATCTACATATCCTGCTAGATGTGAGATAAATAAATAATGTCTTAACACTACCCTTAAGCAGGGAAGGTATGGAATATAGTATGACTACTAACCTAAATTACCTTTTTAAAATTTTAAAAATGTGTTATTATTAAAAAAAATCAGCTTCATGCTGTATCCCACAGCAGGGTAGGTAGAGGGAACCTCATGTTAAGACACTCTGTTCCCATCTTTCTGCTGAATTCTTGAGGCAGGTGTGTTGAGTGGCAAAACTCAATACCATGGTTTGTCCTGATAGCACGAAAAAATGGAAATATAAACATAAATAAATATTTTACTTCCTCGAGCGGGGATACACCCACAACTGTTATGTTACAATTACACAGTTGTGCCGCTTTGCTATGATGACCTTATTAATCTTTACTAATATTATATTAATGAAAAGTCAACTTTTGTATTAGGAAGTGAATTGCAAGCCACTCCTGACACTACTTCTGAAGATGTCAAGGATACTTCCATAAATCTCTTCCCTGATAGTCCAGTTTATGAACCAGAAGTAGAATCTAAATTAACTGAAGAAAATAACCAGGTAAGCTAGAAACATAAAAATAAAAATATGTAAAAACATTGTGGCATAGCGTAACAACTCAACTAATATGCGAGTTGTCTTGTCAAACAGAAAGAATAAATAATATTATGCTATGCTTAAATATTTTTTTCCTTGAAAAGAAATTATTTAAATTAATAATAATGTATTTTAATTATTTTTACCAACAGATTGATACCAATTCTGCAGAAGCAGAGGCAAGAGGTATGTGTAACATTCCAAAGACTTATTATTATGTTTTTGTGCTTAATTAAGAACTAATTATTTCTATTGTCAATTTTACAGAAGACCTCCAAATAATACATGCTAAAAGAAAACTGTCTGAAGAACTCTCAGATAACAATGCTAAAGTACTAAAATTAGATTTGGTCAATGAAGAATTAGCTGTGTCATCTCAGACTTTAGATGACGAAGTATGCGCGATAACTAGTGTTGCGAAACGGAAATTAGAAGATGAACTGCCATCTACATCTCGTGTTCGGACCCCAGTACGATCTAGTCCAAGAAAACTTAAGCGAAGCAATAGTGTAGAAAATACGCCAAAAACACCAAAGACACCCAAATCGCGATCTGCAAGCGTTGATATAACCAAAGGTCTTAAAACACCGAAGGTGAAAATAGTTATGGCCAAAGAGAAACCAGTTGAAGATAATGATGTAATCAAATCGAACCCAAAGCCAAGCGTCGAATTTGTGTCGGAAATACCAGCACCGAAAATTATTACGATATTGGAGGAAAGTACGGAAGGATTGAACGACTCGCAAAATTTTCACTTAGCTCTATCCCCGTCTGAAGAAGAGAGTGATAAGAAAGACCGGAACTATGATAGTGATCCAGCCGTTATCAAAGATAGGATGGAAGACATCAATATCGATAAAGTTGATAAAGCAAAAACTGATGGATATATTTCAGAAATTGATATATCGAATCCAACACCACAGAATTCAAAGGAAAAGCATACTGACCAGGAAAGTACGGACAGTATTTGCTCCATCGGTCTGGACAGTCCTGAGCAGGTGCCAAGTATGGCATCAAAGTTGATCTCAAAATTGTCCAACGGCAAATCTTCTACACCAACGGAAGACAGTGACAAGCATAGCTCTAATATCACGCCAGATATGCTGAAACTTAACAGCAATAAAAGTAATAAAAACAAACAGGAATCTTTCCGGACTAGCAATACAGCCACGCCATCTACCATATCGCCCTTGCAAAATGGGCATTCGTTACCAATGGACACGCCGCAATTGCCCGTTTTCGATATCCACGTGGCTCAGAACGAGGACTGTGAGTTTCTATCGTTATACGTGGTTCGAACAGACACTGATGTTGGCGTGGATATGTGCAAAGAGTACCAGAGAATTTCAAAAAGATTCACCATCGATCCATACCTGGGCGATGTATCTGTGAGTTTGTCACCATCGAGTGTAACTAGTGGTGGTATGGTCAATTTACCGAGTCGATCATCATTCGCGTCAACTGTCAGCTCGTCGTCGACTTCCAGTAACCGCACTAGTGATGGGGCCTTCGTGGTTCCACAGCCACCTAGGAAGTCGAATCCGTCGATTACAGTAAAGGGATACGAGGCGATGATGAAGAAACTCCAAGAAGTGTTCTCTCATATACGAGAGACGTCAACGACCGATCGATCGCTAAATGACGATAAAATATCCGTAGGTGTTCAGGTATCAAACGAAAGTGGTTTTAGCAATGGCAATGCAAGTCCTGAAGAAGTTAATAAGTGTGATAAGGCCACACCGAAAAGCTCTCTCAAAAAGAGTCGAGTACGCGGTCGTAGGCCCATCGCTGGAAAAACGAAACGTGCATTACTGCCCACAACAACGGAAGAAGCTGAATATATGCATGGCATGAATTCACCCGAAATGATTCCATCTAATGGCGACAGTGGTAAAATGTCACCTAAAGAAGAGAAACCGTTGTCAGCTTTAGTGGGAACGCCCAAAACGCTAACGAAATTGAAGCAAAAACGTCGACCGACTTCTCCAAGACCAGCCACACCGGTAGAAAAGGTGGTAATCAAGCCTGAATATCCAGGATTTGCTCCAGATACAGTGGTTTTAGCCAAATGGGTGGATAAACGATACTATTCGGGGAAAGTTCTAGAAATCACCGAGCCCAACAAGTATCTTATTAAATTCGACGATGGGCAAAGTAAAGTAATTTTGGATGATTTTATAATATTTGGGGATATGAAGAAGTTGCCTCTGCAAGGGCAGTCGGTTTACGCGATGGTCGATGATGAGCAGAATTATGAACCGGGCTTGGTTTTGGGCATTGAAGAGAATTCCAACGGCACTATTACTTATCGTTGTACTACTGATAGGTGAGTTTTATATTATCTTGGTCTAATAATTTGCTATAATTATCTTATGACTAATATCTTGTTAACATCTATTGATCATTTGTTTAGACAAATTATAACATGATAAATATTTATACACCAAGATAAATATATTCTTATATTATATACTGTTTTAGCCAGAAAATGTCTATAGAAAATTCCATCTGTCAAACTAGAGTCACATCTCAAATGGGTACGAGTTCTATTTCCATTTTGAGATGTGAATAATTTAATATTTTTATTTGATCACTCTGGTAACTAGACCAAAACGCAACGGAAATTTCCATATGACACAGATCACATGTGTCAAAAATTGGCCAGAAATTAGAAGAGGGAGAGTACCTTGACACTAGGTTTTTTTTGTTATTTGCGAAATGCAGCGTGAACCTAAAAAAATATTATATAAATCCATACACAAACCCTACAGAGACGCCCTGGTCCTAGTGACGGCCAGCGAGCTGTACCTTACAGAAGACCAGGCGCGGTCTATTAAGGATTTCGTCAGGTCCCGTTCTCCTACCGCACCTTCGACCCCCCGACGACGACACCACAGGGAATTGGACCTCGATAATATTATACAGGTGTTTTTTTTTTCACTTATATCTAAGATAAGCATATAGGTATACTTAAACAAATATAGTATTAGTAGATATAGATAAAAAAGGGATAAACGAAATATGTTTGAGTTATCAGTTTTCAAATAATAAAACACTTAGTGCAACTTTCATCTAGGTGTTTTTTTAGCTTAAGTGTTTTTTTTATTCTCTGCCTATCCTGCTATGTTCGGAATACAGTACTAAGCTGAATTAAATTTAGTCTTACAGAACTAAGACAATTTTTTTTCTAAACTGCACAAAAATATCCATTTTCAAAATCTTTCAGTTAAATAATATATTTTATATAATTAAATATAATAATAATAGTATTTCAAGTAAATAATATATGTTTTTTAAATTTTTTCATTTCTTCTAATCTTTAGTATGACTAAACTTTTCAAATACCAGGGCCCTCGCAGCGCTCGAAGCAGGGACAAGGGTAACTCAAGCGCTAGGAAGCGTGTTGCGTCTCCGATCAGCCCTAAAGCATCCACTTCTGGTAACTATTTTTTTCATTAAAATCTTTATTTCATTGAATGAAACTTTCGTTAGGCTTATCTTAGTTGAATAGAATCTGAAACCAATAATGTATGTATTTCCTGAATGAATATTAAATTTGAGAATTATTTTATAATAATATATACATATGTATATATACATTAATACTAAATACTACACGTATAATAATTATGAATAAAAAATAAAAATAAAAATAGAATAAAATTAATAATAATAATGTAAATATAGGTTTAAAAACAAAAAGCACGCCAGTACCGGCCGCCCGTAAGCGCCTTGCGAGCGAGAGCAGCGAGCTGAGTGAGAGCAGCAACCCCGCGCCGCCCGCGCGTCTCGAGGACGTGGCCGGCGTGGAGCCCGAGGTGCAGCGCACGCCGCGCAAGGTGGATGGCGTCAAAGGTATACACACACTTGCCTATAGACTCCCACACATACACATATACACACATATCTTTGTGTGAGGGATACAGGGAAGCTTTGCATTTAAAAAATCAATAAAAGTTAATAAATTTAATAAAGTTTATTTACTTCTTTCAGCCGGCCCCCTACAATTAAAAGGTGCAGCGAAACAGAACATAGGCAAGAAAAACTCAAAATTAACCAAATTTGAAAACGATGAAGATACAGTATCGACACTGGGGCCGATACCGCCGTCTGATAGCAAGATATTCTCCGGAATGTGCTTCTTGCTGACTTGTACTGAGCCACCGAGACCCAAGAATTCTAGTGAGAAGGTATGTTTTTTTTTATTTCATTTAAAACTTAAATAAGAAAAAATGTGTTCCCACTCTGAAAGAAGGGTGTGAAAATAATGGTCTAAGCTACAATGCGAGCAAGAAAAGTTCTGGTATTTGAAAGAAATGAAAAGAGGACGAAATGAAATGTCAGTGTAAATGGTAGTGGAAGATATTAGAACAAGTGAATGAAGTGGTATTTTTGGGAAGTATATTCAGTACGCTTGGGAAGTAGGTGCCGACGTGATTATACGGCAGTAAAACGTGGGTATTAGAGAAGAGGAATGAAAGAAATGCGATCAACACCAGCTCAGCTTAGCGAATCCGCAATGAAGAGATACACAGAATGGCAGGATGTCACGATGAGAGTGAACAAGAACGTGCACAGCTGGTTTGGGCACGTCGAACGAATGAGTGATAAAGAATGGCAAGAGAGATAAATGATGAAAAAGGGTGCGGTAAAAGAGGTAGGACCTTCGAAAATAGTATCATAGATACTGGAAGAAGGTCACGTAAAACGCATGAGGACTCCATGTATGAAGAGGTTGATGACAGTGGATGAGGCGAAAGAGGTATGGAGAGATCGTAGCGTTTGGCACTCTGTTCTCTCTGACTACCTCGCTAAGGATAAAGCGTGGCGTTAAATTAAGTTATGTAAGAGAAAAAATATTTTAATCCTTTTTTAATTAAAAATTTTTCTGCTCTTAATTTCTATTTTATATTTGCTTACGTATTTTCACATTATGTTTTTTTATAACGCTCTCTGGCCTCCCTATTTGCGAGATATAGCGTGAAACTAAAAAAACTGCCACCATTTCCAGTGTCAAGAAACACGCCACTATTCTTCAGAAGAGGACAGTGAAGCGACTTCAGCTATGACTGGCACAGATACCGAAGACCTGGTTTTCAGCGATCGACCCTTCAACAAGGAACGGCTGAAGGAACAGCTGGAGGCAGGCGGTGGTAGTGTTTATAGGTAAGATTAATTTTATTTTCAGTGAACGGAGTTAAGTTACGCTGACAATGAGGTATGACAGGATTTGAATTTCAGTGACCGTGGATGTAAGTGAAGTTTGTTTGTGTTTTTTTTTCTTACATTTTAGTGTGGCGTTAGGTTACGTTGTTTAATCGGTGGATGTTATTAGAAGACAACAGCTACATGACTTCAACCATAGATGGATAATTTTTTGTATCTTTTTTTTTATGAGAGAGGACAAGGCAAACGAGCGTTCGGGTCACCTGATAGTAAGTGATCACCGTCGACCACGACCCCATGCAACACCAGAGGAGCTACAGGTGCGTTGCCGGCCTTTAAGATGGAGGATGTTGGGCGCCGGGGCCCGACATTACCTAATGCGAAACGCAGTGGCAAGAGCTACTACTTCACGCCGGTTTTAAATGCCGAGGGTAGTATTAATCCGGTCGAGTCTACCCATGCATGTTGCCATTACTGGCGACGTGACTCTACCACACGTACTTTAGTCGCCTCCTACGACACCGACAGTACCAGGGTGATCCTATTCTTAGCTGGGACCACACGGCTAATATCTATTGTAGTTCTGAAGAGAGATGGATGAAAAAGCTTACTTGTGGAAAAATTCAAAGTTCAAGTTTCATGTTTCGAGTAAATTTTTTAACATGTTCTCATTTAGCTACGTCTGTGAAACGTTCAGAGATTATTTTATGCACATAATAGTTAGTAGTTTTTAAAATTAGTTCTGAAAAAATCACTAGTAGTTTTTTTGCTACATGTCTAGGAAATTTTTGCTAAAAATTTATTTATTTATTAACCGATAGTTAAACTATTATATTATTTAAAAGGCCTACTATTGTGCCATATTGAAAAAAAAAACACAAATTTACAAATCAAAAATTACTAATTTTCGAATATTTGCTATACCACTGAAAACCGCTAAACATTGGTATGGGTGAACCGGATAGATACTGAAGTTCCCTCTACATATACAACCGTTAATCCATCGGTCGCGATACACTCTGTATAATGAAAAATACTAAAACTGATAGAACTTGTTTATATCAAACCTTGTGCATGTACAGATTTTATTGGTTTATTATTAACTTAAGACTTGAAATCAATAATGAAAAAAAATACTTATAATATTAAAATATTGTGTTGAGCGCTTCACTGAGTTTCGCGAATCAAGACGCAGTGACTCCAGAATTTTGAAAAGTGCCTATCTTGCCATAAGCGGGATAAAGCGTGAACCTAAAAAAAATTTAAATCATTTTTTTTTCTCAATTTTCAGTCACTTCGATGATCTACCAAAGAACAAATACTCAGTGTGTAAACTGATAGCTCCGCGGCCGTGTTTGACAGCGAAATACATACAATGCCTAGCCGCGGATATTAAATCTGTATCACACGCTTGGGTTATAATGAGTTGTATTAACAACAGGCAGATGGATGTCGATTCTTATATATTGCCCTCCGGATGGTCGATCATAAAGAAATGTTTCATTAATTGGGTAAGTTTTAGTTATTTTTGGGTTTTTTTCTTATTAAATTGAAGGTTTTACTGTTCATTTAAATTTATAATCACATTTCTTCACTCTGGTGTCGAGGCAAAGAGCGGCATTGAGTTCTACACACAATGCCTATAATGGAGGATTGTTTGAAAATTCTGCATGGGAAACAGAGAGTCTTAACGCTGAACTTAACGGGATACAGCATGATGCTAAAATGAAAATACGAGATCTGCTATTATATAAACTACTTATTTTTTTATAATTTATCTTCAAGCAATTTTAACAAAATTTCAGAAACCAGCCTTTAGCAAACGCAACCCAACATTCTTCAAAGACAAAACTATACTAATATGCGGCGATCAAGACACTTTTGTCAAATTTTGGGAACGAGTATGCACATTAGCTGGAGCTAAGACCCGTGTAGTGAATGAGGAAGACCTCAACATGTCCGGAGCTCTGGCCCTGGTTACTGAATGGGATTGCCCTCACGAGGTCCAAAATAAGGCAAATCAAGACAACATTCCACTGGTTTCTACCACGTGGGTCGTACAATCATTGATTGAAGCTAAAGTACTTGTCCCAACCAGTCACGACAAGTTCTCGTTTATGTATACGGAGCCAGAATGATCCTGGGATTTTAAAAAAGTGCTCATTATACGTGAATATTGACACATGTGGGTGCTTGACGCTGTAAAGTGTTAGTATTAAGTGTAACTAAAGTGTAAGTGACACTTTAAGTGAAGTGTGATTTTTAAGTGATTTACCACTGAAAATTTTTGTTTGTTGTGAATCTGAAATCGAATTGGTTATTGTTATTTATTATGTGTTATACTTTGGTGGCAAATATCAATATAATATACTTTGAAAGAAATACTAATGTATAATCTTTTTTTCTTTAATATTTTTAGTTATATAATCCATTTGATTTTATATGACTCACTTGTAAAACTAATAATATTACTATAGACTTTAATATTTGATTATAAAAACATCTGTAATTTTTGGAATATTAAACGACATTCATTGAAATTGTAAGAAACTATAGATTAGAAGATAAAATTAATAAATGAAAGAGATAATTAAAATATGTATAATGATGACAAAGCCAATACTTATGATCAAACATTAAATGTTATTAACTAAAAATATAGGTAAATTATACACTATATCTCTACATTTTTAGTGTTATGAAAAAATATTGGCTTAATTGAGAGAACTTCTTTAAAAATTATATAAATTACCAGAACTAACCTCGTTATATAAAAATATATACTTTCAAAATATACAATTGTAACTTGTCCAAAGAAATTTATTCTTTTTCTGCATTTTGTTTATTAATTATGTTTATTAAATAAACAATAAAATGTATCTTTTTTCATTAAAACTTTAAATTGTTTATGTAATTATATCTTTCAACTGACAAATTTCATAAAAACTATTTCAGTGTATGTAAATTATAATTATAAGGACCATTACTAATTATTGAATAAGTATCTTTTTATTTCATGCTTTTTATACTTTATTTTTGGATTATAACCTATAAATAAAAATATGCTTATAGACTTTTTGGCATATTTTATTGTTATAAATTTGTCATTTGCATTGACTTAAATGACTGATATATGTAATCTTATCGATTACATAAAACTTGGATTTTAAGAAAAATGTGATTATAATTAATCTCATATTATGTACTGAATTTGAAATATTATAAGATTTACAGGTTCATGGGTTTTACCTATCTTTTTTAGTATTTCTGTTTGTGTAATTCAGTGTAAAAATATGTCTCAATATGTGTCTTTAAAAATGTTGAGGAAACAAAGTCAAGTTACAAATAGAATTCCTTGTAAAATATGTGTAATCTTATAAATGTAATATGTATATATTCAATGTGTGGTAAATAGAAGTAATATAAAGGTTCAGTATTGTAGGTTTTTTTTCCAATTTTGTTTTTAACCTATGAAAGCTATAATGTTAGGAACGAAATATAACATTCTCAAATATTTTTTTTTATTCTTTTCCTAGAACTTTCGAATTCTAAAGTACAAATTACAACATTTTTTGTTAAACAAAACAAAAAAAGCTTATTACATAAGATTGTAAATGGTCTCATTTAGACTTAATTCTAATAAAATTAAGAAAATTACTGATTATTTTCTAAGTACATAAAATGATTACTAAGAATATTTTTGGCCTAAACTATGGTATTATGTAGTGTGGAAAATGTAAATTGCTGTTTTTTTATTTTATTTTGTATTTATTTAATGTGATTTTCTAAATTTAATTGAAATAAAAGTTGTATTAAATAAATGTCAGCAGCTTAATGTCTTGACTGTTTGAAATGTTCATATAGGTATAGTAGACATCTTATAATTAATGATAATAAAT
The DNA here is from genome assembly GCA_037355905.1 of Heliconius aoede. Classification (NCBI taxonomy): domain Eukaryota; kingdom Metazoa; phylum Arthropoda; class Insecta; order Lepidoptera; family Nymphalidae; genus Heliconius; species Heliconius aoede. Next base: position 848,243 of record JBAIZZ010000053.1, on the reverse strand, counting down.
TTTATTTGTAATAATAATGATAGAATTCATGAGCCTATTTCTGTAGTTTAAAATATATGAAATAAAACGTTTAGAAAATTTAGTTTTTTTTAATGAAAATTTACTTATTACATTTTCTGTTATGTAATTATTGAGATCAGTGAAGCTCTTACTGGTCAAAAATGTGTTTCGATGTTCGCCTATTTTTCTGAAACTATTTAAGCTCCATGACTGAAATTTCGAAACCATAATCTTTACCATATACTTTCTACAGATTCATTTTACAAAATTTCTAAAAAAACAGAGTCCCATAAGTTAACATTTAGAACGTTTTTTTATCGCACGCGCGTGATGACATGACGCTTTGCTTTCTATGAATACAATGTAAACGTTATATTAAAAAAATCAACTCGCTCAGCTCAACCCGCCGCGCACAGAGGCAAAGGCGGCCCTAGTTATAATTGGTAGTCCGTAAGCATTTTTAGTGTTAAGAAATGTGTGAATTGAAATGTCATTTGAAGAATTGTAAATTTCACTGTGGATAAAAAAAATAGATTTCAACTTTTGTCTGTTGACAGTGTCTATGATCTGATTTATGTACATAATAATATATAAGGGTATAGGTATAGGTTCTATTTTTTAAAAACTTAATATATTAATGTCTTAAATGTATAAAGAATTGGTGTATTGTAAAATTTATCTAACATTTAATTTTTTTTTCCATCAAAAGTGCTTCATTTGATTTTTGACATTTAGTAAATTATAAATAACGTAAACGACTAATTCAATCGAATTTAATTTGATATTTAGTTAACTGTATTATTTTTTTCATAATTAAATGATTGTAATAAACGTGTTGTAATAATAAATAAAATTTTATGAGGCGGTGTTCTGATATTTGACTGTCATAGATGTTTAAATGGTCTAGATGTATGAGATATACAATGTGTTGCCAGTAACCTTAATTCTATATAATAATTTTCTTTATTAATATATTTTTTATTATATGGTAACATTCAAAGTAAACATTTATTTCCAGGTAGGCAGAAAGTATCTGTTGTTAGGGCAGGTTCTTCAATTTTCACAGTTTCGAGATGTGGGATTAAATAATATATAAAAAGAGATGATGTGTTGACATAAATATGTATTTATTCCACGAAACTTGAGTTGTAATTCAAGTATCGTGACCAACCCATGACCAGGCAGTATTATGATATTTTTTCTGTCTTTATAACACATTGTACTTAGTATTAAGTATTTCCAGTTATTTGGACAACACAATTATGACTGTTGATTCTTCATTGCATTTCTCCAGGTTTTTTTAAATGATTTTTGTTTTAATTAATCTATCACGGAGATTTTGTGTAACGGTAGACATTGTACTGTGTAAAATACTATGATTAAATAATAGAAATAATTATTTTGTTTTATTTTGGTTAAAGGAGAGTAAAGATTCTGTAGTTTCATCAACCAATCTGTAAGTGTAAACAAGTTCATAAGTTTTTTTAGCTTCATTTCAAATTAATTTTTGCACAAATATTATTTTAATAAAAAGAGCGCCATCTAGCTTGTCATTAAAGAAATACATTTGATCGTTGCGTATGATTTAGTTTTAAAAATATTTACAAGATGGCGCTGAAAAAATAAGATAAAGCATTAAAATGATCCTCATTTAAGGGTAGCTTAGTTCACATCCATGACGAGACTCGTCGTTGTAATTCAAATTAATAATTTATTTTTATTATCTAGACATAATATAAATAGTTTTATATCTTACTGTCTAGACCAACCTCCAACCGTCCAACCAACAGTCAACATAATAATAAAGACTGTAAATGACAAGCAATGTAAAATTCATTCAATTCTCGTTAACGAAATTCTGAAAACCAAAATTTACATACAATACAATATAAAAACCGCCATATTATCGAACAATACTGACCTGGGGGTGAGTGAGATGACTTGTACAGTGTATCGTTTAACCCTTTAGGGCTGCAAGGTTATTAATATAAAAGCAAATCTCTATAACTTATGAGAACAGTGTTTCTTAGCGACCAGTGAATGTACGTAGATTTTTGATTGTACGGCACATACAAATCTCCTAAACTACGTTAAAACGATGGAAATTGATTAATGGAATACGAATTTACTGTCACAAATGTGTTGTGAAACATGTTCTTGAAAGGCTTTAATGTCGTTGGCTCTTGCTGTTTATTTAAATATATTTCGTAGTGTGGTGGTTCGTTTGAATTTGAATCCCAGATAAAGTGAATGTGGCTTTAAAGGACTACTAGTTTTTAAGGGAGTATTTAGGTTACAGGTTACAGGGAGAAAGACGTATTATATATTCTTTTATAAATACGAAATTTTACGATTTTTTTAACATAATGCCGTCCTTTTCCGTTACCGTGTTCATAATTCCCATAAACTCCCGGAGGACTGTAACAAAATGCCATATTTCAACGATCTACGCCAACGTACCTTCGTAACGTACTTAATGAAAAAGTTTTATATGCATAGATAGATAGATATATGAAATAAAACTACTAAACGAAGCACTTCCACACTTTATACATGTTATCAGTCATTAATAAACAGAAAAAAAAACAAATTGAACATATTTTCTACAATTACCCACACATTTGACGTTTTAATTACAGCATTTACTATTTCACAATAATCTATATATCAACTTAAATTACTAATATCGGCGAATAATTATAAGTATGTAAATAATGTAATTTCAACATATTTTCATAATTCAAGATAATATTTATGAGCATACCACTATCAGTAAGAAGAGATGTTATTGAGACTCGGTCAAAGGTTATCGGCAGGCTGTGATGTAACTGTACACTACAGTATGATACTAATTAGAACGATAAAATATTATGATTTCAAGAATCTTAATTTTAAAATAAATAAATCAACGTCACGCTGCATCCCACATCGCACAACCCACAGGGTAGGCAGAGGGAACATAGTGTTAAGACACTCCGTTACGACGATTTGAAGTGGTGCCAGAACGATGAAAATATTGATAATTAATAATTCACTCCACTGAGTGGGGATCGAACCCACAACTGTCGTGTCACAGTCACACCCAAGCCGCTGCGTCACTTCAGCCTCCAATCTCAATTTTAATGTAAAAAACTAGTCATCGCCCGCAATTTTGTTTGCGTGTATTTGAAGACGCAATTCTATGAACGTACAACACAGACGAAACGGGTGGACTTAGAAACTAGAAATCATATTATCTCTCGAAATTCCTACAAGAACGGAGAAAAAAGAGATAGATTTTGTCATTTAACGTCTTAAACTAAAAGAAAACAAAGCTGCGACGATTATTTAGTGCTATAAATATTATATTAAACCTAAAACTGTTGAAAATATGACACGCAGTATCTGTTTTATCTGTCTCCAGAGTCCTATGTGGAGGAATGATCTCATCCAATGATATCAACGCGTAAACAAGACCCATTTAATGCGTGGCTCCTTATCGAATATAATATATAATAAATACTTACGTACAAGAAGATGTTTTATCTATATAAAATAAGTTACATCGTTATTAATGCTTGTTTATTTTTAACTGGCAATATAATAAAATATAAGTAAATGTACTAGATTCAAAAATGTATTTTGGTTTTTTTTTTTATTTCAGCCTCATGCTGTATTCTGTACACAGCAGGATAGTTAGAAGACTTAGTGTAAGACTCTCTGTTTTCCACTTTCCTCCGAATTAGAGGCAATACAATTTTGAGTAGTAGAACTCAACGTTACGCTTTGTGGTACCAGAGTGTAGAAATGAAAATAGAAATAAATAATAATTTATTTCCTTTATTTACTTGGGAATTGAACCCACGAACGTCACGTCACGGTCACACGCCTATGCCCTTGCACCATGTGGACTCTTTGATGCAAATAAACCAATATAAATGCACTCTTAACTACAAATAGGTCTCAAAACTAGGGTGTAAAGCGGGAAATGCAGTCACTTAATACTAGGTTACTTCTAGAAAAAGAAATTTTTCATAAATAAAAGAACAACATTTATCATTCTAGATAAAAAAAATAAAAACTTACTTCACCATTTTTACCGACTAAAATTCGGTGAGAACGTAATCAATAAATCTATATCATTTATTTGGTCCTCCTCGATGACCAAGAAGTACCCTCATGAGGGAAACACTCCCAAGAGATCTCTTGTCGCATGTATCCACCAAGATAACGTAAAAATATTGTGGTTATGATAATGTGTTTTTTTATAACCACTGATAACGCTGTTTTTACGAAGAATTCGTTTTTTTTACGCACAATCGTAAAGAATATCTTCGTTTTGGTACGTGTTAAGCACTTGAGTGTAGATAGCTGTGTTGGAAATCACTTTTTATGTATCTTTTTTATATATTTTCTTATATTAAGTTTTAATATTTTATATATATATTTTTTAAATATTATTATTTATTTTATTTTAATCGTTTCGAAGAAGACACTACGGTATCTAATTACTGTTATTATCAAATCTTAATTTATCCATACAAACAATGATGATATATAAAAATTGTGTGAGTGACGGATTTCAACGCCGCGCTTTGTCCAGAGGAATGAAAATAAGAAATAAATAACAGATTTACCAAAAAAATCCAAATAATTTTAAAATATAAATCGAAAAATATCGATTTATCACCTGTAAGTATTAAGGGTAATATTACAAGAAATGTTTGAAACTCAACGTACTACGTATTTGTGCGTAGTAGGCGGGTTAGACAGATCGCGATTGGTTGAACCCGCGGGTCGTGACCCCGCCAATCGTGACGCGCCGCCCTAATTGCTTCACCTTACCTTTGCTGCTGAAAAATATTACGTACAGAATTATTTATATAAGTATATACTTATTTGTCATTTTAATTTATATTTTCATTTATTTGCTCTGAGTCGGTGTCGAGGTAAACCGCGGCGTTGAGTTCTGTCAATCAACACGCAATGTGTTCAGAATTCGGCTGAAAGTTGGGCACGCAGTGTCTTGCCTTATCATGCCATGGTCATGGACAGAGTCTGATGGGGATCGCCATGGCTGTGGATCTGATTTCTACTCGGAAGAGTAAATTATTTCCAATTTCTTGTTTTGACAAGACAAAGCAAGGAATAGAATTTTTCGCTATTCAACATGGAATTGTGATTCCATAAATTAAATGAACAAGACCATCCTTACATTATAAGTTATTTAATATAAATCTTATTAGATTAAATAGGATCGTATCAATCTCCTAGTGATTGGATTTTTATTTCCGGATTAACAAGATTGAAATCCAGATTACAAATAGTGAAATCTTACAGCTACATTTTATTTTTTCATCTTCACGCTATATCTAGCACGTAGTAGAGTACGCAGAGGGAACCTACTGTTACGTGTCAAGGAACTTTATCTCTTACTTTGTAGAACAGAACTCAACACCGCGTTTTGTCTCGACACCAGAGTGAAAAAATTAAAATATTAAATATTTCATCTCTTCCATTGAGGAGTGGCGACAACCTGTCGTGTTTACAGTTACGCTTCTGCGCCACGACTGGCCTCAATTTTGCAAATTTATATTAATGTTACATTATGTTGACATATTTACCTAAAAAAATAATTTTTAAATTAGATTTATCAACAACTAGTACTAGTCTTAAATACTTATCTAAAGTTATGTTCTTAATAACTGATGATACTTTGTAGAACCGACTTTGTGTGGCTTCTGTCTTTGACCCGCTTAGAGGCATATAAACCATGTACGTAATATTGTGCTGTATTTTGCTATAAGATAGTTTCTAATCTATACGCGCTTTGGAAAGAGAAATCCTAATGATACGACACTCTCTTTTTCTACGACACTCTCCGTGGTCTCTTTTTATCATCTATTTGATATTATTTTGTAACATAATACTTTCTCTATGTCGACCGATGGAGGACCCTAATATAAGTTTTGAATTTGAATTTGAACCTACTATCTTGAACTTGAATCTGCTTAGTCTAATGACAACACCACAAAAAATATTCATGTACTAATTCATAATAATAAATACTACTAAAAAGATGTGTATGATAACAAAAATAAATTTAAAAAATATATTATTTTTTTAACAATAAATATTGTTAAAAATACCAATTTACCTAAAACTTAAAACTTTCAATATTAGATGCAGGCACTCAATACCTCCAGAATTCGGCAAAAAGTAGGGATACAGCGTGAAGCTAGAAAAAAAATCTACACTTGAAACTATAAATAAATATTATAAAGTATAGAAATATATCGTAGGCCGGAACAGATAAAATGGTGACTTTTCCTTTCTCAGCTTGACCCGCGGGATAAAACAAAGCGGGGCGAGGGGGGCGGGGGGCGCGGAGGTCGTATTGATTTTCAGGACGCGCAAGACGAGACGCCGCTACCTTCAAGGCCTTAGTTTCCACCTTAGCTTTGAAACTTTCATGTTCTGTATGGATATAATACTTTATTTGACTAATACATTATATAGTTGAATTCCGTGACGTATTTTTACAGAAATATCATTTTTAATTTAAAAAATATGTATACAATTAGTGAAACCTAGTGCCCAGTCATTCCGATATCTCCGCCGTTCTACGTTTGAAGAATAGAATCCAATACCGTGAAAATTTAAATAATAACTTCCTCTAAAGGAATTCCATCTTACAATGATGTGATATGATAGACAGTCCTGAATAAATCTGTTTGTTTGACTGTTTGTATAGTTCATTCTTTAAACGTAACGTAGGGAGGCAGACGTAACTTGGTCTAAGGCGCTTCGTTGCCAACTTTCGTCCAAATTTTGAGACATTGCATGTCTAATAATGATTCGGCATACAGCGTGAAAATAAAAAAAAAACAATCTACCATTAAAAAATCACAACTCCATACAAAACCCACCGTCATACATAGATTCAAAAATACATATTTACCACAAAGTACTTCCATATCATTTCATACAGTGTAATTACAAAAAAAAACCCACAGTGAGTATATGCGAGTGTACGAGTACATACAGTCCCGTACATCAAACAAGGGCTAAACAGGACCCTCTACCCTCATTAGAGGCTGAAAGACCTCTTTGATCTCGCCGCAGAGCCGCTTCAAACATCTGAATTAAAAATTATGAATGTTCCAATGAAACGCGAATGTTTGGATTTACAGCAATATTGCATATAATATATACGTAACGCACCCTCGAAATAAACATTGAAAAATAATATAACAGAGAGGCGGTTGTTACTGTGCGACGGTTGCAGGTTCGGTTCCCATTCGGGAGAATTATTATTTTCCATTTCTCTGCTCTGGTAACCAGATAAAGAACGGCGTTTAGTTAAGCCTTTCAATACGTTATATCTTTCACTGGGAAAATAATATCATATTTATTATTTACTTTTATTCGTTTTTCCCGTCTCATTTTGCTTAAAATAGTAATAAATATACATTTAAATTTCATTACATGCATTATCTAGTGTTAAGATACTCCAGTTCCGTCTTTCCGTTGATACCTCGAGTCATTGTATTTTGAGTTGTGATACTCAACGCCGCGCTTTACCTCGACACCAGAGCAAAAAACGAAAATATTCAATATTTAATTTCCTTGTGAGAAAAACAGATCCACGACTTTATATCCAATATTAGCATTTCGAATTAATTTAACATTTCCTCTGCAAATACATACAGATAATGAATTAAACTCTGTTCAGTAATTAGTACGATAGTAGCGCAAACCTCGCCCGACTGGCTGACAGCCCACCAAATCTAACCTCGCCACCTCATATCGTATGGACTTGAGCTATATTTAAAGTAAATATTTTAGAAAAAAATCAATTTTGGTATTAGATAAGATATTAAATTGGTTTTATATAATGATAATGATATATAATGATAATTCTAAGTAGTCAGCTTCATGCTGAGTGTATTAACACTGTGTTTCCTCTGCCCACCATGCTGTGTGGAATAAAACTTGATACTGATAAAAAAATACTTAGAATTTATATTACAAAAAGATAGATTTTTTTCTAAATATCTAACAATATGTCCTATTATTAAAAAATATATTTTTAAGCTATATAATTAAATTTTAAATAAAGTTATTTATATTCCACTACAAAAAGAGAGATCAAAATGAGAAGTGTTCCTATAAAGTTAATAAATAATAATTGACTAGATCCGTTGGACTTATTTCGTTACTGTCTTTTTTTTCACGTTGTTTCCTGTTTTTCACATGTTACACAAAGGCAACTCTCCGTTATCTACATTATAAACCCATCCAAAATATATAATTAAATTATCTAAGAACCTAGAAACCACAAAGTTCGTACTCACCGTATCCCCCATTCCACTGTAACCATCCTAATTGAACGCGACGTGTACACGGTTATATTAATTGTAGGTACTCGCTGCTAGTTTACGAGATTGATTAGTGCAAACAAACAGACAGCCCTTTGGCTGTAGCTATTGATGAGGAATACGATTTATTATAAAATCAGATGTAGATATTAAAAAAATCTATTGAACAATAGAATTTTTTAACTTCTACTTCTGATGGTGATGACTCTAAACCTCCTGTCTCAGACATGAAAACTGGCACAAGTAACTCAGAGGGACAAATAAATAGTGATATTAAAATTTCAATCAATTTTTTCTCAATTCAATTATATTAAATAACATAAAATAAGCGGCACAGCGGCCCCAAGTTCTATACAAAACTATTCACCATCGGAATGAATTTTCAGTAATGTAAATCAGACCGATGCAAAACCCAAAAAAAAAAAATCACGCCCGAAATCTCTTACGAGCTATCACATTTGATGCGATTTTCTGCCTCTTGACGACTCTCAAATCCCCGACCATTCAGCTTGGCCCGCGTCCCGTCCTCCCCTTCAATCATTACACGAACTCGCTGGGACACCACGTAGCGTTCGCCGGCTCAAGTTAACCTGGACAGGGGTATAATATTGGGCTTTTACAATACTTATTCCACCCCGTTCGTTTTCGATCAGTGGTTAAAATGTTTACGCGGAAGATTTAAGTGTAAGCGCGTTACTCGATTTATTTTGTGAAGCTTTGTAAGTGGATAAATGATTTTTCGAGTGCCGTCGCTAATTTTGTTATATTTAGATGTATCATTTTGTAATACTTATTTGGACGTTATTGTGTTGTGTTATAAACACAAAGAAAGAGAGGGGGAGTACGGTTGACTGTAAGCTCGACGGTAGTGGATTCGATTCCCACTTGAGGCAATCAATTATTGTTAATTCTTTGCTCTGGCTAGACGACGAGGTACCTTCTGCCAAGTTTTGTGCCTTTGTAAAGCTTAACAATTTTTTTTTGTATTTTCTAATTTTGTTGTGATTGTAAAGGAACGAAAATAGTTAAAGGCCATGTTTTCTGGCACCAACTTAAAGAAACAGCCTCTATAATTTTATTTAAGCTATAATTTTATTTATATAGAATACTTATAAATTTATAGCTTAAATAAAATTATAGAATTATAACATAAATAAGATTATTAGAATTATCTAGTATAACGTTTTTCTCAGTTCGTTCGTTCGTAGTTATCAATAGCGTATTAAAGTGTAGGAAGTCGTCAAACGCTCCAGCGGCTGGAATGCGTACAAAAAACGCGGAATCCCGTGGGGCGGAACCACCTGTGTTTCGCGTCTCAATTCACGATCTCCGAATATTTTTGTTTTAAATACAGGCTGATTAATTTACATATTTTACTTTTAATTTAAATTTATTTTTTCTTATTTAAATAAATAGCTTTCGGAATTTTTAAGTTATTTTTAAATTTGTATTTATAGAAGTAGGCATATTCCATCGAAATTAAATGCCTCGTAAAGTTCATCATCTCTTGTGTAGTCCGTTATAATTCATTACTTTTAAATTAAAGTAAACAACTCGGATTTTACCCAGTATGAAAAAAATTAACAAAATAATACTCTGAACCCAGACTCTCACAATATACGTAAGTTTTTTATTAATTAAAGAAAATATTAATTTGATATTCATAACAATTCTTATATAAGACGCACAATTAAATTACACAATAATGAACACACTGTATAGGGGTACAACGTGACCCCGTGGGAACCGTGTCGTTTCTGTCAATATAGTCCATTTCAACCAGGAAATAACTGTTTTTGTCGCTCCATTCCTAGTGAGAAACTAAATTTCTTATTAGTTTTCAAAATTAACGAACATAACGTTACTGTATTTATATATTAGAGCATCTTCAACCTTTACTAAAGAGCACTCAGTATTGAGACCAGTCGTGGTGCAGGGGCACGAGTGTGCGACTGTAAACGCGACAGGTTATGGGTTCGATCAGCACTCGAGGAAATGAAATATTTAATAATTTAACTTCTTTATTCTGCTATCGAGACAAACCGCGGCGTCGAACTTCTCCACTCAGCACGCAATGCCTCCAGAATTCAACGGAAAATGGCTAACCGAGTGTTTTAACACTAGGTTCTCTCTGCGTGCTTTGTGGCGTAAAACTGATTATTTAAGTCTATATCTATCTTTATCTATTTTTGTTTCAGAGACGAGAATTTAGTTTAAAAATAAATCATCAGAGCAGTTCCCGCAAACGTTTGGACACCTGTTCCAACGCCGCGTTCCCACGGACTCACCACGCACCCCTACTTTGATTTAATGTCAACTGCTAATTACATATCTGATTTGTGCAGGTGGCGATTTCAACCTGTGGCAGGCAAACTCCCACAGGCTCCCTAACTTAACATTTTTATTGAAATAAAATTAGAAGCGCATTAAGGGGTTGTTTTCGACAGTAAACGCGGTTGTTGTTGATTCGATTTCCATTTGACAGAGTAGATAATGTTTTTTTTTCCAGCTTCATGCTATATCTGACATGAAGCATGATAAATAGGTGCCTAGTGTTAAGACACTCCGCTTCCTACTTTCCGCTGAATTTTGGAAGCGGAACCTAAACTGCCTTGACATGACATCAGAGTGAACAAAATGAAAATATCAAATATTTTTTTACCTCGAGTTGGAATCGACACCAAAATCTATCGTTTACAGTCACTTACTTGTGCAATTGCGCCACGAGAGTGAGTCAAAAAAATAATATAATAAATGACATTTGACATAGATAGACTTGCTTGATTGGAGAAATACTGTATATTTTTTATCCTATTGCTTTTTTCTAAAAGGAAGAGCTACTTGCTTACATTTTAAAGCAGGGTATACGTAGCTTGCGTAGTGTCAAGACACTATGTTTTATTTTTCCAACTATCTAAGATGCAATGTGTCTGCATAAATGAGCAATATGCAATTTTATGTAAGGATCGACATGTTATTAAAACAAATAATTTTACACTTGTAAATTATTAATACTAATATTAAGTTATAACACCAACAAAAGTAATGAATTGATCAATTTTATTTCAGCTTTACGCCATATCCCGCACACAGCAGGGTAGGCAGAGGGAACCTAGTGTTGAAACACTCCGTTCCACACTTTCTGCCGAATTCTGGTGGCATTGCGTGCTGAGTGGCAGAACTCAACGCCGCGCTTTGCCTCGACACCAGAGCGAAGAAAAATGGAAATATAAACGTAAAAAAATATTTCACTTCCTCGAGTGGGGATCGAATCCACAACCGTCACGTTACAGTCACACCGGCCTCGATCAATTATTTAATCACCTAATTATAATACACTTTATTACTATTAAAATAAAGTTGAAATTAGTTAAAAGATATACATTACTATGACAAAACTTTGAGGGAAGTTGGAATAAAATGAATCTGGCGGCATGTTACGTAGACACGACGTGATTTATAGCACCTGGACTTCTCTTTTGAGGTTTTAATTTTGAAATTTAATATGTATGTACCTAAAATATATATCGTTTTTTGGAAAACGTATAGAGAATTTTACGTAAAAAAATATTTTTCTCTCCAAATAATAAAATGGTACTTTAAAATTTAAAAAAAAAATACATAATATACGTACGAAATATACTTTTTTCTTACTTTAAATAAAATACAAAAGTAAATGAAAAAAAAAACTAATATTCATTTACAAATATAACTTAGTTACGCACCAATACAGGGTGTTCCGGAAGTTACCAAACGCAATTAACAAAGCTGACCATTACAACGTAACAAAATACACTGTTATTGTTATAAATGGCCTGAGAAAAAAAAATAAGTGAATTATTTTATTATCACTCCTGCGTTGTATTGAGGCGTCACCCACATACATTTTTTCCACAACAATTACTTAAAGTCCGTAAAATTAACAGCTAATTTTACAAGGCGAACGCTGTACGACCACTGTCCTAGCGCTGAACAATGTTGAAATATCTATTAAATTAATAATTTTCAACCTTATTTCAATACAAATAAGAAGATATTGCCTGTCGAGTAAAGTTTGCCAATATGACATCTCTATATAAATTTCTACACTAAATCTCAATAAACTCAATTTTAAACAGCTGCATTTGATTTTTGTCCACCCACTGCGTTGGACAAATGTATAGCTATTATGGGACAATTTGCGGCTCTTTTGCGGTATTTTTTTTTTGTTCGTTTTTTTTTAAGGCATTTGTGTCATTGTGTAGGTACACCGCGCGCGTGTCACAGAAAGTCCTGCTGTTATATTGAAAATGTAATAGTAATATATTAATTGAATTTGTATCTAATGTTAGTTCTTTTTTTCTTTTTGTACATCTTTTAAGAAATGTGTGATATTTACTTTATAAAACATTAAAAATTTATAGTTTTTATGTATTTTTTGTCTGTCTTCCACGCAGGGCATGCTAGACGGAGAGAGCCTAGTGTTTAGACACTTAATTGCCGAAATCTGGGGGCATTGCGTGTTGAGTGACGAAACTACGTTGAATTGAGCTCGATAGTGGATGATTATCCACTTTCGACACATTTTATTACCTCGAGTGGGAATCGAACCGATAGGACAGCCTCTAATAAAATAAAACTCATAAGTATATCCAGATATGTACACATATAAGATATGTATATATCAATCATGTAGAGACTACAGTAACACTGCATCTATAGTAGGGTAAATAGAGACAAGTTAATGTTAAGAATAATTGAGCTCTCCGTTATGCATTATTGCAACGCCGCACTTTGCCTTGATACTAGAGCAAAGAAATGAAAATATTGAATTTCCTCGATTGGGAAACGAACCCACAACCAGTCGTGATTACAGTCACACGCTTGTGCAGCTGCGCCGTGACTGATCTCGACTAACTAAATAATAAGTGAATGTTAACAGCTTATAAATAAAATAATATTGAGATACTGATATATATGCAAAACCGAAGGAGGTCCTTGAGGGTGTACGTTTATTAAATTAGAAAATATTAGGTACGATTACGTCTGCCTAATTTGAGGAATCCATACAAATAGTATGTGGACAGAAAAAGGAAAAGTAGTTATTTCGTTTTCCGTTATTGGTTGAGACTTCCGTTTACTTGCAGGTTTCTTGTTAGGATGAGTATGCTTTATGTATTATATATTAAATTTTTTTTTTTTTCAACTTCACGCTGTACCTCACATAATATATAATAGGTTAAGTTGAAGGAAGGTAGTGTGAAGACACTCTGTTGTCCACACATGGGAGGAGCAAGCGGGAGGGTGCGAGAGAATAATTGGTGTGTGCTTAGAAAATGCTAAGCTTTATATAAAGGTTTTATGTTAAATTGAAATACTAAAAAAATTTAAACTAAAACTTGATTCTCTAGTTTACAAAAACAAAGTACGGTGTTAAGTTCCGTGACCCAATGTATAGTTTCTAGAATGGGCAAAAAGTTAGAACTGCTAAATAAAGGATAAAAATATATTATTATATCTATAATATATTTTTATCCTTTATTTCGTTTATAATATATTTATTTACCTTTTTTAATAAATTTATATCCTTTATATAGGATAAAAATATATCCAAAATAATACTATACTAATTTTGACACTACACCTTACTATCTGTGCGCAAAAATAGACGTTGATGATTTTATCCGATATTCTCCATTTTGTTCATTGAATTTAGTTTTATGTAATAAAGTCAAATCTTTTTTATCAAATTACATCAATTTGAGTCTTAAATTCTTTAAAAAATATATATAAATATTAATAAATAAATGGTCACTCCAGCCCCAATAGAGTTCACAATAGAATAAAAGGTGAAAGGCGATCCTCTGAGCCGCTTCTTGTCTTTGCCTTATGCGAGGTTAACCGCAAACTGGTCGGTGTTTTAGATATCTTTGTATTACCGTATATTGTAGTATTAAATATTTTTGTACTCGTATATCAATTAATAAAAATATTAGAATACGATTGTTAGAGGTCGTTGTGGCGCAGTGGCTCCGGCTCAGGCTTCGCTTCCCATTCGTGGGAATAATTACTTTATTACCTCACTATGGTAACAAGACAAACCGAGGTATAGAGTTTCGCCACTACAAAATCAATTTTTCAAAAGTTGGGCATAAATTTACGAACGGAGTGTCTTTAAGTCGACGTTACCTCTGCTTAAAGAAACTATCAGAGTTCCACCGCTGAACACGCAATGCCTCCGGAATTCAGCTGAAAATAGGGAACGGAGTGTCTTAACACTAAGTTCCCTCTGCCTACCCTGCTGTGTGCGGGATACAGCGTGACGCCTAAAAATAGATACAATAAGAGTACAACATATTAAGCAAGATTCTAATTAAGAAACTAAATCTTTCACTATGTAGTTTTGACCCCAACCTACCCACTATTTTTCAAAAAGTGCCATTATTAAGAAAAACAAACATCAGTGCTGAAGTCGAGACTAATGGCGGATATCACCTTCACCTTCCGTTTCCGTACAACTCATATAAGAAATATATGCAAAGAAATTTAATGTTTATTACATGTACATAAAGCATAGAATAGTTTAACATGTTTTGATATTAGAGACATATTGCATAGAAAATATTTACATAAATCAAGACTGCATTGTTTCGCAATACGTTTAAATTTAACGGCAAAAGGGAAATGAGCTTGAGCATCTGTCTGTTCATTGAGTTCTATTTTCATAGATATTTCTTATGGTCCACTTTTAAAAAAAAATAAGTGCTTAGAAATTAAATTAAAAAAGTATAAAATACTTAGCATTGTTTTCTAAAGGAGGCCAGTCGTGGCGCAGGACACTAGCGTGTGACTGTAAACGACATATTATGGATTCGATTCCCACACGACGAAATGACAATATTACATATTTTATTTTTAATATCAACACGAAATGAAGAGACTTGGAGCCAAGGTTCTCTCTGCCTACATTGCTAAGCTAAAATAAACTTGAGCGATTGAAATAAATTAACAAACGTGTGTATTATAAAAGTAAACCATGATAGAGTCAATTATTATTATTTTTTTTTAAATCAAAGACAGCAAAGCAAAGGTAAGATGACACCGTCGTGGACACGTGCTACTTCCTTCAAGCGACCCCTGATACCACTTCCACTTTGTACTGGTCAAATAATATTTACTAAAGTACGATATTATATGTAACGTTGAAACTAGTCGTCACCCGCAATTTTGCTTGTGAACTTTAAGATAAAACTATATAATTTAAATAAAACTAAAATTTGGCTTTTTTACAACAAACGATATAAATACTATAAGATGTACTCTGAGCTATAAACTGTATAAGGCTAAACTGAATGGTTTACTCGTAGCCTCTGAAGAATTTTAATAACAGGACCTGAACTACTAGTTCCATCGTCACACCAACTTGTTGATATATACTCGTATCGTCTCTTAAGCTACGTACAATTACCAAGTTTCATGAGGATACAATTATAGAAAAAATTAAGTATGTAATTGAATCACTTGTAATAATTGTAAATCAGCTTCACGCTGTATCCCGCACACAGCAGGGTAGGCAACGGAAGCTAGAGTTCTGAAGCCACTCTGTTCCCAGTTTTCCGGCAAATTTTCGAGAATGCGTAGTAGTGACGGAGCAAAATATAAGCACTCCATCGAACCAACAACCGTGGTCAGTATCAGTCACAGTGCGTTACGTTGGCCTCTAGAAATAGAGTCCTGTGATCTATCTATATTTTTCTCCGCCTAGTAAAAATTAAAGAAGAAAAACATTTATAAATGTAAAGTATATTATACGAAATCAAATTTTAAGGTAAAATACCAAACAAAGGAAATGACCGCAAAAGTCCACAGTGCGAGTGAGTACACATTAAAATTCATTGGATATATCCCTCGCTTCACTTTATAAGACATTCGTAAGCAACTTTCTGCCGTTATATTTCCATAGTTTTAGGCCATTTACAAACTTAACTGTGCGATAAAAAAAACTACGAAGCAACGAAAAATTCGAAAATAATTCTTATTTTTATTGCAATAAGGTTTTAAATAATTTAAACATTTTCATTCAGAAAAATGAACTCGCTATGGGGTATAAAATAATGGCAATGACTACGTAAGGGTTGGTATGGGGTTTTTATGACCGAAATAAGTTAATATTTGAAGGTGATTTTAAAAATCAAATTTATCGACCACTCAAAACAGTTTTCTGGAAGTATAAATTAAAAATGCAAATAATATGTTTTTGTTTTAATATATAAATTTATAAATTACTACTAATCTAAATAATAATAATTTTAATTTATAAATTACTACTAATCTAAATATAAACATTCCACTAACTAGATTCGAACCCATAACTACGGTCGAGTTCAGTCAACCACATCACAACTTTCATGCACAATATATCGCGGCCGCGTCAAATGTCGCGGAACGTATCAAATGGCAAGTCTTCTACTAAAAAAAAATATTGCAATTCGCATTTTGTGAATGGTCCCCACCGTAACTAATATCTAGATTTTTCTGCAAAATAATATAATATAAAACTACGGTCAATAAATCTATTGAAATGCGGATATAAAACGTCCTAAATGAATAATGGCGTCGCTTACAAACGATTTTAAACGATTTAATAGTTCAATAGTTAGTTTGTTATATAAAAATAAAACGTTATTTGTTCATTAAAAATTATCTTTCAATCTTTTTAGTCGATATATTTCTTACTTTTCATGTAGAAAAGGCATCATGTAGGCATTAGCATTTCATCTTCCACTGTTGGATAGGCCTCTCCCAAGAATTTTAACTATAATCTGTCACCAGGTAATCGCAACCATCGGCCACCAAGGTCCACTTGGTGGACCTCAGTCCACCTGGGAAGGTGTCTGCTCACCGAGCATCATTCGGTTCTTGGCTGTTACTCGAGAACTATTCGGATGGAGTCAATTATGATGCCATTCTGTCACTGTATATAACAACTACGAAGTTGATTACATTTAAAAAGTAAGCAATAAGTAAAACAGAACAGAATTTAATGTAGTTTCTCTAGAAATTTAAACGATTTTTAGTGTTATGATAAATTGTCGCTTTATATTTTGACAGAAACAAAAACAATTATTTTATTTTTCAAATATTTAAACTATACTCTAGTGAGTTATCGTTTATTTTGCACGTGATCTAAATAATTAGGCTATTTTCATTTGTGTTTCATATAAATTTAATAAAAAAAACCAGCTCATATTAATTAATATTATAACATTGAACAGTTCTAAAACAAGATACATTACATTTCACATCCAGACGAATGTAAGATAAGATGGCACATTAGCGATCTCTCTATAGCTGAGACAGAAACTGAAGCTGAAACGGATCTAATGGAGGGTATTTTTTGTATGGGTGGGGTCAAAGGTGATGGACCAATGGCGTCGGGACGCCGGCGAGAGTGCGTCCCGCTCTCGTGGAGACGCTCAAGAATTTGTGAGAGAGATGAAAGATTCTATTCTTGGGTGAGTCTGGTTGCTTTGGTACAGTCGGTCGCGGTTTCTGTATAGCAATGTGATAGAATTTTTTTGAAATATTTACTGCTGGTTCAAGAACAGAATTCTTACTAGATGATTTTCTCACGAGAATTTTTACAATCTAAAACATGTCAGCTATCTTTTCTCTAAATTCAGCTAAGCAAAATAGTGTATATTTCTTTTTTTTTTCTTCTTGAGGTCATCGTGGTGCAGGCGTCACTTCTGCCTATACTCAAATGTTCTAGAATTCGGTGGAAATTGATGACCGGATGTATCTTCATGGGAACGGTGTGTCTTAACACTACGTTCAAAGATTCCAGTTTGCTTACTTTCCCTATTATTATCACATCAGTATAGGTTCCCACTGTCTGCCCTGCTGTGTGAAGCTGAAATATGAATTAGTGTTATATTTTCTAAGCTTCATAGTGTATTCTGAATATGGCAGCTTAGGCAGAGAGAAATAGCGCTCTCCACCCCGCCCGAAGTAGAAATATTTGGTTGGGCTACGGAAATAAACGCTACACTTTGTCTACCTTCTTTGTTTATTATAAAATATATATATATTATATTGTATTATCTGTGAAAAGTTTAATACCTCTAATATTAATTTAGTTATTATTTAATCGAATATTATTTATTCGTGGCAGCTTTTTTTTCATGAAACTTTGTAAACATTTTCTTAGAATTATGTGAAGAACAAAGGATATTTTTTTATAAAAAAAATAGTAAACAAAATCATTTTGCTTTAATACAAAAATATGCTCAAGTAAGCGAAGATGCGCTTGAGTCTCTAGTAATTTATATATATTATAAAAAAAATAAAAGAAACCAATATATGTCATTGTTCTACCGTCATATATAATTTCGAGCTCAAATATACTTCGTCGGTTTATTCCTGGCCGCTGCACGTGAAATAAATCCACTTGGAGATTGCAAGCGAGTTTGGGATTACGAGACTTTTTATGTGCTTCAGCGTTTTAGGGAAATGAAAATTATTCCATTTGTGTTTAACTACTTTCTAATAGTTACATTCGTTTTGATCCATTTTTTATCAATACAAATATTATCTATAATAAAATAAAATCGTACAACATCGGTGTCTGTACGTGGAAGTGAGATACTAGTAAGAGGAGGGAAAGAAAATAATTATTTGTAACGAATAGGGATCGAATCCACAATAATCACGCTTACAGCCACTCGCAGTCTAATATCGTGTGCAAATATATAGTATTTGTAATTTTTACGTACAAATATTTTATGAAAAAAATTAATGCCGTGGTGCTATTGATGCTTAATTAAACGCGACACCTGTGATGCCTTCATGGCACAGGGTTACAAACTTATGACTATAAACGCAATGGTTGTGAATTCGATTCCCACATTTGGGCAGTTAAATATTGAATATTTTCATTTGTTTCTTTACTCAGGTAACGATGAAGGTAAGTCGGAATCGTAATTTTCTTAAAATTTTTTTCCTCGCTTTATTTAGACAACAAGTAGTGTTGGTTTTTGCCATCTAATAAAAAACTATTTTTTCGAAACGATACAGTCTAAAAATAGTAAATTACTAAAACAATTAAAGTTTTTTTTTAAAAGCTATAATTACTCTCCCGTCACCCGTCATACACATAGACGTAGATCAACAAATTTACGATAATCATACAAAAATGTATATAATTCAAACCGAGTCATTCCCTAGCGGCTTCCACAATATGTTTATAGTTCGACTTCATCTACAGCACATAAAGCGTAATATTTAACGTCGAACAAATCACTTGAGCACCAAAATAAACAAATTCATCTGAAAAGCTCATTCCCCACGATTAAAAAAGCCGAAAGTTATTTAGATTGCCATAAATAGTCAACGTGCCGCTGCTTTTTTTGAGATATATCTTCCTGGTGACTTTTTTCGTTGAAATTTTTAGTTGTGTTTTACAATTTAATTTTTAAATTTATATCGAGTCGATAGTGTTTATTGAATTTGGTGGTTTTTTTTCTTTAAATAGTTCTTCAGAATTTTATATTATACAAATTCTGTCTTTACCATAATAAACAATAACCATAATAAAAAAATACAACATTTTTAAATTATTTCAACTATTGATTATAATAATATTTTAGTATATTTATCATATTATTTTGAAAGAAACAAAAAAAATCCTTCATTACAAGAGTTTCTCTTCCCTGTTAAGTGTTAAGGCACTTAGTTCTCGATTCGATTTCATAACAATATCGATATTTCTTACCAAGCACATCACTAGACGTGGTTTACAACGCGCACATTGTATTTGGTTTTCGGATCCACGCGTACGTTAGCGTCGACATAAATCGTGCGCTTCCGACAAATGCGCTTCACTAGCTAATGACATTTTGTTCTCGCTTATAAACTTGTGCTGTAATAAAAAACAATTAGTTTTTTGACATAATTTTTTTAGCGTAAAATGTATTTTAAAAAATATTTTTATCGATATTTTTTTTAAAACAAACTTAGGTAATGGCGGTGTAAACGCAATGGTAATGGATTCGATATCTGATTTAGGTAATGAATTATTTTTATCACGTAATATCTTAGATTCGAGAATTACGCAGTGCCTCGATTCGAAGTCAAATGCCTACCCTACCCTAATATGCGGTATAATATACACACACTATAACAAATATGGTGAAGGACAATATTTGAAGTACCCACATTACGCAATTATATGATGTAGAAAGAAATAAAGAAGCGAACACCTTTATATTCGTTATTTAATAAAATTATATTTTCACTTATTAATAATTTCCTTCACGGATAGACAGACGGTGAAAACCAGTTTTGAAAATGTTTATAATGAATTTTTAAAATATATCTGCTTAGCTTCACTCTTTATCCCGCACATAGCAGGATTAGATATTTATTTTTTCTTGCTCTAAAAACCGAGATAATGTGTCTTGACAGACGGACAGACAGCAAAATGATCATACAAGGGTTCCGTTTTTACCTTTAGAGGTGAGGAACCCTAAAAATAATATTTTTCTTATTAGTTGAGTATGCGCATCAAAATGACCCGCGTGCCTGAAGTGTGACCTTACAATATACAAATTTATTAACTGTACTTACTATATATAATTATGAAATCATATTAGCATTTAAAAAGATTCATCTCAAAAGTCGATGTCCAGAGTTGAATATAACTGGTTTTAATGTAGGCACGTGTTCAATGCACTTATCTCTTTATTATATATTTTGTCCCTATTTTCTACTTTATTTTTAATGTTGTCATATCACGATTCAAATGTGGCGTTGAGTACCGCCACTCACACTATGTCTCGCAAATTGTGGGGAAAGTGGAGAATGATATGTCTTAACACTATATTTTTAAAAAATATTTGTTATAAAAAAAATTATGTCATAAAAATTTTAAAGTGATTTCTAAGAGGAAATCTTCTATACGTTTCTAAGAACTAACATTTTATAAGAAGTATTTTTCTAAGTGTGGAATAATATTTGGAATATACTAACAATAGATTTCAGTTTTGACCAAGAAATGAACCCATAACCACATTTATACCTATTTACGCACTACCACGATACCCTACCGATTAATTTCTTTAATATAATTCAAATTACCATATATTACTGTCGCGTGCCTTACGTTCTTTATCTGGGATTAAATGTAAACGGGTTTCACCTGATGCCATTCGCGAGCCACAACATCTTCAATGCAGCATCTCTTTCATCTTATATGATATAGTATCTAGAATAGTTTAAATTATTTATTTTTAAATGGCTTAAAAAAGTTCAAAAAATATTCTTTTTATCAAATTTTTATCTAGTAATAAGAAAAGTTGATAATAAAACACGTGTAAGAAACAAAAAATATGTCTTCCTTTATTTTATCAATTTACTTTTCTTTATAATCACTAACATCATAATATTTCAATTATCATTATTATTATTTGCATAAATTACTAGGCACGATAAATTTCGCGCAAACCAAAGGTCAAAAACGCGACAAAAGATTAATGATATAACGACCCAACAAGTGTTACACGGCGGTTCTCAAGGTGGTTCTCAAGAGCCACCCGTAGTTAGAGGCAGTTTAGAATATACTATTATTCATCAATATTCAAGAAAATCAACTTTCTACACTAGTCTTTCTATTCAAGCGCCCATAAATCGTGCAATTCGCGCTATTATCCGCGAATATCTTAGGGTATATTCAAATGGACGGGATAGATCCCGGGGACGGGGGACATTAATTATAAATTTCATTTTTCGACCATCTCTCTTGTATTGTCCACCAAAGGTCACCGCTTGACCCGTGAGAAAAGACAGTGCTAGAAAAAAATACACAATAATGATTTTTATATTTAAAACTGTCGACCCTAAAATTTGAATATCCCCCAAGATATGTGTAAGAAAACATTGTATTGTGCGGACCGGTCAGCCATTGTGAGGGTAATTTATTCAGTTCGTATATTATTATGCAGGCGAGCGGAGCAGGTGGTGGACAGTGGACAGTGGACACAAATAAAACTGACCTTCGATTCTTTTGTCTGTTTGACCGCATTGTCAATTTGGATTTAAATTTTTAAATTAATTCATTAAATTTCTTAATTAAGATTTTTTGCCATTTTAAAATATAAAAGTTATGTTTTCCTTTCGTTGTAATTATCAAAACTTTGCAAAACATATCGAGTGAAATATTATTATTTGTAATAATACATTTGTATATTTACTGTACATATTGGCACACTACTACTGTAAGCCAGTCGATTACTACTCTTGACCGTAGTAGTGCAGTTGAAAAGCGTCTGACTGTGAATAAGCTGTGAGTTCGATGCCCACGGTTTAGTGAAAAATAATTTTAATTTCCCCTCTCTGGTAAACAAAGCGCGGCGCTGAGATTCACCGCTCACGCAATGTCTCTAAAGCTGTGTGGAAAGTAGGTGACGGAGTGTCTGAAAACTAGGTTCCCTCTTCTTCTTGACTTATGCCAATTTTTTACAATTTTTTACTATTTATTGATTATAGTTTTATAATTAAAATATAGTTGTATTCATTATTAATACTGTAAATACATTTTTTTAACTAAACATAATTTTTCTAAACTATTAGCCGAAAAAACCATAGATAATTAAAACACATAGTAAAATTAAATTTTCCATATACATAGCAGTCAACAAACACGCTTACCCAGCCTCAACCAACACGTTTAACTTATTCATGGTGGAGATAGCGGTTTTCCCCAAAAAGCCAATTTTTCCACAAAAGCCCATCAATCAATGGGATTACATGAGTGATCGCCGATCTCCACTTTAATCATAGGACCCCAGGGGGTTTACGGAAATTTTAATGTCCACCTACTCGTACTAGTGAATTGATTTTGGTTTTATTTTAATATTGTTTGATAGTTTTATGTTTATTATTATATTTTTGTGATATGATATGATAAGGACATCGTTGTGTAGAGGATGGGGACATTGTCAGACTGTGAGTGACACGGTTGTGGATTCGATTCCCGGGAAATATTTGAGACAAAGCTCGATATAATATCCGCTACTCAATATGTACCTAATGTCTCAACTCGTTTGGAGTATATCTACACTACGTTCTGTTAATCCTACTATACGTATATGTGAAGATTGGTGTAAGAATAATAATATATTTTTTCTTTTTTTTTTCAGCTTCACACTCTATCCCGCACACAGCAGGGTAGGCAGAGGGAACCTAGTGCTCAACACTCCGTTTCCCATTTTCCGCCGAATTCTGGATCCATTGCGTGTTGAGTGGCGTAACTCAATGCCGCTCTTTGCGTCAACACCAGAGCGAAGAACTTAAATTATTCTTGCCGGTTCTATTGTAAGTATTAACATTGGTTTATGGGTTTACTGTGAGAATATTGAAGTAGTGTAATCCGCGGGGTTACACAGAGCCGTCGATCGGAGCATTACGTGCGCTTACGCGGATCACGCCAACCCTTTGCAAGTGTCATTTACGTACCAATGTTGGTTTCCATTAGATCATATTATTATTTTTCAAATAAAGTTTAGTTAAGGTTTTGAACACTTCGAGTGTTTTTAATACGAGACTACAACTTGTCAAGATTGTTCACTGTATCATTATATAATAAAATCTAGAAAAATGTAGGTATTTTAATTAATTTTTTTTTCATCCACTGCGCCAGGACTACCATATTGGTACACGGCCTATGTAAACGCGACGGTTGTGGGTTCGATTTCTATACGCGGGGGAGTGAATTATTTATTAAATATTAATAATAATAGGTACAGACACATAATAGTTTGATGATATAACTTCACGCTGTATCGTGCACACAACAGGATAAGCAGAGGGAACCTAGTTTTAAGACACTCCGTTCCCCAATTTCTTTGATATAAATATAAAAAAATAACCCTATTACTTATATCTTTTTGTGATTTTTCTTGTCAAGAACAATGGGCACGCAGTATGACGGACGTATTGAGATACGCTACCCTTTAACCACGCCTCGTAAAATTTTATCTGAAGATCATTCCTCTTAAATATGCGTATACTCCTTCAATGGCTTATTTATACCGCTGCCACTGGTTTTTTTTACTATATTGTCATTATAATGAAGTAAATACTGGATTTCTGCAAAATATTACTTTTTTGTAGGTTTCGTTTTTAGGGTTCGATTTCCACTAGGAAATTAAATATTAAATATTTTCATTTCTTCGCTCTGTTGTCGCTCATGGATGAAATTAAAATAATTTATTTCCCCAAGTGGAATCGAACCCAGCGCTACATTTACAGTCAGGCGCTGTGCCGCTGCGCCACAACGGCCTCATATATTTATTGTTTGATAATATTATAATACATAAAAATATGTAAAATTTAGATACAATTTTTTGCAATAATTACATTTTTTACGAATATTTATTAAACGCGAAATAAATGTCACTAGCTAACTTAATAGTTACATATTTTACTTCAGCCTATTCTATAAAGTATCGACTGGCCCTACCCCAAATGTTTGCGGTCCAAGGAATTTTAGATTGCAATTTTATTTATAGCAAAATTATACGTCGTCCGTCCGTGAGAAACGATCGCGAAGGGCAGTAGTTACGTATTGGACAATGTAGGGGATTATCCGCCTTAGTACGTTTCAATGATATCGTGATTATTTAACTTGAGATTTTATATCAAAATATTTGAATATATATTTTTTTGTATGTTGAATAATAATTAAAGAATTATCTATTTTTTGGACGTGCGTTGTTCGTATTTCGTACTTCCGCAGAATATTTTTCTACGTTTAGCGGTGATTCTGAACACTTTTTTTTAGCTTCACACTGTATCTCTCACATAGCAGAGTAGGCACAGGGAACCTCGTGAAGACACTCCGTTCCTATTAAGGCGCTTCGATTCTTCTCTCTTCCAGGAATCGATGCCGTGCTGTGCCGCGTTACGACAGTTAAAAATAAAAAAAAATATTAAATGTCTCATTTCCTCGAGTCGAAATCGAACCCAGAAACTATTGTATGTGACGATAGTTTGTGGCCTCTATATTGGACTGAACATTCATATATGAGATTTATAATAAATATAAAATTAAAACAATAACAAATAGACAAATAGTTTGTAGATAATTTGTAGAAAAACATTGTAGTAGTATAAATATGATAACGTTAAATAAGATTTTGTTATACTTATAACAATGTGACCTTATTTCTAGTGAAATATATTTAATACTTCCTTTAACTCATGAAGATGGAGACCTCTCTAAATATTAGTCTCGTAAATTTTCGTCAATAGCAGTATATGATGGATAGGGGTTGGATATTGACGTTATACTCTCATATAACTTGGATACTAGATAAAAATTCACAACTAGGGTGAAAACTTATAATAAGTAAAAATAATAAAAATAATACTTATTAAAACTTATTAACTTTATCTAAACCGTCTAAAAATGCAAAACCATTGCACTTTTAGACAGAAGTATCTATTAAAAACGAAATATTTTTTATATATCTCTTATGCTGTTTCTTAACATTGATTTTTGATTGCAAGCAGCCGGTCAATTTTCATAACAACTTGGTCATAAAAAAATTGAATTGAGTACAGAATAGCGATAGAAAAGGGCGTGAGACGAAGATGTTTATTCCCAAAAAAAAAATAGAGCGGTCAGTTGTATTTTTTCGACAAAAGCTAAACAAATTTGTATGACACTCGTTTTAGTGGCTGAGAAAACAGTTTTTTTTTTAAGATTAAATATTTATAGGGTACACGCACACGGAGGCTGTGGTGGCGAAGGGGCACAAAGGTGTGAATGTAATGCATGGTTGTAGGTCACATCCACACTCGAGGAAGTGAAATATTTCTTTACGCTTATATTTTCATGTTTCTTCGCTTTGGTGTCGAAGCGAAGCGCGGCGTTGAGTTCTGCCACTCAATACGCAATGCCTCCAGAATTCGGCAGAAAGCGGGGAATGGAGTGTCTTAACACCGAGGTTCCCTCTGCCTACCCTGCTGTGTTCGGGATATAGCGTGAAGCTGAAAAAAAACCGTAATAATAATAACTATTATATATAATGATAAATAATATAAACTAAAAAATCAAATTCAAAAATTGATAGTTATACAAATTCTTAACAACTCAATCTCCAGATCCGTTCGACAGATACCACGAGCTCCGAAGCTGATAAGATCAGACTTCTAATATTTTCTAAACAAACACAAGGCTGGCAGGACACACACGACAGTCAAGGTGCACCCCATCTTTTATTCGACCTCTTTGGCTGAACAAACTTCTTTCACCGGCACAAAATATAATTGCCTTTGCCCCTGCTCCGCATTGTCCGGTCAAAGACGACGAAAAAAAAAATAAAGTTGTGACGGTATTCAAAACACGTCATTTGCTGTATCGATTTATCGTGTCGCAAATTGAAATTTCCTTTGTAAATTCTATACCAAATCCCTTATTAGTTTAACCGTGAAGTCGCCGACAGTTCCCATGACGTTTGAATTTGGGTATTTTTTTGGCTTATTTCGTAGATTTCTTTCTAGACGACATTATATTGTCGCGAATAGATATCGGAAGTGAAACGGATTAGTTCCGTCGTCGATGGACAGTACAGTAGTAAAATTACGATTTTACATTTGGAAATGTGTTTTTTATTCAAATTCTCCCCTCGTGTACGCTGTTACGGAATTGTCGCGACGCACCGTCCATTTCAAGATTTATTTTAAGAACTGTCAAGAATTATTGTTCTCTTATTTTTAAATTTTAGCTGACAATTCAATTTTTATTCTACAAAAGTTATAAAAATTTGGTTCTTTTATACGTATATATATGTATAAAAGAACCAAAGAAGAATATTTAAGTTATTGAATATAAGATACGTTGTGTTTTAAGTTTTAATTTTAAAATTTTAACACATCTGTCATAAGCAGAACATTGGATTAAGTCACTGTACAATCACTGTACTTATTTTAAATATATTGGTTGGCATATACTTTACTTGGGTACTGTGTCATAGTAAGTCAAGAATATATCTAATAGGTGCTTGCTCAGTTTCACGTTGTATCCCGCATTTAGAAGAGTAGGCAGAGCGAGTCTAGTGTTAAAACACTCCGCTCCCTACTTTCCGCTGAATTTTGGAAACATTGCGTGTTGAGTGACGGAATTCAACACTGCGCATAACCTCGACACCAATGCGAAAAAAAATTAATAAATATTTCATTTATTAATGTGAAAATCTAGCCTGTCGCGTTTACATTTATCGTGGCCTGCGCCATGAATGTTCACATCTGATAGTTCCATCCAAGGAAATTCAACTAGAAATATACTCTCACATTCAGTCAGATATAAGCTGTGTGTACCAAGATGGACTTTAAATGGAATAATAATAATAATATTATTATACTTGAGTGATACGATTTTCTTTTGTAAAAATATTTGAATATTAAAGAATAGATTATTATAATAATCGAGTCGATAGGGCGGTCTCTCATTACGAGTTCGGTAACAAAAGTCTAGATGTTGAAGATAACCCGGCAGCCACAATGCGGGGTGCGTTACACCCCTCGGCTGTTTAAGGGTTTGCAACAATGTAATATTGATATTTAAATATTATAAACGTATTTATTATGTGACGTGATATCTGTCACTCAACATGCACGTATTTTAATGTCATTTCTTTTCGAACTTGATTATGTGCTGCAAATAGCTAGAGCCAAAAGCGGAGAAAGTAGTGTTTTACTTTACTGTAATTGTTATTACTTGTACCGACCCTGCCATATGTGGGATGAAAAAAAAATTACATAAAATCGCGCTATACCTAATACTATTTTAAGAAACACGTTCTTTTAAGATCTGATTTTCTACTGACAGGAGGAATTAAAACTCAAAATATATAAAATTTACCATACTTTTTACTAAGATTTTGTTTTCAAACTCAAAATTATACAAAAATACAAGCTTTTTTATAGTTTAGTATTACGTTTACAGCCCTGCATCCGCCACAAAAGGTTGCGACGAAGCCCACGCACCGAGTGACATAATAACCGACGAACTGATCACAGATAAGCTATTAATTTGGCTCAAGTATCCCATTCTGTATCCATATCATACCTAACTCTTAATATTAAAAAGGTCATATCAAAATAAACTATATAATCGTATTAATAAGGTTCAAAATTAATTTTAAGAGAATCGTAGACTTTAGACACGTAATTGATACGAACGGCATTGTAAACGCGTACAATGGTTATATTGTTTTTCTATTTAGTTCCAAACGTTGATTAGGCGGCGCGGCGGTGCGGCGGCGCGGCGGCGCCCTTGAGCCCCCGATGATTGATTAATATTCAGATTTCCCTGACTTCTGTTGACGGTTACGTAAAACTTATTTTGTTTTACGCTTATTTATACCCTATTGTAGTGAATATATTGTATATATGAAAATATTTATAAGGATGTGCATTTTAAATTATATTATATATGTATAACTACAGCTTCACTAGTCTTAAGACGTTCCGTTCCACACTATCCGTCGAATTTTCGAGGCATTGCGTGTTAGGTGACGAAACTCAACGCGCTTTGTCTTTGTCTGTTACCAGAGCGAAAAAAATTAAATATTAGTAAATAATAATTCATTCCCCAAAGTGAGAATCGAACCCAAAATCGTTTAATTAACAGTCGCACGCCTGTGTTAGACGACGCCGTCGTGACAACTTATATTATACAATTACATATTTAATAAATAACGATTAACGATACGTATATACATAGGTAGAGCTACTTTAAATTCATCTTATATAAGGTATTTAAAAAAAATACTTGTCTACAACTGTCACATTGAGCAAAATTAATAAATTAAAATAAAAAAAATATACTTTTATTATTTAGAAAAGTGTAATATAATGGTATTAAATCAGCTTTATATAATGTTTGCTTAAACTCTACTAAATATAAAATCATTTCTCCAAATTCCAACATGGTCCTACTGCGTCACGATAGTCAACATTGTATTTGAACCTACTACATGTTATCTTGACTATATATCTATTTATATATTCACAGTTACATTAAAATTTGTCACAATATAATTCAAACAAATCTTCAAGTATTGTCTTAACGTCATATAATTACAGCAACAATTTGTACGCTAAGCAGCTAAGTTGGATAGATCAATTATGATGCGGTTTGGGGTCACGTGATTGTGGAGGTGCTAAGACATTTCAGGATCAAGGGCCAGATAAGGTAATTATATGAGCTTCAGGTACTATTAAGAGTAATTTAGTTAACCATAGTTAGTTTCTTATGAAAATAAACTAGGTATGGTGATTGCTATCTAATTATCATTTATTTTTTTAGTATAATATATAAAATACATAAAAATAATCTAACACTACAAAATCTTAAAAAGATTAAAAACGCCACTTAAGAAGATTTCAGGACAACATACGGTACAACATACCGGTATTAGTAGAAAGTATGAATGCCCCTCGGTTTTGTCTGTTGTAGGCATAGGCAATATCTGTGAGCGTCAGCAATTAGAATAAGCGATGCTTAATCGTAAATAGTTTATGACATTATTGATAATCAAAATGAAAAATATGGGATTTAATAGTGGTTGTAATAACATACAACTAAATACAAAATATCCTTTTTTTACCAGCACTTCTAAATATTTATGGAAATAAACAAGTGCAAAAACTTAGAAAAATTCTCAAAATCCAAGATTATATCATCAAAATCTCGACATCTTGTCGTAGGCGGCAGACCATCTGGACAAAAACCACGACACGGCCGAAAGGCGGAGAATCTTGACAAATTTACGAGGGTGGTTTCCTAGTTTTTTACACCATACCGCCTTTTATGGTTCCCATAAGTGTTGGAGATTGCGGACTTTTTTTGCTGATGTTCCATGAACGTCGACCTGACTCGAGGTGTTAACTCAATATCACCTAAGCCCGTTTGACATAGGGTTACGTTTATTAATGTGTTATCTGATACTAAAATATATTTTGCTGGAAGGAGAATAAAGATAGTGTTAAAATATTGATAGTTTATCGTTACCGTTAACTTAATTTTTTTTTTATATTTGATTTGGATATAAATTATGTAGAACTCAATTGCCTATATGTACTATGGATTTCAGGAAGTCCAAGTCCAAATTTGATTGCTTTTAAGTATTTGTATACTGTACTTCTTTATATATATTATATGTAGCAAAAAACCTAGTAAATACCATAGATCAATGGTTTTCTGTTTTCATAAAATTAAAAATTACGAGAGTATCTGGTTACACATAATACTACATAAAAATATTTCTAAACAAGCGAAAAGTATAGAATGAGAGTAAATGGTCCGTATATTATGCTCTCAGCGCATGCGCTCATGATAAAAAATCATGATATGTAAGAGTAAGGAAGAGTAAATACTAACAATAGTAGTCTTATTATTTGGTATTTAAGTCAACTAAAGCAGGATCCACGATACAAATCGACAAAACCCGTTGACATGCCACGTGCTTGTGCGCAGCATCCCTTCTAACTGTTAACCCGTAAACGCGTGCGGGATCAATAAGACCCACCTTCGAGATCTACTCCCCTATACCCGTTTATCTTAAGCACAATCCCTTTTTATCCCTTTTATGTAAGGGTTAGGGTACATGAATCGTGTGCAAAGATTCTGTAATGTACCACGTGCGCTTTGTTCAGATAAAGAGATTGCTTCTTTATGTTTGAGGCCTTTTATATAACGTCGGTCTTTTATCAAGTATGTTCTTATATTTTATATAAGTTTTTTGACTATATATTTTCCTGTATACTATAATACTATTCTGTCACTCTTAGTATTTAAAAAAAATTAAAAATACATTGTATTCTTATTTTAATAGAAAAATATTATAACGAATACCAAATTTGAGTAATGAAAATCAAGTTTTTGATGCGGCGCTATAAATTCCCAGAACATATTTTAAACACGTGAACTCAAACCGTGGGACCACACATGTAGATTGAATAAAACTACAATATGTAGGCAAATCCAAAAACCAGATCTCTTTCTTCATCAATATTCACAATATTAGAGGAAGCCCCTTTTTTGAATCACTTTTTTGTACAGGTTTCGTAACGACTTTTTTCTTCAACCAAAAGACGATGGTGACCTGCGACCTCTGTACTTAGAGACCCTTTGAGCAAAGAACGGTTGAAATCTAGTTTGTATAAAAAAAACGTGTCTATATGTTTTGTTCAAAACATCAAATTTATGAATAGAAGTCTGAAACGAATTTATTATAGCCGAGGTAGCTTATAGCTTTATATAATATATATATTTTTTCTTTTTATTACAAAAGTACATAAACAGTAATTAATTGAAAGAAATACTTTATTCCCTTAAGTTGTTAAGTGGCTATAGCTTCAAACTGTAACCATTTTATTTCTATTGACCTGTTTATCATTAATAACAGTTATCAGCTCCTCGGCAATCTATTAATAATTCTTAATCATTGGCTTCGTGTTCTTATGAAAGATAAGTATCTATATCCAAGGAAAAAAAACCAAGTAGTTTTTTGCGCGCGAACATCCCCAAGGATTTGACACAATAGTCCCATAGCGCTCCCGTTAAGTAACCCAATTTTTGCACCATAAATAAAAAGAAAAAAAATGGTAACAAAAGATAACGGTCTTCCATACTTTTTTACGTGACATTTGTAAGGATGTATGAATTAATTTGTATTACGCCCCGATGCTTACACACAAAGTGAGTATTGAGAGCGAAAATTAGCCCACATTCATGGAGCTTTTTTCTGTTTTTTTAAAGAAAAAAAAAATCATCTTTTTACAAATTTTTAATATTTTGTGACAATATTGACAGATCCAGCCCGAGCGTTTTGAGATAGGATCGAGTATTTGTAAATAAGCTCATTGAAAATTTATACCATTCTTATGGTTTTACCAATGGCTGATTGGGTTTATTGTTAAAAGTTTTTACATCTTGAACAAGGGTGCTGTGATTTTCTAAGATATCTGCTCTGCTTTTTGGTATTAATTTTGTAGATTATAACGAGTTTTAAGACATGATATGAATAAATTTATATATTATATTAAGTTTGAATTATTTGTGCTTACTTTTTGTATTTGTAAAAACAAAAATAATAGTTAATTATTACGGAATATTTTTAAATAATTAAATATTGAATATTTGAAATGATTTTATTTCTTTTGGTGCAATTTTTTCACTGTGATATTTTAACATGTTTCAAAGTGTCCATACACTCAAGAAATAAAAAATATTTAAAAATAAAAAAAAAATAATGTAACTTGGGCGATTTTTAACAGTATTGGTACGTACGAAACGTGTTTCGCTAATTTCAAATGTTTATCGCTAAATATTGCGTTGGATTTTTGTAAAAAAGCCATAATTAACAAATAAGTTATATATAAACAGGAGAAAACAATATGTCAAGAAAGAAACTAAGTTTTCCGAAAATACATATGAAATAATTATTTCATTCTTTTAAAATTATCTAAACGATAACTTCAAAAGGATAATATAATATTAAAGGTTAGATAGTTTTTGTGAAGGTATCAAAAGGCAACAATAAACAAGACAGCATCCGTAGCCGTTTAAGGGTTAATCGAGCAACCTTAGCGGTTAACCACGCGCCAGATGAGGGTTAAAGTATTAAGAGATTCATCTTAAATAAAAAAGTACACAACGGGTTGTAAGCATTTGTCAGTGAAGTGTGACTTTGAAAGGGTGTGATTTTGAACTAATGTGGAAAAGAAAAAAAAATTGTATAATACTAGTAAAAAAACAACTATAATTGTTACTATTGTCGTTCAAAAATTTATTTTTGTAAATATTTTTAATTCAATGAATATTATATATATATATATATATATATATATATTTGAAGATGAATAATATGTATGTATAACATATAGCTAGCTAATCTGCATAGCTTATCTCTTTTACATCATGTAGTTATCCTTAAAACGACGTTATACTACTATCTGCATAACCTATAGCAGTGTAGAGGGAACCTAGTATTAAGGTTACATTTCGTCCCCCACTCACTGCTCAATTTTTGAAACATCGCGTAATGGGCTGGGACGCGCACACAATGAAATAAATATAACTCATTCCCTCAAAAGGAATTGAACCCACAA
The DNA here is from genome assembly GCA_037355905.1 of Heliconius aoede. Classification (NCBI taxonomy): domain Eukaryota; kingdom Metazoa; phylum Arthropoda; class Insecta; order Lepidoptera; family Nymphalidae; genus Heliconius; species Heliconius aoede. The sequence goes on along the minus strand of JBAIZZ010000053.1, from coordinate 814,725 downwards.
CCGTCGCATTTACAGTCGGACGTTTTAACGCTGCACCAACAGGGAGGATCTCAACATGTTGAAATATTCCCAATAATATAATACATATTATAATATTCAGATTTATACTGTTATCAGGTCAGTATAATATAATATGATATGTCGTTCTACAGGGACGTCCAAAGTTCGCAGAGATTACAGATTTAATATCGATTGGGTTCTTCCCCGGGGGAAATATAGGTTTAAGTGTGGCTACTTTATTCAATGTTGTCTTTGATAATATTTATTATTTCTTACGAAATGAAGAAAGAGATAATAATGGTAAAAATTTCGTAGTTTTGTCTGTCTTTTTAGCGAATAACGGAGCAATGATTGTGCATAACTAACATTTGGAAACATATAGATAATATGTTTATTATTGTTTTCAAAAATGTTTCTAATAATATTATATCAGGTTAAATAAATAAATAAATCAGCTTTACGTCGTATCCCGGACAAAGCAGGGTAAGCAGAGGGAACCGTTCCGTTCCCCACTTTCTGCCGGATTCTGAAGGCATTGCGTGTTGAGTGGCAGAACTCAATTCCGCGCTTTGCCTCAACACCAGAGCGAAGAAATGGAAATACAAATTTATATAATTATTCTCGACTGGGCATCGAACCCCGCTGTCCGCAGAATACAGCGTGAAGCTAATAAGGTATATATACGTACAATAAATCTTACACCTACCAAGCCGAGTTCACTCAAACTAAATCCAATAAGAGAGTTTTTGTCAAAGGCACAAAGCAACCTTGCTTCCCCGATTCCCTTAATCGAGGCTCAAGCGGCGTAAAGCGTACAATCCCATCACTCGCCAACAAATCTCATTTTCACTGCACTTTAATCCGATATTATCGGCTTGCCGTTACCTACGCGGCTGTGCTTTTGCAATATCAATATTCATACATTGCTGTTTTTTTTTTTAGCTTCACGCACCGAACATTTAGAGATGAGTGATTAGACACTAGGTTTTTTGTTTATTTGTGTAATAGAAGAATTGTGACAGCCACTTCCGTTCTCTATTTTTCGCCAAATTATGGAGGCATTGTATGATATTGTATGCCTAGGCCCTCTACGTCTGGAATGATAAAATGGAAATGAAAACTAATGTAACAAAATAATAAACTTAATATGCAATTTGAATGTAATTTAGCTTTTATTTAGCTTAACGCTGTCGTAGTAGAGTAGGCAGAAGGAGCCTAGTGTTAAGATTTCGTTTCCTTCTTTAATCTTTTTAGTATTTTATTTACATGATATTTTATTTACATTAACATGATAGGCCAGTCGTGGCGCAGCAAGTGTAACTGTAATCACGACAATTCGTGGTTTCGTTTCCAACTCGAGGTGACACATTTTCTACAAAAAAAACAAAAAAAAAATAATCTGTTTAGCATCCTAAGAACAGATACATAAGAGACTATTCAACATAAAAAAATCTTAATTATTTAAACATAAAAACTCAATGGAAGGGTAACATAGCGATTTCTGTGAGAACTGGCACCGTGGTGTCGAAAACCGTTCGGTTTGTAGTCAATTAAGTGATCAGCCAGGGGTTCCGTGCAATTGGCCGCCTCCGCACAAAGCCTGAGCCGCGGCTACATAGAGAATCAGGAAGGCTTTTAGAGTTATTAGGGTGATGCTATGAAGAGAGGTAAAACGTTGCTAATTTTTTAAGATTTTTTTTTTCTTTAATTGAATAATTAAAATTAATTTCAAATGTGTTCTGTTGGGTAGGTGCTGGTAGAGCTATAGTCTATTTTTGATTTGTTTTTTTCTGTTAACATATCTGTTGTTTCATTAAGAGAAGAGATTCATATCTGGTAGAGTTAGTGTTATCTCTCTTCAATTGTCGTTAATTCTCCGTCCCATCTACATATAAAGACACAATTAGTTCAATCACTTCCACGTATACTGACAGAGAGAATCTAATGTTAAGATATTCTGTTAATCACTTTGATTAGCGGAATTCAACACCGTATTTAGTCATCTTACTAGAGCAATGGTTTTAAAAAAGTTCATCACTCCCGAGTCGGAATCGCGGCCTCCTCTTTTAATATATAACTTATTATATAAAAAGAAAATATAAAAAAAATACATTCATTTTAATATTTTTTTACCAATTTTTTACTATAGATCTACAGAGAACTGTTTGGTGGAAATCGTCGTGTAGAACGGCGTCGAGGCGTAAAATCGCATCAACGGTTTCGGACCGCGACGCGTCCGTCGATGTGCGCGTCTGACCGACCGCGCATTATTGGGGACCATTTTTTTTAAAAGATTTTCGAATGAATATTTGCCAAATATTATTAAAGTTGTTTGTTTCTATATAAAAAGTGATGAAATCTTTAGTAAACCTAAAGATTAAGCTAACCCAAGTCTAAAATTCCTGCTTTTATTTTTTATTAATATAAATTGTATTAAATTTTATGTGACCGACCGTTGAACATTCTTTAAGCATAGTAATGTGCTGATATCAAGATTGTCAACAGCCAAACTGACATGATGGGTTTAAAGTGGGAAACTGAGCGTCTTACTCTCTTAACTGAATATTAGGTTCCCAGTGACTACTACTGATATACGGGAAAAAGCGCGAAGATGCAAAATAAAAAAAAAAACAACAGTTAGCACATCTATTTAAAAAATTAAAAACAAATTTTAATCAGTGTGAAGTAAGTAATGTAATATATAAACATTTATAATAATATAAATGGATATGACATCGGGAAGACATTACTGATAGTCACAAGACTGCTGCGTTCCAGATAAACTCTGAACTCTTTATCAACAATAAAAATAGGTTATATTCCATACAGCGTTTGTGTGACGAGTATTCTTCATAGCATGATATATTTTAATGATATTTATTGTAAGTCATTTATTGTAAATTTTGAAATCAAGAATTTCCACCACGAGTTGTGGATTTTTATGTGTATTTCAAATATTAAGTTACTTTTGCAAGGCCAAATGTGTATAGGCCAAAAACAATTATAAACAGACAGAAAAAAAACTACAAAAACCCGTCACTTTAAATACCATTTGTTTCATGAATCCCCCTTTTAAACGCCATCTGGTGATAAAATATTTATTGAGAAGATCAAGATATTTACAATCCGTGTATTAAGTTCCAACACAACTTGGTGTTCAGAAATCACACAAAAGCGCATTCCACACTGTTTTAGCCGATACGAATGCTTCGAAAGCATAAATCAATCACATCCTATCACTGTTCGCGTCAGGGCACCTTAAACAAGGGATCTTGTAGAAATAAACTTGATAATAAACGCCTAACTTCATGGTAAATACATACTCATAAATTCTTACTTTTTAATCTTATATAGAGAAATCTTAGAATGAGTGACTGTAAAACATAATATATCGTATTATACGTGCATACCTATAATGAAATTTAATTTGATTTTATATAAGTATGGTGACTTGATAGAAATTAAAGAGAAATTTTTTCACATCTACTATACATATACTATTTATTGACTTTTTTATAATAAATCCACTTACTTTGGAGATCCCTGCATTAAACGATCTGCAAATAAGACAATAGGCACGGGCACCGTCACCCTTAAATCACTCGTTCGCTTGTTTTTTTGGTTTTTTTTTCCGGGAACGAAGTAATTTAGGAACGGCGGACGCGTGGTTGGGTTCATCAATTTGAATTCGACTGAAGAACTTCACTCAGAGAATTAATTTAATAAATACGATATTTTGTTTCAAAATACTAAATAATATTAGACAGCGTGTAATTGTGATCGCGACGGTCGTGGGTTCGTTACTAACTCGGATCGCTTAATTATTTCGTTTTTTTTTATATTCTCTTTCTTTTATTGCTGATATGAAATCGAAGATTATCCTTTATTTTAAGTTATATTAAGTCTTAATTAATCATGGTGAAATATATGTCATTGTAAAGAATAATGTGAAGAACTTAAGGAAGAATAACATAGTAGGGTAGGCAGAGATAATCTAATGTTTAGACTTTTGAGCGGAGAAATGAAAACAATTAATCCCCCGAAATTGTAATTGAACCCACAACTACTTTACACACAACTTAGACAAAAAAAACTAAAATTTTACATTTTGTATAATATTACAAAAAATTCCACAAACATAAAATATTAAAATTCTGACCTAAAGAAAAGAAAAAGACAGCCTGTACCTGTACCTGCTCCCAATTACTCAAGTTGGGCGGGGGTGGGGGTGACACAGACCTATGTCACGATCGATGATAAGCTTTCAGATGAGTCTACGCTACGCTGAGTTCTGAGTTTGTATGGAAATTATGTAATAATTAAATGTTATTTATATTTTAAGTAATAGTGTCTTTAATTTTTGATTTATAATTGTTTTTTTTATTTATCAAGTTTCTTACGGAAGTAATTGTTAATAAAAATTTAAACATTCAAAAATATTTGTACTATAGACTTGAGCCAATATGTATGATGCCAGTCATGGCACAGGGATAGCAGCGTGCGATTGTAAACACGGATAGGTTGTGGGTTCGGTTCTTACTCGAGGCAAAGTACGAGGCTTTGAGTTCCGCCAATCAACGCCAGTGTCTCCAGAATGTTATACAATTATTTTTGTATATTCCACCTAATATGGCAGCATGTGAATAGAGACATAAGTATAATAAAAAAGATTTTTTTGTATATTATAATTTATGAAATTATCTAAATAAAAGAACATATCCTAATGTTTATAACAGCTTATTTAAGTATCACACTAAGGATAACAATATTTTTGTATCGCAATGTTATGATATAAAAAAAAACTATAGAAAAACTAAATTTGTAACTATTTTATATTACTGCAATAAATTAAGAAACTGAATTGAAACTATAAACATTTTAATATCACTATATACATAAAAAAATCCCTAGGTATATTTAAGTTAGTACGTCCCAATAATAACTCTTTAGTTTCTTAATAAAGCTCAAGCTTCACCCCTAACGGACACACAAAAACAAACAAAGACATAGCGAATTCTTCTATTCACAAAAAAAAACTTGAAGCTAATAATCTGAGAGGGAGAGAGGGCGGGTCAGAGGTCGGCCCGCCCCCGCGCCCTAATGTGAGGTATGAGTCTACCACTGTGTGGGTACCTGAGCGAGTGTCATATGTCGGATATCAGGTGATAATGTAATAAGTATGAGGAAATCAGGTGAAAATTGTGCTTCAAGATAGTCTCAGTTTTTAAGTTAATATAAAAAATAAAAATAACATAATGAATGTCTCTGTTTTTTTTATTAAAAATCAATTAAATTTATTAAAAATCAATAGTAAAACCATTGAATGCTGGGAATAATTTAATTCATGTCACCGATTTGAAAAACTGTCCGTATGGGAATAGAATTTACAACCATCATGTCATTTTCAATCCCATCATATCATATTTTTCAAATATAAAATAATAATACTAATTTGTATTGTGCTGTCCACTGATTTACTATATTTTATACATATTATTATTAGTTAATACATAGATATCTTTAAAATAAACCTAGAAACAAATTGACATATAGAGACTTTTTTTAATTACAAGCTACTAGCTTATATTTAAGAGCGAAGTGCAAAATACTTAGATTTCACTATGTTTATTAAATACTAATTTAATTGGCCTCTACGTAGCTGTAATTAAGGTTTCTAATAAGATTGAATAAAATATTTATAAGTAGCGTTCCGAAGATATTTTTTGTATTTCCTTAATTTTTTTTTACAATATAATTTCAGTATTTTTATTGTGCTGTAAGAATTTTTTTTATTTTGTTTTTTTAACAACTTTTTAATATAATTTTTCTATACTATTTCTATACAATTGTAGAAACATAGTGCCAATACTTAAAATTCCTTCCTCTTTAATACAGATTGCATTTATTAAAGAAAACAAAACTTGAAAATATTTATATTTTCTTAAAGCTATTCCTATATAGTAGATATGTATCTTCTCTATCTTGAGTTAAAAAAATACGAAAATCTGAAAATTTTGTTCTAATAAGATACGATCTAGAAATACACATTTAATTTAAAAGAAATCTGGCCTTACTTTGCCCGAACGAGGCCGGTCAAGCGAATGTTGACCTAGATAGAAGAAGGCTATTTATGGAGTGATCTTCATGAAATATATATTTTTGTACAGAAAGTAATCACTAAAGAATTTTGTACTCAACAGGCAATGTCTCCAAAATACGGCGGAAAGTGTAGAGCGTGTCTAAAAGGGGAACAGGTTCCCTTGCTACCTTTGCCTATTCTGCGAATTATGGGATATAGCGTGAATTCAAAAATCCTACCTAATAATAGTCTAATATATAGGAATAAATATTACATTGCTCTTAAAAAACGACTCTACTTTTATATCTTCTTATAAAAAAATTATAAAACATTTTTCCAATCATATATTATTCATAAATTACTATAAATAGTAGAAAATTACCATAATTTTCGATATTTTCATATAAAAACGTTGAAACACGTCGTACGCGCAGTGAAGTCGCGCGGTGAATGCGCGGGAGTGGCGTTCAGTGCCCCGCCCACTCACGCCCCGCATCTAGATCATTGTTAATGAGATATTTGTATTTTTTTAAAGAAAAATCTTTTTTTTTGTTTTGGTTTTGATTTTTAAGATGTCTTTGGTTAAAGAATTTGGTCTAACATTATTTTTTGAGTTTTTTTTTTATATAAAATGTGTTAATAAAACGCACATTAATGATTTAATTGGAGTAAAACTTCTTTTTGCGAAGTGATTGCATCTAAATCGTTATATTAGCAAGTCTATCATTACTTGAAAGTTAGTAAATTTTATAGTACTATTAATATTTCATTCATTCAATATGGATAATGTATTACAAAAATACTTTAAATATAATAGACAAAAATTTTAACATTTAAAAACATTAATATAATACTACTTTAATTAAAAATAACCAAAACCGACTTTCATTACAAAAGCACATACAAATATAAGATAACATTCGAGAATTGTCAATACTATAAAAAAACATAAAACACATAAAAACATATAAAATAAACCATAATAAAATAAAAATTGAAAACTGAAATCCATTAGTTTGAGCGTCTCTATCTAGCCGGCACGTCGCGTCTCAAGGATAGCGTCTATGTTAACATAGCGGTAGGTAGCGCAGAAATATGGACGTCGGAAAGTTGATACAAAGTAGGATTTTCAAGTACCGTTGCAATGCAAATGGTCTAGTTTTGTTAGGATATTTATTTAGTAGTTTTTTTTTGCGCTTAGTACAAGTTAGTTAAGTTCAGCTTTGTATGTCATACATGAAATACATATTCAAAGAATTTTTTTTCATTTTATAGTGAAAATAAATGTAATTACATGCCACATTATTTACACTTTATTTAAACAATTATTTATATAAATTAATGAGAACTTATAAAATTAACTTTATTTATTCAGAATTAATAAACTTTCTATCATACATCTATCTATCTATCTATCCAATAACATCACACGATAAAATATAAACTAAACCGTTACAAAAATATCTTACAAAACAAGAATAAAACTCAACTCTACAACTTAATATACAAAAAAATCCCAAACAAAATATTATTTTCTTGCTAACGCTACCCATTTCCCCCTATGGGTGGGGGGTCGTGGCGGGGCCTTGCTCTGCCCCCGGGCCACCGGGCCAATAGCGAACCGTCGTGCCCCGACCTGAGTTCAGTCGCGATTCCACTGCGACCCTTGACACACGCGCCACCGCGTTCTCTATATTCGATCTGAACCGGCATCATCACGCACGGCGCGCTAGTCTACGGAGGGGCCCCGGGGCTATGCCCTCCGAGGGCCTCTGACCTCCCACCCCTGGAGCTAGGCTTCAGGAACAGCTGGAGAGAGGATGAGCTGCTGCCATCTACACCGGCGAGTCAGGCCGCGTCGACGCAAAGCGGTTCTTCCGCAACAGATAAGGGACAGAACGTGGAGTGCGTCGTTTGCGGTGATAAGTCCTCCGGGAAACACTATGGCCAGTTTACTTGTGAGGGTATGTAACGCCAGTCAGTGCGAGTTTAAGTGGTTTCTGTGCTGTGCTTCTTGTGGTTTTGTGCTCGAGGTTATTGTGTTTCTTTTACTTTAGTGTAGGTGTAGGTTATGTGCCAAATTCGTATTTTTTTCGTATATAGGTAAAATATGATTAAATTAGGATAGGGCGAGAATATAAATAAAATTATAAATAGAACTTGTTTCTGAATAAAGTTAGATTTTAGGAGTTTTGTAGAAAACTTCGAAGTTCAAGTTAGGAAAGTGACACAAATAAAACAAATTAACACGAATTCCCCAGATACCTACGTACATAGTTTTTTTTGTTTTAAAAATTAATTATAATAAAATTCATGTCAACCAAAACATTTTTAAAAGCTCTGCATTTAACGTAATAATTTACCTTAACAAATATACAACTCAATCAATTAAAAAAAATACGATCTCAAATATATTCAAAGTGCATAACAGTCTAGTGCCAAAATCCATAAAATTATTTATCTTATTTTATGGATTTTAATAAATATTTATCGAAAAGTCTAAAAATATTTTTTTTAAATATATTTCTAGACTTTTCGATAAGCTCTTAATAATAATGAAAAAACTATATGATACACAAAAATATCAATTAATTGTTTCTAATGAGAATTCAACAAGACAGTTATTATAAACTCCCCGTCTGTAAAGATAAGGGGGATCTCTCGTTTTTATGCAAATTAACCAACATATCGCTTACTGTGTTGACATTTTACTTTGTAACATTATTTACAAAAAAAATCTATTTTTTATATTTACTTTTTTTAGTAAAAAAAAATACTTACATACGTATGTATCTACAAATATATTTTCAAACCGTTTCGTAAGCAATTACGGTTTCACCCAAAATAAATAAGGATGACAAATCAGAATTAATTGATTGATTTTTTAAAGTTTAATTAAACTATAACACTTTTTTTAATTGAATTAAATTGTAGATATTAAATTGTAAAAAAAAAAATATTATTAAAATCTTGTGATATAGGTAGGTACATATAGTTACAAAAAACAAAAGTTTGATTTTTTTTTTCTTTAAAATTTATGTCGCATTACAGATAATAAAATTCAAGTTTACTTACCTTTAATAAAGAATAATTCAGATAAGAAGTGAAGATTACTTATGAATAGTGAATGCTCCATTAAAATTACGACTTATAGCGAATAAACAAACAACTTAAACTTTATTAAATCTATACAAGATTACTAGTTTCATAGCAATTTTGCTGTTAATCGTAATGGAACCTTAATGGTTCAATGGTAATAATGATTGAGAATATTAAAATAGCTGAGGAGTTCGATTCTGTGACGGGTGACATAAGATTTTTATTATTTGATGGCAAATTTACACCATAACCATATCATATATTAAACATTACTTTCAATTTTATAATTTAAAGACTAGTTTAATTAAATTAAACACAAAGGAATAATGTAAAAAGGAAACTACCTTGCAAGTAAATACCATCGACAGCTAATAACAAGTTAGGTCTTACAGTAATTAGTAGAGATAGCCTCAGTGATAAAAATGTGAATGACGCCCTGGGAACTTGGCGGTTTCTCTGCTGTGCTCGCTCAGAAATAAGATAATGAAAAGAATTAAAAAAAACCATGATACATTATAAAATATACTTTCACTTTATTCACTCAAGATGCATTTTACTGGTGGAAAGTCTATCAAACCTTCAGCACTGAAATTTGGCAAGAACGTCGTGGACGACACGGTTGACGACCAGGGATGTAGTTTGGTGATAATTGTAATTTAATTTTTTGAGTAAAAGGTCAAAATGTGCCCCATAGAGTTAAGCTGTGGAACGTTTTGAAATCCATGCGCACAGATTGAACTTTGACTAACCTAACCCAGCGCGTGCGGTCAAAACATAAAATCTTGCAAAATTGTGAACTCCACCCGCCGTGCACAGCATGCGGCGGATCCTAGTATACAATATACATTATAGTATACATTTTAATACGACTAAGTTAAAATTCATAATACGTCAATTACTTCAAATTATATATTATTTGACATATTCGAGTATATTCAGTCTTAGCCACATTATATATAGCGTTATATTCCGTCCATTTTGGTCAAAAGTATGTTAAAATAAGAAAAGAAACGCAAATTTTTCATAAGACATTCACAATGTATCTCATTGGGTCCATAAAAGTGATTTTATTCATATAACCCGCGAGGAGCCCTGACCTCGGCGTCAGCGCTGCACTTCTCAATGTAACACTTACGCATTAAACGCTTTATATTACAAAAGGAAAGGATTTTGCATATTTTCATTGTTTATAATCTTATATGAATTTTAACGTGTTTTTTCCGTATTAAAAAATGTAAAATAGAGGCCACTCGTAGCGCAGAAGCGCGAAGTGTGACTGTAAACATAGCAGATTATGTATTCGATTCCCATTCGAGGAAATGAAATATTTAATATTTTCATTTCTTCGCTCTGGTGTATGTAGAGAGCAGCATTGAGTTCCGCCATTCAACACGCAACGCAACAAAAACTAAAATAAAATAATTATGAAATCCAAAAAAAAGACAAATTATTAAAAGAATTGTTATTGTCATAAGTATTATATTATATTATAATAAACTTGCTTCGAGCTTCCGTCGATTCTAATATAAGAGGCAATACAAATACAAACCTTTGAATTTAAAATTATGAATATTAGAATCATTAATATAAGTGGTTGTGGGTTCGATCCCCTCCTCCAGGGAATGAATTATTATTTATTACTATTTTAATTTGTTCGCTTTGCCAAGAAAGGCAGAAATCCCGGTGTTGAGTTGATACACAATGCCCCGAAAAATTCGATGGAAAGTGGGGAACGGAGTGTCTTTACACTTACATGAAACTGATTTCATTTTTAATTGTGTTATTAATATAAATTAGAGAAACAATAAGTTCAATAATATGGTCGTTTTGACTCGCATATTGAGATAAAGCTCTTTAAAGGAGCTTTAATTTTATATTTGTTTATTGGTACTTTTTCTTATTAGGTTGTGCTTAAATTCCACCACTTAATAACGAACTCGGAAAACAAAGAACGGAATGTCAAGACATTTTCTCTTTCTGAAAAAAATATATTCATATATGTTATATATTCAGGTCACAGAATTACATATGTAGAATATTATATAAAATAATAAATCTATACTTAGTTGACTTTATTCACGAAACTGACTAATTCTTCTGACTTTTGAGTTGAGTAGTAGCACTCAACACGCAACGTCTCGTATCCCGGCGGAGAGCTCAGAACAGAGTGACTTAACACTACTATATACTTGTTATAGAGAAGAAAACGATCAAATTGACTTAATTTCATAACACATTACTATTTCAATTCGATTAAAAAAAAATGATGTCATAAAATAAAAAAAAATAGGAACAGTGGCGCCACAAAATTCTTTCTCATTAATTTATCACACATTCATTAATTATTGAACTGATAATCTGCGGCGTTTGACCACAGTCGCACCTACATACGTGTATATATATATATATATATAGATATAGATATGTTCAAAATTATATTATTGAATATCAAATAAATTTCTTTTATCGCCTCTATGGCGCCAAATAGGTCGCGACATTTTTTTTTTATCTTTGTATACTTATGTATAGTATTTATGACTGAGAGGTATGGGTATTTGTACTCGTGTATGGATTTTCTGTGGAAGTGTTGATGTTGATAGTAAATGGTTACTTTTAATTAGAAGATATGATAGAGGTAAGCTTTGAGACAAATGTGAGGTTATTTGTGTATTTTTTTATTTCGCTTCACGCTGTATCCCGCATTTAGCAGAGGCAGAGGGAACCTATCATTAAGACTCAATGTTCTACATTTACCGCAAAATTCTGGTATACAAATACTATTTTATTACCCTTTATCATCTAAATTGTACTTTGGTCGTCCAAATCTTACTAAATGAATAATTGTCATAGAAAATTATAACTAGCAGCTGCTTATTAAAAAACCGAGGCCGTTGTGGTGCAGTTGTAACATATGAGACTACAAGCATGATGGTTATGGGTTCGATTTCAAATCCGGGTAATTTATATGCATGAAATAAAAGACACTAGGTTCCCTCTGCTCTTCCCTGCCAAATAAGGTTTTTCTTGCAATTTAAAAACCTGTTAAATATCGCATACTAAATCCTATAAACGAAATAACACCATAAAAAATCAAAAAGAACCGTAAACACCATGACAATTACCATAATACGAGTGTATCGATAACCTGCATTAGTGTCGCACCCATAAACTGTTATTTTGATGTCGACAAATACGCTTTATTCAGTTTTGGACCTCCCGCTGGTCAGATGCAACCTTGCCGCAGTAAGCGCCTGGCGAGGCTTGAAGGTGAATCGCAGTAAAACTTTACAATCGCTATAACGACAAGGTCCCTAACGAAGCGCCTTCTTTTGACTTAAATGCTCAGGCGCATGGATCGCAGTTGACACCTGCTTTTAATGATGTGATGAATTAAAACTGATTTATATCGATTAATATTATGAATTATATAACAGTATATGTGGAGTGGCTTCCATATATGAAGATTGTAGGTTCGATTTTCGATTATTTTTTTTTATATGTGGCTAGTGTCTTTTTAGTTATATTGTAAAATAATAACCTTTGTATTATATTTTAATAACTAAGTATTTAAAGTGAAAATATTTTACTTATCCCTAAAACAATCAAATGACCTTCTATATTTCAGTTACATCTTATATGTAACTCTACAATATTTTAAGTTTTTTCTATCACGTTGCCGCATTACAAAACTGTCAACATAACATTATTTTTACAATAAAAAAAAAACTTTCAGAAGCATCAAAATCTGACACCAAACCCTAATCTGAATCTGTCTTCAACTATAAATATTTAAATTTCCATCGAATACAAACGCTCAAATTAAACCAAGGTAGGTACGGAATTATCGATGCGACGCGTCACTATATCGGCTTTAACCGGCCACTTTATGGTATGTTTTGTCCTCTACACCATGCCAGTTAACCCTATCTTTACGACTGCCTCTAAACATAAGTGTCTCTCCGAACTTATTTATTCTTATCTCATTCCACTTTTTAAATTGAATCTGTGATCGGCGCGTGTGTGGCGCTCTCTTGCTACTAAAACTGTCAATAAACTACTCGATTTAAATGAATCATGAGTGTTTTAATGAAAATTTTGGATATTTAACGCATTATTTATGTGCGTGGCACAACACTAGTGAATAGTGTAAACAGAAAAATACGGTTTTCTTTTATAGTTTTATAATTCTCGTTTAATATACAATTGAGTCAAAGCAGATTCTAAACGCGAGTGTTCATAAAATACTGTTACGGAGAGCATGACCCATTCATCCATTTTTTAAAGGTTAAACCTTGCCAAGATGCCAAAATATTTATAAATTTACATGTATATAAGTGCGGCGTAGAGTTCGGCCACTCAACATACAAGGTCTTGAGAGTAGGACGGTGCACGGAGAACGGAGTATCTTAACACTTGGTTCCCTGCTAAAAAGAAAAAGTATGAAGCGACTCTTTTACAATATAAGCACTCGTCTTTGGTCTCGTTATTTAAAATAGCAAAGTTACCGTTGGGGATTAAAAATAGGAATAGAAAGTTAACAACAAAATTATGGACAGTACAATAAATCAAAAAATTTTTTTTACATTTACCTGAATAATAAAAACGGAGAACGGAGTGTCTCTACATTAAATTCTGATGTATCCTGCATACAACATACAAATGCGGGTTACGACGTGAAATAAAACAAATATATTCGGCAAATATATCGGCATAAGAGATGTAATAAATAAAATCAAATATGGCAATCTGTAAATGTATACCTAAACGCTGTACGCTAAACGGAACAACTTAATTATATGTTATGATAAAAAAAAATCGTATCATGAAGAGTAATTACTTAACTGTGGGCACTTTGTAGGTATTTCCATATAAAAAGGCGAGTCCTTGATTTTAAATGTCTTATTGTTTTAACTTAATTAAAATTCTTTACAACACTGTGTTTACACTATGTACATAATTAATATACCCTATAATTATTGAATACAGCACTTTATTTATAAAAGAGTTCAAGTATATTAAAAAATGTGTTTAAAAAGTGTCAACCAACTGGGATTCGTACCTGCGTCATTATACAACTAGTCTGAATTTCGTAACTTTTTATTAGTTACACACGGAATCTCGCACATAGCAGGGTAGGCAGAGGGTTCCTAGTGTTAAGACACTCCGTACCCCATTTTCCACTGAATTTTCGTTTCGGCATTGCTTGTCGAAGGCATGAGAATATAAATTAAAATCAATATTTAATTTCCTCGAATGGGGATCGAACCCACAAGCAATTGTGTTTACAGTCACATACTTGTGACTGGCCTCAATTTTTAAATTTCTAAATGGTTTAATATATTGTTTTTTAATGCTTTTCTCTTTAACATAAAACTACTAAACTACATTATATTATGTAGGTAACATTCAATAATTCACCTCGACAGGATCTACATTCTTAGGATCATTAAGCGCGTAATTTGTCATTAATCCTTGTCATTATTCCTTTGTGCCATAATGAAATGATTAAGGGAAGTTATCAATGATGCTTTACTAATCTAGTATACTATACCCATTTATATTAAAATTGTTTTTCCGGGAGTTCGAATATTCATAAAATGTTTAACAATAAAATTAACAAACACACAAATCTTCCTTTTTTTTTATGAAAACATAACACAATTGAAAAATAATTTAAAATAAAAAAAAATAAATAATAAAAAACATACTATAAATTTATTATTTATTACTTCGCTAATTTGGACTAGATGGTTAATTCAGAAAATAATGACAGGTGACCGGTGTAGGCCGAACGTTAATGATTAATGATCGATATGATCTAACGATTGATTTTTTTTTTGATTTAGTTTAACCGACTTTGGCACATATAATACCTAAAATAATAATACGTTGAATTACTTGACTTTTAATAATTTCAATTTATATATTCGCATCGCACTATATTTTTGTCATTAGATTTGACAATTTAAACTACTTCTAAATTGACAATTGTTGGAACTGCGGTCTCGATATGTATTCTTTTAATTTAAGCAAGTTTTTAAATATATTTTTCATGAAATACATTCTAATTAGGTAATTATTTTGTGCACAAATACAAAAACTTGTCGGTCGGTGTGCTCGGAAAGAAGCAAATTGTAATTTGCCTGTCAAATAGGAGCTCACGCAATGTAATGTTAGCCTTGGTATTGTAACATTAGAAGGCTAGTTCAAGATTAATGTTGAGAAACTTATATCTTTAATATCTTTCTTTGGGTTTACATATTTTCCCTTTACTTAAAAATTTACAGACATTCCAGTTCAGTTCTCGGTTTAAGGGGTTCTGAGACATTTGAAATATTATCATTCCTTCAAAACGGCGCCAATTTGAGTCTTTCCATTTTTATGTTTTTTTTTTAAATACTTCTGTTGTCAGGCAGACAAAGACAGCAAACAATTTAACCCATAATATAATTAAATAAAAAATAATATATTTATTAACAAAAAAAGACAACCAACTTCGAACAGTAAACTATGCAAATAAAATGTACTGGAAATTAGGTAATTTCTAACTAATAATAATACATATTTATTTTGTTATTATTTTTTTTAATAAACATCAAGTTATGCATAAACATGTAAACTAGAGTCCGACAGCTATAATCTCAAAACGATTAAGTGTCACTTAAATAATTGTTAGAGTCGGTTACGAGACACATTTTTCCTGCGTATTTTAGTGACACTCTATTATTTAGTCAACCAAGTGGTGTTTTAATGTGGTTTTCCTGCGTTTAATTTGAGTTGTTCAGCTTTTTAATTATAGATTATGTAATATTAATTTGTTTCGATAAAACAACAGATTATATAAAGTGATTTTATCACTCCGGGGCGGAGCGGGTTTCATTTTTGATAAATACCATCAATCACTACACTACATTGTAGAATAATTTCTTACTTTTACCTATTTTGTGTTTTTAAGTAAATGAAAAATATATTTATGCCTTGAAAGTGTGACTGTTTAATTTGAAATTTACTAAATTTTTTTTTGTAAGCGTGTCCCGCGTTAAACTCACTTTTCACTATTTTACTACCTAATGATATTAAAAAAATGGGTGGAAAGAAAAAAACATACGACATATAATATTCCATCGTCTCAACGCGAACAAATAAAAAAGAAGACAAAACAGAAAATAAAGCAAACTATTTTAGTACCATCTCGGACAGTAGAGTATCTGTGGCTCACCCCCACCACAGCGCCTTTTCAAATCGTTGTCAATGCGGCTATCGCAATTTGCAAGCGTCGCGATATTCCCAACGATAGCGGTAATTGGGCGGCGATACGACGTACTTACGTGAGCGGATATAGTTAACTATAGAACAATATTATATTATTACGTAACAACTTTTTTTTTTATTTTGCAATAATACTTTGTGCGTAAGATATTTTGATATTTTTTTTCTTGTAATATGTTAATTTTTCTATTGTATTCCAAATGACAGTTGACAATTACAGTAAGACACTATTGACATATTGTTTTTCCTCATTTTTTATTTTATTTTATGGCATTAGTACACGTCATAGAAATAATTTTGATATTATTATTATTATCTTGTAAAATCCACAATCATTCGTTAAAATAATAATAATAATAAGAACCACACAGAAAAAACCACATCGCATTCTAAAATAACCTTAAAAACATCAAATATTTAATTTACAATTTGTTAACAAATTTTTAATTTTAATAAATAAATAAATAAAAAAATATTTTTATATAAAAAAAGTAAATATTAAGTAAAACTAGCTTAAAAAAAAGATAAATGAATTTAACGTTAAGTTAACAACAATGCTTAATCTTTTCTAACTTGTAACATACTCTGTCCGCACTGCGCGCGCCGTGTCGAGCTTATCTGCGCGGCTAACGGTATCGCGCGACGCTATGAAATGTATTCACTTATTACACGGTGCTTTTACAAAGAAATTTAAGGTAAAATATTAAAATACGGAGGTTTTTATTTGTGCTTTAAGTAAAAATTTTATTATATTAAAAACCTTATCGAAATCTAAATTTCGGTTGTTGAAATATTTACTTTTTTTGTTATACAAAAAACTGATAGATTCAGCAAAATGGCGTTACTTAAGACTGTATAATCTTTTAATGTTGTTTTTTTTTAATATTATTTTATCCATACAAGGTTATACATAAGAATAATAATATTACAATTATCCTTAATGAATAGAGTTGTTCGTAGCTTTAAAACCTTTTGCCCTCCCCCTTCCCCTCTCCCCTCCCTCGCTCTCCTATTGAAATATAACTTTAATTTACCTTAGTTACTAAGTTTATTAAGTTTAATATATGTTTAACATATATTACTATATTTTTTTTACTTCATACAGTAATCAAATGATAACTCAAACGATTGTTCGCCATAACTTAGAAATAAATAATATAACTTAAAGCTTAAATTAAACCTAAATTTTACCATAGTATAAGCATAAATTAGTGAAATATAAAATAAATACAAAATATAAACAAAATCGGTGATAATTCAACCTCTTAAGCACCAAAGTCCACGATATGTAAACTAATGGTATTCTAACACGCGAGTATGAATATTGGTTTTAAACGATCGCTTTCTACCGCACATTATAATATTTATAAAATTTAAATCACCCGTAATCCATACAAATAACCGATCTGTTGACATTAGTGCGTTTTTGATCCACAGAAAGTTGTTTGACGCCGTCGTGCCCTGGACTGAAAAAAAACTGTGAACGCAACGGTTATGGGTTTGATTTTCATTCAGAGCAACGAAGTATTTTTATTTCTCCGTCCTGCTAACACACACAGAACATGAAATGTCTCGAAAATTCGGCGGAAAGTGGTGAACAGAGTGTCTTAGAAATAAGTTCCCTCTGCCTACCGGGATATGCGGGATAAAGCGTGAAACTATAAAAAAAGGAATGCTTATTTCCTAGTCTCGTATCGTAAACCAGTCCAATAAATACAAATCAATAAATATTATAAAATCAGCAATAAGTTAGACCACATCGCCTTAAACCAACAGCGACGTCGTTATAATATAAAAATCATAATGCAAAAAAAATTCCTCAGTAATTTAATTTTGATAGAGATGTATAATTAATATGAAAAATTAAATATTTGCAAATGAAAAGAGGACGAGTCGGTTTTATCACTTAGAAAACACATTAATTATGAGCGTTCGATATTTCTGTCTGTTTGGTTTGATAACATTCTTTCCTTAGCAGTTATAAAAACGTCACATTATGTCGTAGTAATTTTCTTTATTTTTATTTTTATATTTTCTCTGAATATTAAATGGTTATTATATATGATTTCAAGTTTTTTGTGGGATAGTTTTTAAAAATGCGAAAATTTCTTATAAGTACATTTGTAATGTATTGAAATTTCATCTTTCGTAAGCAGCCTCTGTCTATCCCGCTATATGCGTGAAAGTTTTTTTTTATTTTCACGCATATATATGTACACCAACCAATATCCATATATTTTTTTATATATTTTATATCTTTTCTTTGGCAAGGCTTGATTGGAAGAGATCACCTGTGATAAGGCCGCGTTTACAACATTGTTCATTTGTTTTATCCTGTATTTGTTATATGATTATGTTAATGTTATAAAGTATTAAATAAATAAATAGCAAGATGGGCAGAGAGAACGTAGTATTGAGACACTCCGTTCCCAATAGTCCAATTAAAATTTTCGATATATCGTATCTTGAGTAGCGGTTCGCGATTTATCTTGCCACGATTCAAACGAGTGGGAATCGAAACTCTCGTTCTAATAATAAGATTTTTTTCTAATCCTCCGATAATAATTAATTAACATTATTAAAATAACGTCACTTCAAAGAGGCGTCAGTATAAAGTCGGCCTTAGAAATAATTTCTTTTCTAATAAACATAACATATTCATGAATATGGTGTCTGGTCGTCAGGTCAGTATGCTAACTCTTGGCTTCCATACGTATCGACGTATTACAGTATCGAGTGGCCCTGATATATGGGATTATGTTAATATAATTAAATAACTTTCAAAGTATTAATGTCTAACATGACATTATACTGATTATAATTTAGCCTAATGTTGGGCCAACATAAAAATATTCTTTCACTGTTATTTCTAGAACATATTTTCTGTATATTAAAGCCCATGTTGGCCGCTAACGTTGGTTGTGGAACGCCAATACGCCATCCACCCACGTCGTTTTTGATTTTATGTAATAGAGCTTTAAAGAGAACTAATAGAAAGATATAATGCTGTTATAATAATATGTTGTATTTTAATTGGGTTCCCGTTAAATAAATTTTGGTAGCGAGTTTGAAAATAATTTGAATACATAATATGTTAATCTGAAATTATATTTATTCGATTTTAATATAATAAATTAAAGCTTGTTTTTGGCTGAATGTTGGATAACTAAGTTAGACTTAGCAAATCTATACTTTAAAATGACATAAGATTATTATTTTTTACTGAAATTTAAAATTACACTTATTTGAATTCGAGCCGTTTAAGTTCAAACTGTAAACGCGACGATTGTGAGTTCGATTCACGCTCGAGGGAATAATAGCACGTTTGTTTTTATTATTATTATTAAGCACTTTTGTGACGTCAAAATTAACTATCCATTATTTCCAACAGGCTGCAAATCCTTTTTCAAGAGATCAGTGAGACGGAACCTTACATACTCTTGTAGGGGGAACAGGAACTGTCCGATCGACCAGCACCATAGAAATCAATGCCAGTACTGCCGCCTCAGGAAATGTCTGAAAATGGGCATGAGGAGGGAAGGTAAGCCTAGAATAGTCATACTTGTTCTTATTTTTTTTAACTTTGAAAATATTTTTTTTTCTTTTTTGCTTTTGAGTGGCATGAGATTATGTTTTAAACAGTTATTAATTTATTCGTATAGATTTTTAATCTATATTTCTCTGATAATTTATACTGTACTGCGGTATTTTATTTTGTCCTAAAGTAAAATATCAAAAATAATGTGACGGATTTATAGTCATTTTACTAATATGATTGATTTACGTTATTAGTTCTATTCATTTCAACATTCCACGTAACGCCCACATTTGACGAAATAGGGAAAGCTTCCGTTTATTACAAACCGTGTTATAGGGTCTTATCGAAAAATAGAAATATCTTTATATAAACTAGTTTTTTCTTGTTATACATTGAAATTATTCGATAAATGATATATTCAATATGAAAATAAAATTTGATTCAAACAATTAGTCCCTGAAATTAACGTTTTCAAGCTTTAAAATATTAAAACACATATACTATGTAGAATTTGAATCTCCACCCATCATGCAAGTTACAACTGTGTCACTATGTAGGTAATAATAATTTTTTATGTCTATATTGAGACACTTAAGAAATATTACAAAGGTTTTTTGTACTTAACGCGTGTAGAAGTATATTATATAGTTTACTATGTAAATACTATGTAAGTACATATATTTTATGGCTCTTACCGCGAACACTCCAAGACGTCATTACTAGTTTAATTGCTTCTTCTCTTACGGTCGGTAGTCATTTTTGCGACAATTTAAACTGTTGGCAGCTATTTTATGATGTGAAACGGCTTTAGGTATCTATTTTTTAACCGACTATGGTAGAGCAAAAAAGAGGAGGGTTATAATTTTGACCAGTTTTTTTATCGTCACGCTAGACTATTGCGTGTTGAGTGGTGGAACTCAACGCCGCGCTTTGACTCGACACCAGACCGAAGAAATCAAAATGTAATTTTTTTAATTCCCTCGAATGGTAATCGACACTCACATTTTGAGCTGCGGCGCCACCACCAGCCTCAATCATTATATTTTGACACATCATTGTCTATACTTAGTTTATTCCAGGCTCTTTAGTGCACATTTTACACAAAAACCTATAGTTAAAGGTACATTATTGTCGTTGTAATTAATGATATCATTAATCTTGTACAGCCATTAGTTGGACTGGTCAAGGTCTACTCTAAATAACTGTTGACGATCGAACTAACTGCCTTATGTACGGTTAGGGTGTCCCTACACTAGATAACTAGCTATTTAAATTCTAATTATTTTAGCTAGTTTTAACAACCAAGTACTGATATCAACCTAATAGTCCAGTGCTGCAGTTAACATTTAACTTGGCTCTCATTTCACTATTATGTATTTGATGGCATAATTTATTCTCTATATCAATTAGATATGAATATTTTAAATATTTTAATCTTGACTCAATTGGATATGAACTCGCTACTATAATATGCAAAAGAGACACTAATATGTAATAGGATAATTTTGTATAACAAATGATGTAGTTACCTCATCTGTATAATCCAGTGGACGCTCACACCGGCATGTTATCATTAGAACGGATTTAACACGCGGTTATTGTTTTAAAGACAGGCCATTGATTAATGACATTAATAGTATAAAGGTTTTATTAACGAAATTAAATTTTTTTTAGGCCCACACAATTAAATCCAAAGTAATTTTCCTACACTACGGCGGTGTTTCGAGTAATTTGTCGATAATTGAATTTGTGGCATGAAATAATGATAGTTGAATGAAGAATATAACGATAATGATTGTTTCTAAGCTAATGTAACGAACAGATGGTAATACAATACAAGAAATTATCTGAAATATAATGATTATCATTATAATTATAGTTTTCTTATACAATTTAATGACAAATCAAAATTATGAAAGATGTGTTTTTAAATGTTTTGTGTGTTTACTTAAGTTATTAGTAATTTTCGTGAATATTTTTTTTATTTATAAGAATATTTTTTTAAAAACGGAGTGTCTTAAAACTAAGTTCTCTCTGCCTACCCTGCCGTATGCGGGATACAGCGTGGAGCTGATTTTTTTTATTAAATGTTGAATGATATATAAAAGATTTATCCTGCTATAGCAGGGTCGGCAGATAGAGTTTAGTGTTTAGTGTTAAGTCACTCCGTGTCCTACTTCCCATCCAATTTTCTAGACTTCGCGAGCTGAATGACGGAGTCCATTGCTCACCTGCGAGGAAATTACAACTTCATTGTTCAATGCAATAATTTTGAAGTTAAAAAGAAGACGTTATTTAGATTTATAATATAGTATTTGAAATTTGCCAATTTTAGCTGACAGGATATGAAGAACCTCCAACATAATATCGTATATCGTAAAAATTAAGATATTCATAAAAGAAACTAATTTTAATAAGACAAATAAAATGCATTATTAACGTAAATGAAATATGCCAAAAGGTTTGATTAGACTCCATAAAGCGCCGCCCGTTGGGTCACAGATTACAACACCTGCTTGCCTCACGACCTTAGCGCATACCTACTGAGAATTTTGGCACAGCCTTTATAAATTTAGTATAATTTTTTTTTAAATATATGTAATATACTTTTAATATATTGGTAGATTCAAATTTAATTTTTTTTAATTTTATTTTTTGTAGATCCATAAACCAATGGTTTTACTATAAATAAATACTCTAAAACCACTCTTTCAATCATTCTTCTTTAACATAACAAAGGGCGGCGTTAAGCTCCACCACCCAGCACATAGTGTCTTAAAATATGAGCGAACAGTGAGAAACTATTTTAACACTAAGTTTTCTCTGCCTACCCTGTTACATGCTGCGGGTCATGCTGCTACCTAGTTTTCTAACCTTCTTAAAATAAAACAAATATACCGCAATCAGAAACGCACAAAAAAACATAATTTCACCTAATCATTAGACACCTTTGCTGATAAGACGGACCTACCGGAAAGGACAAGCAGCCCTCAACCCTTGAGCACCCATCAACCCCTCACCTCAATGTTTTGTCCAAAAAACGATTTGTTTTCTGTCAACATACAATAGAAAGGTGCAAAAGGTCCACTTTTTATTCGAGATTAACAGTTAAAAAAGCGTGCGTCTTTTGTCGCTCTATATAATCTGTATTGAAGATCCGAGATTGCCTGCGTTTATAGTTTTTTTTTCTCATCTCCTATAGCCATATAGTTGTAATGTTCTCTAAACGGTTCAAAGGGATTGAAGGTGCTACCATCGCCTTTCATTAGGTGATCTGTTACAGATATGTTTTTGTATTCATTGGTCATTGTAACACGTTTTAAGTGTCTTTCACGTTCATTCATAATTTATAAATGTTAGACAAAGTATTGTTTAGTGTTGAGTTCTCATATTTTTTTCTTCTGAAATATTGATAGTTTGAAATATTAACACATTCAGAGTTGATCTAGAGCTTAAATACCGAGAATTATAATTAAAAATAATAATAATGTAATAAATAGCCTTTTATATTTTTTATTATATTTTACCATTAAGTTAGTTATTTTTACCATTGAAAACCGGTAAGTTAATATATGCAAAATTTAAAAGCTTTCCTAGTCTTGCATTATAACGTGACCCCTTTGTTTTGGAGGGCATCAATCACTTAGGCCATTGTTTGTGTGTCCTAATAAGTTTTTGTGCTCGACCGGTCATTTGAAAAGATTTTTACAATCGTAATTTTACGAAAGGGTGTTATTAATGAGGTCAATTAATATGGAGTATAGATAGTGGAGAAAAAAAAATGTTATAAATAAGTAAAAAATATTAATAATAAGGATATTATTAATGTTTCTATTAATAATATGGTGTTATGTAGGCTTTTACGGCTAAGCTTTAAGTTGAGCAGTATTTTAAAAGTGCAAATTCAAATCCTGATACACTTAAACTTTTATATGGAATTTCAATAATTTAGAACGCTTGGTTAGCTTTAATTTCAAATATTTTTTTAATTATTTAACGTAAACCTAGCGAGCCTCTACCATGTTTCATATACCGCCATTTAATTCAATTTGTTCTAGTCCAAAATCCATCATTCGTATAACAGTAACCACGAACAATACATTCTTTCCAAGGGGCACTAGTTGTCAAAAACATCATGCATCCTAAGCCATTCCCAGGGGCAAATTATGGCAATGTTTGCTTGAGTTATTATATTTTCAATGGTAAACGCCTTCCTTACGCCTATACAGGATAAAGGATATGTCAAAAGGATAAACGTTGCATTTTGAGGAGGGTGTCAATTTGCGTCTTGAGCCAGGTGTGGTCATTGTTGATCAACTGACCGTAAGTTTAGGCGTTTGTGTTAAACAGGCGGTCTAACAGCAACCGTGAGAAAACTAACCACTAAAACTGACCACTAGTTAGCGCTTTACTAAAATAATATTTATTTGTATCCTAATCAAACTAAAAATCAAAAGTAACGAGATCTCGTCGGTATACCTTTTGCTGCGTCAGTCCATAGATATTATCATTTCTTGTGAGCATAATAACTGTGACATGTTTCATACGCTCCAGGGCCGGTCGTAATGGTAACGTATTCTGGGAAAACTGTGACTTACTATCCGTGGCCGACATTAAGATACGATCGGCTACGTGCCGACGCGTTCCCACGGATCGCGAAAAACCCCCTAACCTTCACCAGTACACCCTTTACTGGACATCGGTCAAGAGTTACGCCGAAGCAAAAACATTAATTAAAAACGAAGAAAATATTAGACCGGTTTGGACTATACGGTCAAAGCGTCTGACCCTCGGAACCTGTCGATACTGGTTCCGGGCGACGTAAGCTAATTATATTTCCGCACTTTCTGCTCGATTATTTGCATGTGAATTTGGGGATGGACTACAATAGACAGTTCTTGTGTAGGTATAGGCTTACTCGTTACCCTCGTTGAACGGTAAACTGTTAGAAACCCGATAGTTTCCTGCCGTAAACACTGAATTTAAAGAGAACGCCTAATAAGTGTTGGGTTACTAAATTATTATTTTGATACGCTGCGGTTGATATTGACAATTATTACCAAAAAGTTTCGACTTTCCCGTAACAATATAGCTTAATTAGGCTAATATAATACACATTGGTATTGGTTCATTTATATCTGTGATAAAATACTTAGTATAGTACTTTAGATAAGTATAATTTTGTATTGTAAATCTTAGTTTCATCAATGTTTCTATGCTTATCTCGAAGTTTAGTGGTGTGTTTCATCATATTGTACGAAATTGCTTTTGTTTTCTAAAATTATTGGCAATCAATATTTTAAAATTATCGCTCAGTTCTAACTTTACAACTAAAAAAGAGATGAACAAAGCATCTTCCTCCATCAGCCATTAAAACACCAGGGCCCAAAGGAATCTCATTCTGGCACCTCGTAAAACCCAAAGCGAAATGCCATCAGAAAACGAACCAAAGTGTAAAATCATTTGTGTTGAATTAAAAAAGGAGGCTAGCAAACGAGCGTGAGATATACAGCACTATCAATCACCTCGTGATTTATTCTTGCAGGGATGATGTATGGTCCACACGCCGCACGCCGACCAGGGCGATGCGTATTCGATAATTAACTCTTAAAATTTGACGTACACCTTCATCTCTTACGTGGAGATTAAGGGAATAAAATCAGTCGATTTGGTTAATTTTTGTGTGAGAGAGAGAGAGATGTTAGTGCTTTTTTGATATAGAGATTGAGATGAAATGTCATTTTTTTTTAAATCTAGTGGAGATTTTAATAAATAGAATAAACTTAACTTTATATTAAATATTTACTTACAGCAATAATTTAGCATATTAATGAAATTGTTGATGCCATTGATAATATACTGGTGAAAATATCTATATTTCTTATTCCTTTTCACTTTAAAAAATTCGTCGTAATTTTAAGATATTAATAATAATGTACGAGAGTTTGTATAGAACATCTAAAGGCATTCACGAAGATGCTGCAGGAATTGCACCAAACCTGTTGCTTCGGTATGCGGATGTCTAATTCATTTCTAATATATTTAAACCTTTTTGATTTTATATGCTATAATAACTTTATTGTATTGTATATAATGATATCGATAGATTCATACGATATGTTAGATAATTATCTATTTTTATACATTAATATTGTTGACTTCTGGCACTCAACACGCAATGCCTCCAGAATTCAGCAGAAAGTGGGTAACGGAGTCTTAACACCGAGGTTCCCTCTGCCTACCCTGCTGTGTGCAGGATACAGCGTGAAACTGAAAAATTTTTTTTTCAAATATAAACTACATTTATTATTTCTGCTTCTAAATGGTGGCAAAATATTTTTTTTAACTCACACACAGCATACAACGACAAAGCACGGAGTTGAGTGCGCCACTCAACACAATGTCTAGAATTTGGGTGATGTGTCAAGTGTCTCAACATTAGGTTCCCTCTGCCTACCATGCTGTATGCAGGGTACATCGTGACCTAAAAATGATTTTCAACATTATATCCATTAACAATCTACAACGTGTAAACCGAAATAGCAACGTCAAAAGCGTACGACAAAATATCATTCATCAACAAACACCTTGAAACACCGTATAGTACGTCAAAATATCCACTTGCCGCGGCGGGAATCGAAGGCGGACCCCCGCGGCGCGGTCGGCGTGCGCCTAACGAACTAAAGAGGTGATTTATTAGAGCGGCTCTCGGCTCTCGGCTCACGGTGTCTAATACATTCACGACGTGTGATATTCTCAAATTTCTTCTTTCATTTGATTATTGTGATTACGTTTTATTGCATATATTGTTGTTATTCTATGCATATAAAAATATAAATTATATAACTAATATAAAATTAACTAATATAAAAACCAAGTTGTTGTGTTGTGTTGTCGTTAAAGAAATATCAAACAAGTATTGAAATATATTAACTTTCACATATTATTAGTACAGTTGGTTATAATATAATAAATATTCAAGTAACGATTTAATTCCGATGCTAATTCTCTACGACTATTAAGAGATTTGACGTTATTGATTCGATTCAACGACGGGTTAGGTTAATTTTTATGACAAAATTTCCTAGCGGAGAAATTTTCTCAGGCCCAGCTATGAAAGCCCATCTAGCTATATAATATCGAATACATGTACGGATAATGCACAGTTTGTATGTATATTGGTTACTACGGCAGTAGTCTCAACAAACCTGTTCGTCTAGTCGTGCCCTCTGTACCTCTACTGCTGTCCTATAAATTATATTTGTATACAGCCTTAAAGTTTCATTTAACATTTTTAGCTCATCATGTGGATGGTGATGTACCCTGATTTCAAAGTTCGCCCAGCTTAATACTTAAACGACATACATTACTCAATAGAATTTATACCTATGTATCGAATTAAGTTTACATATCCAACACATATATTAAGACTGATACATCCAAATGACCATTAAATTGGCTCTTTACAAGTTACACCCAAAAATTTACCTAATCTCCGAACATAGGTGCCGTGAAAAATGATAATTTATAAACAAATTATGATGTATAGGAAATTAAAAGGTGCTTGATGCGCAGGCGCAGCTATACCAGCGTCTGCGCACCGCGCGTCCGTTATTAGGTGAATCATCCTCGCTAGTATCGTGGCAGTATCGTGCGGAGAATTTCGTGAGGTCACAGTTTAGTATAGCGGTTTAGGCGCCCTGCGGTCGTTTGTCTGTAGTGCTTGAAGACGCTACTATTGGTTGCTATCGGTGCCGGGTTTTGAAGGTGGGAGAGAGATTGCGCTCTCTCGGTCTAGCGCCGACCGCTCCGTGACCCCGCAGCTAATCACATATCTGCAAGCGTATTATGATTATCGCGGGCCTCGCTTCTCATACGTTGTGGTCACTGACTCGTTGCATGCTGCCTTTATTTCACATCGAGATTATTGCACGACTTTCATTGTGATATCGTTTTGAATTGCAGCTATCTTAGTTTTGTGTGATATCTATCTTTTCAGTTATCAGCTAGTTGGTAGAACTTGGTTATTTATCTCCTCACTTATTGGCTAGTTGAGCTTGTGGCGCGGCGGCACAAGGGTGTGATTGCAACGCGACGGTTGTGGGTTCAATCCTCGTTTGAAGGAATAAATTATTATTTATTAATATTTTCATTTCTTCGCTCTGGCTTCAAGATAAACCAGTCCGGCGTTGACTTCCGCCACTCAACACGCAAACCCTCAAAGTGCTAACACTATGTTCCCTCTGCTTAGTTCTTAAACTTGCCGTAAATCAGCTTATGGATAGCTTTGGATCGTCTAATACTTATTTATTGTCTCCAAATCCAATGAATGTTTACCTCGTTAGTCCCGTTGACGAGTGTAACGAAACGTTTTTACCTGTGGCCGACCCTGACATAAATCTCTGGTGACGCTTAATAAGTCGATAATTACTTAAGGCCAGGAATGCAGCGGCACGCGCCTCCCAATCGCTTTATTATACAAATGTTTAGCATATTTCTTAAGAATTTTATCTTTTTCGATAAATTTAATTACGCGATCCGGTACTATTCTTAGTTCTTCCGCGTCCGATTTCGTCACTAATAACGATTTAAATAATATGCGACGAAATTTTAAACGACACTTTCCACATAAAAGCCGTATGGATCTCTAATCTAAGTATTGGGCCCCATATTTCTCCTTGTCGTAGAACCCGAGAATTTTGTAATGATATCAAAACAGAACCGTTATAATAACAAAAGGTGGACGGTTCCACCATTTGTCGATGTTGTGTTGTTATTGGGAGACACTTAGTCGCGTGCTGGGCCCGTTTGAAAAATTACCGACATAAATAACGGATTATCAACTAGTATCGAGACGTAACGAGATAGCGGGCTGTCTCTTAATAAATACAAACGGTATTTGATGCTGCAAGTGAAGTGAACGTGGAAGGTGAAATCCTGAAACTCATTAAGTATTCAGTGAGTCATACAATTTCCAAACATACTATTTGCTAAATCTTGTGCTGCTAAATTAAAATATATAAACTGAGTGTCAACACTAGGTTCTCTCTGGTCTAGTCTGGTCTAACTATATTGATAGATATTATTAGAAATATGCAGCCTTTTCTCACTAATACAACTGATGCAATACATGATTCCTTAAAAAAAAAAACAGAATGGTTTTTAGCTTTTTTTTTCAGACTCTCATGGATCACTCATGGAATTTTTTTTTTTAATATGGAAACGAATCTACACCTATATCGTTCACATGTCTAAACTTCACCACGATATATGTACAAACACACACCCATGTGTCACGTAAAACTTATAATGGAGTAATGACTTGATAGCCAGAAACTTTGTATGTCATCGTTAATGGTTGAATTTATAACTTACATTTTTTGTTTCGCCCGTACCCCGTGAAGACTTCATTAGACACTTAAAATATTTCTCTGTGATTGTTCTCATTTATAAATGTTGGTACAACTTCATTTGTTTAGAGGCTTTGGTTTCGTTTTTATTATTATTGTTATGTTGGTACAGTGGATGGTGTTTAGTTGATTAATCGATGGTTGTGGGTACGAATCGTAATTTTTAAATTGAAAATATTTTTGGTTCTTCTATATACCTAAATATATATATATATCTCATGTGTTCTAATATGCATTTACTATTTACATATATAGCTATATATAAATGGTAAATGCATATTATAGTAATTAATAATTATATTGTAGTGCATATCATGTTTCTCGTAAGTTTTTATAGTTCGCTTCTGCTAAATCAATTAAATAATGTTTATAGGAAATCACTACACGTTTTACTGTTTAATTGTTTTTAATAGCACTTGTACGCGACAACTTAAGCACCGTAAGTTTTTTTTTTATAATTGTTTGTTTGAAAATCAGTAGTCAAACTACTCCTATAAAAGATAACCACATATATTTTTGTAAATCTAAATTATTGTTTAAATTTTTTAATATGAAAACGCTTAGGATTATGACTTTTATATGAAATAGATTTTTAATATCTCAGAGATTTAAGTAGATAAAGAAATTTTACACAATTTGATTTTTGAGACGTTGCGTGTTGTCAGCGTGAGGACATGAAAATAATCACCAAATAGGAATCGAGTCTCAATCATCGTATGTACATATGACGATTTACCGCTGCACCACAACGTAGTTAACCAGGAATACACCAAGATACAATTAAATACTCATTAAATAAACAAGCTGGCTCCACCAAGTTAAATATGACATTATAAAATAGCATTGACACGTTTTCAGAGCACAAACGACTTAGATCCTAGACCTAGATTGTACCTTGTAAATCCTAATAATTATTGACGATGATTTATCGGCCGCTTACTTTAACTGCCGGTGTAAAACATACAACTTTTGAAATATGTCTGTTTAATGGAGAGACTCGTAAATATTGTAAAATTTTCGTTAGAGTTTTATACATATTAATTCATTTAGGCGTGTTAGATTGATGCATCTAATGCCGTAGCTTAGATATTATCCAACAGGCATAAGCTTGAGTTAAGCTACGCTACGTTAATTTTTTTTGTGATTCCAGAAATATTATATTATATTAAATATTAAGTAATGCTTGTATACCGATTCCATCGTGGAGACATAGATCTTTAAAAATTCTATCTATCCACATCAAACCAACCATAAATTAATTTATCTTATGTTGCCAAAGTAAAAAGAACTTAATTGTAATTAAATAAGGTATATATTTATAAAAAATATAAGAGCTCTTGACACTTTCAAATGAAAAGTATTTATGTTATTAGAAGATCTGTCGACGCCGACACGTCATAGACAACAAAAGCTTATAATGCCTTCAATAAAGAGTACTTTATATAATCTTTGATTCTCATAATTACCTATACTATGCATCTTCAATCATATCTATTTACATCCATTTATGTGTTCAGCACTTTTCAACTATTTTTGGTTATATATTATAGAAGTGAAATAAACGAAAGAGCATGAAATATATGTCAGAGAAGAGAAACAGTAATATTTTGACTAATTTGGGGCAAATGAGAATCAAATCCACAAAAATCATATATAAAGTTCGAAACTTCTCAAGTAAATGGAAGATAAAATTATATATACTGTTGAGGTTCAACTAATTGTAAACATATGTAAACTGCGTCTGACTCTAGTAAGAAAACAAAGCGCCGTGTTGAGTTACGCTCGTCACTCAACACGCAATTGTGAGAAAATTGATTGTAAAATTAGAAAAGATCGATTCCCCTGCCTATCCCACTATGAGCGGGAAAAAAAATATTTTTATTGTTGTTATTTAGAATTAACATAATATAGATAGTTAGAGGCATTCGCCACGTATATAGGTTAAGCGTGCCTCGATTTAATAGTCATATAAACAGTTTTGCAATTTTATCGCCATATGAATAAACAATGGGCTACGGCTGGATTACTTACTTTGGGTATTACCTAATCATTTTTTTTTTTGTGCTTTTGTAGAGCGGAGGGTTTTGACACTAGATTATTTTTCTATATTCAACGACATATACTTTAACCGGAAGAAAAATTAATAAGTCTTAAAAGTAGATACAGCTAAAAGTTCATTTTCATATATTTTGAGCTTGTAAAAAGTACGGCGTTGAATTCAGCCACTCAACACTAAGTATCTTCAATTGAAGCGGGGACAAAGTGTCCCGACACTAGATTTTCTCTGGCAACACTGTTGTTACATTACTAAAGCGATGACAAAAACTCTCAAAGATGGTAATGGTTCTATTTAACACCTTTAACACCTTAATGAGTTAAATGTAAAACAATCGCTTTGTTCATGTTCATCTATCGATTTTAGATAGTGGACTTTCTTTTTATATTATCCTAATGTATAACAGGGTATTTAATCTTTAGATATCATAAAAAGAGATAAGAGATAGATTTTAGAGGCCGTCGTGGCGCAGTGGTCATGAGTGCCGCCTGTAAACGCGACGGTTGTGGGTTCGATTCCCACTCGAAGAAGTGAAATATTTCTTTACGTTTATATTTCCATTTTTCTTCGCTCTGGTGTCGAGGCAAAGCGTGGCGTTGAGTTCTGCCACTCAACACGCAATGCCTTCATATTTGTTGACTTAAAGCTCTGATAGAAGAAATCCTTATATTATAACAATGGATTTTGCTGGCTAGCGTAATTTAACTCCGCGTTTAATTCTAACAGTGAAGTGATGGGAAAATATTATTTTAAATACAAAAACAATTTCACATACGGATCGAACCCACAACCGTCGCGTTTACGGTAAGTTATGAAGCGTATATAACTTTCCAATTAAAGATAATTAAGCTTACGACGTGGAATTAATCATCTGTAATACATTACTTGAGCATGCGCGCTGCTAAAGTTACTTATCCATTTTAACACAATATGAAGTCTAACTGGCCGTCGCGCAACATCACATCGGGCGGCTGTAAACGCGTTGGTTGTGGGTACTATTCCCTTTCGGGGTAATAAAGTGTTAATTATTTTAATATTTTCGCTTTGGTAACAAGGCAAAGCGCGGCATTGATTTGTCTCTGAACATGCACATTGAGAATTCGGCGAAAAGTGGGGTACTGAAGTGTCTCAATGGAAACGTCTTAAGACCAGTTTTCCAGGTTCCCTTCACCTTGGTTGATGCAGGAATCAGCGTGAAGCTAAACAAAAATTAAAAGGCTGAAGGAGGAGGAAAAGGAGGAAAATACTTCTGTTCTTCGATTCTGAAAGCATTGCGTGTTGATTGGCGGAACCCAACGCTTTAACCTCGACTCTAAAATCAACTGCATAGAATCACCAAAAACTCTACTAAAAACAATATACGAGAAAATAGAATAATGAGTTACTATTAACCACATACGAGTAGGTCCGGCGCCGCGCGCCGTGGGAGAGCCGCGGCCTACTTCTAACGCAGAGAGAGTCACGCAATTACTCTAATTCCACCGAACCTGTGGCTGTAACTAGTCGGTTTACGTAACAGCTGGTGCGATGTTTGATTGAAGATTCATATTGGACGATGTGAGGCCAGTCGTGGCGCAGGAGTACAAGAGTAAAGATATTATAATACACTCTATTTATTCTCCTTTTACTCTAAAAAATAAAAAAATATCTCTGTTATAATTATATATTTTGGACTCATATTTATTATGATCCGTTGATAGATAGATAATTTTTAGTTAGAAACCAAATTAAATTTAACTTCATAACAATAATTACAATCCCAAAACATCAATATATTATTATTCAATAGCAAAATAAAAGAAAATAACTCTAAAACTAAAAAAAAATTAACAACCTGCCGATGCCTTCTTACTTTATTTAAGAAAAAACTAAAGCGCGTGCTCGAGCATTCGTGCCGCCTCTGCCAAAAAACGTGCGCGCACAGAATACTTAGCGCGCCGGGCATTTCTATACATTTTAGTTGATACTGTGACCATGATGCTGTGAATATGGTGTCATTAGACCTTAAAGAATATTATTTTTATGGCATTTTTTTTTGTGGAATGTAACTTGTGTTGTGTATCTCATATCCTAGGAAATCTGGTAAAAGGAATATCTGTATAATTATTAAATAATTTTATGTAAAAACAAATAAGAGGCCGTTGTAGCGCACGACAGTATCTGGCTGTAAACGCGGTTGTTGTATTAAATCGCCAATAAGGACTTCGTATCTTAAAACTAAAAACCTACTATGCGAAAAAAAAACAAACAATATTGACATCATACATTTTTAAAGCAAAAACTAACCGACGCAGTCGTCAATGATGAATAAAACGCGTAAAAATTGGACTATTTTTAATATTCCACCTGCCATTTGTCGGTACTGAGACCGCGGCAAGACATTGATTCACTACGCCTCAACTCAGCTCGCCGCAGAGCGGTAACCAAAGAGAATTTGAATGGGAACATGAAATACGGTTTGTCACTATAAATTTATAAATAAATAAATAAAAAAAACGTTTTACTAATTATTTTTATTATTGAAGTTTTGTAGTGTGAATAAACAGTAGTTCTTTTTTCAGCTTCACGCTGTATCCCGCACACAGCAGGGTAGGCAGAGGGAACCTCGGAGTTAAGACACTCCGTTCTCCTCTTTCTCCCGAATTCTGGGATACAGCGTGAAGCTGATTTATTTATCTATCGGATATAAAATGTCTAGTTAAACAAATCTAGGTTAATTCTGTTTTTATAGCTAACAAGAAATCAATTACTATAAAATATTTACACAATAATTACTATTCTGGTTTACAATACAACATTTGCATAGATACGCATAATTTAATAGATAAAATCACAAAATAAGTAGTTATTTTAAAAATTATAGATAACATATTTAAATAGGTTAAAGGTTAAGCTAATAGAAAATAAAGGTAAAAAAAACAGAACTAATTGTAGCTTTATTCCAGAAGAAAATCAATCATTGAGAAAAACGAAATTAGTGATTATCGAAAAAAAAGTTTTATCAAAATTTGCCTAGGAATTAAAAAAATACTATTTTAATATTTTTCTATACAGTATAGTCTCTTGAACGTCTCACTGTATATTTTTGAAACAATTTAAAATACATTACATAAATGTCGGTCAAGCAAATTATATGACACGACATCCGTACAAAAAAAAAACACAAACAGGTAACTATTACGTAAGTATTCGCTTTCTAAATATCATCTTCCACAGTTATTGAAGCTTATTGTAAAACAATGGTAGCTAATTATGTCTGAACATCCTGATCAAGATTGTACGTTTTAAAATTCAAGATTTTCGTATCTTGATATATATATCTTTTTTGTATCATAATTTATATGAAAAATTAATGTAATAAGGACTTAGATAGCTAACGTAGTAGTTCGTTTTTAAATCTAATTTCGGCCAAAAAGGATTTTTTTTTGGATCTCTTATAATAATTTTACCTAAAATGGTTGTGTTATATGAGAATATTGATAAATCTATACAAGTTTTACTACTTCAATATGTAGGTATATATTGATTGGACTCGTTCGTCACAAGCGGGCGTTGTTTATATGATATCGTTACACTTA
>JBAIZZ010000053.1:715506-779596 GCA_037355905.1 Heliconius aoede | reverse complement strand
TTACCACCACCGAATTATACAAGTAGCCCGCGAATGCCTGACGCTAGTACGTCATCTTTTAAGTTATACGAAGGAGGTGGTCGGATGTTCAAAGAGGACCAGGGGGGTTGATTCCAAGCGTTTGGTGCATCGGGAAAATTGGGTACGGGTGATGGCGGAAACTTTCACTTGCGTTTGATCGATATCTGCATTGCCTTGCAATGACTGTTGATATTTTAGATCGTAGATTGTATGAGGGGATAATAACTCACGCTCTCCAGCCCCTGAATGGAGAAGAGGGGAGTCTGCGACTTATTGTTCTCGGTCGAATTTGTGATATATTTAAATTTGTCGATATTTGATTTGTTGCCAGCAGTTTGTTAGACGGGTCGCGTTGCGTGCCGTTTTAGTTAAGAAATTATTTATTCGATGTAAATAGTTTAATTTATTTATTTATTATACGCGAGAAGATTCTTTTTTAAAATATTTGTTTCATTTGAAATTTTTTACCAAATTTACCTTTTTTCATTATATTTAGTTCTACAACAAATAATAAATAATAAGTAATAATAAATTGAAGTATAAATACACGTGTATTTAATGCAATATTACAATAAATAGCGATCATTACGTTTAATTTATATAATTGAGTTGGTTTTCACTTTTATGTGATTAGATGCGTTTGTCGCGGACTACAGTTGTAAACTTTCGTTTTCTAGAATCCCACAGTACAATTATAAACATATTTTTTTTAAATAAAGAAGGTTAAGGTTATATTAAATTAAAGATGTAAATTTTTTTTTAGAATTTCTTCCTAAATATGTCGTATTGTGTCACTTATTAAGAAATATCGTTAGAGATCTTATGTTTTTTTCTTATTTTTATATTTATTATATCGATCTAAAAGAGACACACTTGTAACGTATTACATTAATATGCGAGTTATTGTGGTTTATGTAGTTATGAAGTAGCTATATAAAATATATTATATGTAAAACATTGAATATGAAACATTACGTAAATATCTCCATAAAATAGATAAAAACATCTATTTTATGGAGATATTTACGTAATTTTTTTAACTAACCTTACTGCTGTAACCAGCACATAGCAGAGAGTACCTGGGAACCTAGTGTAAAGACACTCCGTTCCTTTTAAGACACTTCAGGTCCCCAAGTACCACGGAATAAGGAATCATTGTTTTAAGTGCCACGATACAACGCCGCGCTTTGCTCGTTACCAGAGCGAGGGACTAAACAACCGTTCCCCCAATTGAGAATCGAACTTACAAGCGTCGTGTTTTCAATATGAGGCTGTGTATATCTACATAAGTGGATATACAGTGTGATTAACAAATCTGTAGACAATCAAAACCACACTTTATATAGCCTTTGTATAAATTAAATATAAAAAAAAATTTATACTTACAATTAAATCATGATACAAAAATATCTACACATAATATAAAAGTAAAAATATATACAGTAGTCCCTTACATATCATTATCAGCCTCAGCAACGCACCTCAAGTAGACAAGCCCCGTCAGGCTGTGAGATAATCGCAGATGCGGCACTTCCGGCCACGTCATACTTTCACATGTCCGCGAGTTGACCAATACTGTGTAGAGATAAACATATTTTTTTTACTTAATTTTGCATTTAAGGCTGTAGTGGCTGTAAACAATAGTGATCACTCTGTTTACAAGATAAAGTGCAGTCTTGAGGTCGGCAATTCACACAGTTGTTTTAGGCATACCTAGATTCCGTTCGCCATTTTCGGCGGAGAGTGGGCAAATGAGTGTTTTTCTTAATCTTAATATTATTTACTATAAATTTATATGTTTTTTTTTTTAATTAAAACCCAATAGATATTCAAAATTAAAACGCTGATATAACAAAATATCTATTTTTTTTGACATATTTTTATAATTCATATTTATATTCTCCGATGAATAGTTTATTACAAAGTTCTAACATAATTTAAATAAACACCTTATTAATTAAATATAATTATTTCAAAATATACCAAGTTCAACATTTAAATAAATTTAATAAAATAAAATTCCTTTTAATCTGTGCCATTAACAGTATTGTTCTTGTGTTGTACAGAACAGTACTTAACATAAACAGACAGAGATATAAATATTTAGTGTCGCAATATTCCTGATTGGCTAATATCTTTTTATTTTATAGTAACATAAGTTGACTATTTGGAATTTGTAATTTACAGTAGGTTGGCAGTAGTCGTATCTGGCTCCAATAAAATTTACTTTTATAGGTGTAATTAACGTCCAGAGGTAGTTTTTACGACAAAAATAGCATTTTAAAGCGTGTTAAACCACTAACAGTCGCTAAGAGGGTGCAATAAACGAGGTAACGCTATATATTCCGTGACAGGAACACGCTAGCTTCACTTGGACTATGGCGGGACAACGATTTTGTGATTAAGATTTGCTTATTTAATAGAATACTTAATTTTTAATGGTGGCTTCACTGTTATTTGTATAGAAAACAATTATATTATTTTATTTTATATCTCAGTCTTAACTAATTTGCTGGAAGTTTATTTAGGAAACTTATAAAAATTCGAACCTTTCGCCACTTGGAAACCGTCCACCGTCAAAGATTTCAAAGATTCGCGGGTTTGTCTCTCGGTACGTTAATATAGTTTTTCCCAAAAATATATTTTAATACAATATTTTTCTTAAACATTAACTTATAATAAGTTTAACTTATAATACCTTTATCACTTAGCATTTTAAAAATATATTTATTGTTCAAGCATTACTGATTTACGCCTAAAAAATATATTATCTACAATATTACTATTCTTCTCCATTTTTCTTTCACCTCCGCCGCCGTCAGAAAGGGATAAACCGTCCACGCCCGGGGATGACATGAATATGTAACAGCAATAAATGTAGTCTAATCTACGCCTAACTTTCTCCAACTCGTATAACAGTGCCTCGCAATTCTCTTGTAAATTGATAGTTGATAGTTATG
The DNA here is from genome assembly GCA_037355905.1 of Heliconius aoede. Lineage (NCBI taxonomy): Eukaryota > Metazoa > Arthropoda > Insecta > Lepidoptera > Nymphalidae > Heliconius > Heliconius aoede. Next base: position 776,615 of record JBAIZZ010000053.1, on the reverse strand, counting down.
TATTAGTGTGCTATAAATTCTATATTCTATATTATTTCCTATGACTCAAGACTGTGAGCCTATTTGATTTTTAATTGGATTGACTTTAGTTTCTGCATTTATATTTATATTTATGTTGTTTGAGGCCTGTCATAGCATCGCGCGTGGCGGGTTCGGATCCCTACTCGAGGAATTTAAATATTTATTTAAATTTATATTCACTTTGCCTACATTGCTGTGTGCGGGAATCGTGTGAAACTGATCTATCTATATTTCTACTTATCTTTTAAAAATAATTAATTTGATTCTTTGGACTATTCTGAGGTGCTTTAGGTTCAAATTAAAAAATGTATTTTAGTATTGGTTAGTTCATTTATCTAAGGAGGCTGTAGGTTCATATTTCGTCATGTTAATCGATCGTTGATGTAACCCATTCTACCTGCGAAGTGACCTCTGGCACTTTAAAAATAAAAATCATGTATAAATATCATAATTTTTTTGCATTTGGCCAGGAGTCGAAGTCACAGGTAAAAGCTACTGTAGTATTTTTAATTTATTTTAGTGTTATAATTATTTAAATGCTAGTTTTTCCCAAAATAACTGTTAATATTATCGCTCAGTAGTCCGACTTATATTAGGTGACAGTTTATAATCTTTTTTTTATAATAATCTAATTTAAAGTCTAAAAATTTGTTACATACATTTTACTATTAATTTAACACTAATTTTATCAAAAAATATATTATATTTTAAATTAAAATAAAGATAATATAAACATGTCCATTAAAAATCAAATCCGATTCTTGTCATAATTTTTATTGTTTTGTTAAAAATATTTTAATAAACGATTGATTTTATTACTTCGTTATAAATTTTATTGTCTATATTAAATTTCTTTATTTTACTTTTTATAGTTTTATACATAAATTAGTTACATTTTAATATTCTAATATTAGATAATTAAATAGTTTCACGCTATATCCCGCACACTGCAGGTTATACAAAGGGAACCGATTTATCACCGAATTCTAAAGTCATTGCGTGTTGAGAAGCCGATCTCAACGCCGCACTTTGCCTCGACACCAGAGCGAAAAAAAAATAGAAACTTAAATAAATATTTGATTTTCTCGACTAGTGATCGAACCCACAACCGGTCCCGTTTACAGTCACACACTTGTCCCCCTGCGCCACGACTGGTCTCATATTGGATTATTCATCTCAATATAAGATATACAGGGACTACTCTTCGTGTGGTCTCCAAGACAAATGTGACCACTTTAATAACGGCTTTCATGATAATTTTTCAATTTATTCAACAGTTTCAAACGTCTCTTGGAAGATAGGTTATATGTCTTATCTATCTATGACTATTAATTTACCTAATACCCATAGACTTTTGTACCTAGAGATATTGTGGTTAGAAATAATTGAGTGAAAGTACTGAAGTTTTTTTTTTTAAGTTAAGGGATTTTGAATCTACATCTCTTGAAGATTTTTATATAAGCATAAACTGTTTGTTTATCATGATATATCTGTAACTTTTAAAAATATTTCATTTAGTTTCATTAGAACTGTCAAACTCTAATATTTTTTTTATTTAATTCGCTGTAAACGCTATCTGTGGTTTAGAGATTGTCCCCCACTAAGGGGTAATATTCGTAATTTCATACACTATCTTACAATTTCCAAATTCATCTAATTTCCCAAATGATTTAAAATATGGGGCCGACACTTGCAGGAGTTAATGATATTTTCGTTTTTTTTTCGCTCTGGTTCAAGACTCAAAACCCGTCAGAAATGTGTAAAATTCGTTGGAAAATCGGAACGTGTTTTAACACTAGGTTCTCTCTGCCTACCCTACTAAAAAGAACTACTAAAAAAAATAAATGCACATATATCTAAGCTCATATTATGCACGTGTGGGCCAATCCAGTAATGAAGTGTAAACTATCAAGTGTCGACGCGTGACTCGGCGTTATATTGGAATATTGACGTCTATTGAGACAATGTATGACGCAAGACATTTAGTGTTTCATTACTTTACGTCTTGGAAGAAGTGTTTTTAATTTTTTTTTTTTTTGATAATTATTTAGATAAAATTTAAAACTTGTTTTTATTTTCGTATAGCCAGATCGGCTTGAGGAATTTAGTGCTACAACTCACTGTTCCCTTCTTTTGGCCTTATATATATATTGTATCTTCGTAAATTCCATGATATTTTTAAATAAAAAAATATATATTTATTTAAATTTATAATTATTATTTATTATATTCACTCCAATTATATCCCACAAAATAATATTAGCAATACGTATCATAAATACAAAACTAAATACTCAAATACTTCAGGGTTTACCATGTGAAATTCACCTGTCTCGCTCTCTCACATAGCGTGTTGGGTAAGAGTGAAAAGGATGGACCGTGTTGGGTAACGGTACAGAGTTCGTGACGCAGCATCCGCGGCCGGTCACGATTTTGAAAAAGTGTCGGACAGTCCGCTCTGGGTCCCTGCGTTCCGAGATTTTAGGATGTGGGTTAAGTTAGAAGAGATAAAAGTTTTAAAGAGATAAAAGTTGGCAGGGGCACAAAGTGTGACTGTAAGCCGACTGGTTGTGGGTTCGATTCCCCACTCGAGGAAGTGAAGCATAGAACTGAAAAAATATGTAAAAAAAAAAACAATTATTTGAGAATTACTAACGAAATCGAAAATCAATTAGAGACTTATCTATATAGCGAGCGAAGCCGCGTACGTGACACTAGTTACAGATATATAAGAAGTAAAGTAATCTACTAAGTTTCCACCTTGTCCCACAACGCTGCATAATGCATGCTGTATCACAACATTACACGGCCCTTTATTTTGCTCTTGTATTCGGTATCGCGCGCGCCGCCGCATCAACGTTTTCGATATATTTGAACATATATTATTCTATAATAATATCAGTTTTAGTGTGGTACAAGTGTTTATTTATTGGTTTTTTCTAGAAAACGTATTAAAAATTTTATGTATACGAGATTTGAACCCGCGCTTCTTGGATCCGGGTGCAAACGCTCGATTTTTTAAAAATTAAATGACTTGTCGATCGACTTAAGTGTAAACTATTATCTGTTTTTGAGGCGGTCACCTGACTGACGATGAATGACTGTTATCGTCATTTCATTTAGAATAAAAAAAATTATACACATATGTAATAATAACTCAAATATGAGTTCAAATGGTAATTTATTTTTATAGCTTTTTAATATTTAGATTTTTTTCATATAAAATGTATGTATTTAATGAAATTATAATTCTATGCATGTGTATATGTTGGCCAAGGAAATTATTTCTTATTGTTTATTAATTAACTAAATGAGTACAATGAAATAAAAAAAATATTTATATTTGCAAATGGAATTCACCTGTTAAATGTGCCTCTCATTTTGCATTGAAATTAAATTACAATTTATATTTCCTAAATGGAAACCGGATTTCTAAAAGAACTAAATTATAGTCTTAATTTTTTTTTTAATTTCTGAAGGAAACACAGCTAACCTTGTCACCCTGTTCTGAACTTTAACGACTTTTTGTATGATAGAGCTTAACCGCACTTCACTTGTCTATAATTATAATAGAATCAAAAAATAAGCTGAAGAATCATGAAATAATAAAATTTGCCGCCAAAACGTAAAACTAAAATAACTGTACATCATTTGATTCATCCTATTCTAATCCTTAAGGACTTTTTCTATGACAGAACTTAACCGCGTTTTTTTACTTACACTCGTATATGGCAAATAATAAACTTGAAGAATAACAAAAATTACTTTACAATATTTAATTCTCTATACTGTCTCGTCAACACTAGTGTTCTCACGCGGCGGCGTCCGGCAATCACCGGCCATTGTGGGTCGATTACTTGCAAATTCTATTAAAATTCACTTTCAAAACACGCCTCGGGCGAATTTCTAGTGCGTTACAAATTGTTTGGCTATCGACACCGGTTTAATATTTTCATATTTATTTGTGGATTTATAATATTGTCGTAAAGCTATGAAAAGTTTTGTTTAACACTAACTTAGGAACCTCACTTTACTCGCGATGTATAAAAATGGTATGAAAATTTATTTAAATGTACATCTTTACGTATATTTTATGTTTTTTTTTCTTTTTATCATTTTTAAATTTTTAGGAAATAAAAATATGCGCTTATTGAAAAATCATCCAAGTTCAAATCCCGCTACGTTACGCTACAAAAGTTTGAAACACTACTATTAGTTGAACCATTTTCATTACTATAAAAATGTGTGAACCTCCCTATTTGACTATGCTATAGCACTAGCTATGCTGTATCAAAATCGAAACAGCCAACGATTATAAAAGGTCGGACGCGGTTCTGGTCAAGATATATGAAGATGACTCTGAATGTTTTGCAATAAATTGAAATGTCGGTAACACGCTGGTATTTACTAATATAATGCATTCGGATATTGATATATCGTTTTTGCTTCTTAAATTTTATAAAGAATCTTTTTCATACAGTGGATATGTAGTTTTGTTTGTATATTTTTTTATATACATGGTCGATTTAAAAAAAATAAACCTATTAAGCAATAGGTTAGCACGGCGTTGAGATACGCCACTCAACACGAATCTCTTTCAGAATTCGGCGAAAAGTGGGGACAAGAGTGTCTTAATGGGAAAGAAATGTCTTAACATTTAGTGGTTAACTTTGTCCTGCCCTGCTATGTGCGGGATTAATGAATTATAAATTACGCTAAAATGCATAAAAATAAAAAAAAATCGGTCAAATGCAAATCGGACGCCCCCTGCACCGAGGGTTCAGTAACAATTTCATGTTAATAGGTCAACGTTCTCGTTTTAAAACGGAATGAAGAAAAAAGTAGGTAGGTATTTTTTTATAAAAATAGACAAACTTAAGTTTCTGGGTTTCCTTTGATCTAATTTTGTGTACTCGGTGCCCAAGAAATGTAAAAATATCATCTAAGTACTGTAAACGCGTCAGGCTCGCGTCGATCGATTCTCACGTGAGGAAATAAAATATTTAATATTTTCACTTCCTCGCCTCCAGAATTCAATGGATAATTGGACACGGAAGTGTCTTAATGAAACGGAGTCTCAAGACTAGGTTCCCAAGGGGCCTATATACCTAATTGCGTACGCTGCCTAAAAAAAATCTTCTAAGTAAATTAACAGAAAACCCAGTGCTGACACGCGACACCACCGCATTGACATATAAAAAAGGGGATAAAATGTCAATAAACACGAATAACAGATGCGTGCCGAATCCCCTTTGCTTCTTCACTTGTGAGTATTAATAAAAGAAACAAATATTGCAAAAATTGAAATGACGTGTGGCTCCACCCTTCAGTATAAACAGGAAGTTAACAGATTGTTTTTTTTTTTTTTAATAATTTTGTTGACACATTTTAATCAAAGGTCCCTCCATTCTATATGTTTCTAATTTAATTTAATTAATTGTACTTTTTTTAAAAAGGAAAAATTAAAAAAATATGATTTCGCCTCTCAATATTTTAAAAAATTGTCAAAATTCTACTAATATTATAAAATTCACTCATTCATATGTTGATAGGTTCCAAATTTGCACAAATATTCAAAAGAAAAAACAATAAATCGAATAAACTGCGAAAATATTACTACTAATGTAAAACAACGATCGAATTACGCTTTACTATCTCGTTAAAACGTTGGTCACTGTAGTAAAGGTAACGATAGCGACTTGATATAGATGATATGTTGGAACATTAGAAACTTCTACATAAAGAAACAGGTATTCTGTAATTTATCTGATAGTACGTACAGGCTAATGGTGTAAATATGCAGCTGAAATTAATTAACTGATACTTATCTGGAGCTAGGGATGCACCTTTATGGGTTAGGGATGTACTTATATAAGAGAAGAGAAGACACTTTATGTCGTAGATATTTATATATATGTTATTTTTAATCGTATCAGATAAAGTTATTATAAATTTTTGAGAAAATTGAGTAATTAACACAACAAGCAAAACAGACGTATAAAACCTTACTTAAATTCAAAAAATTTAGGCGTTTCTTTTTTGTTTTGGAAACATTTCAGGCTAATAATATAAATACGCTGTGCAAATAAAAAATATATAAAAACTACAAAAACTAAATTCGAACCCACAACTCCAATAGCACGTCCCAACTGAGCCGCTATGGCTCGCAATATTGAACAATTTACTTTAACACGATCCGCCATATCCAAATGCGCGTAACATAAATATTATATTGTATATTGTATTGACCATTGTTTTCTTCGCGAGTGTATTTCGAATTATTGTACAATACTTGCTCTTTCGATATTTTGTCTTTTTACGCCATTTTACGCTCAATTTCATAAAGTTTCAAGTAATTTAAACTTAATATATATTCGAAGTCAGGCTGTCTTACTGTATATTAAACTGACAATTGTGAGTTCGATTCCGATTTGAAGTAAGTAAAGTTAATGTTCTTATATATTATCGTTTCAAAGATTTAAGAGAAATATTATAAAAAGGCCAAGCAGGGAAAGCAGACGGTACCTGGGATCTAGTGTCACGACACTCCGTTCCCGTTGCCATCTTGTAGAGGCGGCTTCTTCTGTGGGTTGAGAGAGGTGGACCGCGACGCTACTCCTTGCTTCTTTACTACAGCGAAAAGGAAACTCCAAGAAAATAAATATTTCACATCTTACAGTGGTGACCGAACCTGAAAACCTATCGCGTTTAACCTTCCTAAGTTCATGTAAAATTATGTGAATTAAAAAGTTATTTTAGATTTCTTACACAATAATAAAAATCAATAAAATAAAACATAATAATAAAAGACAAATAGGAGTGGCGTTTGCGGCCGCGTCTCTCCACTTCTCTCCACTTGTTCAATGAAGGGGTCGTCACAGATGTTGTTTATGGGAGCTCTTTCCAATCTAACCCTCGCACCCCATTGCATAATATGAGGACACGGTAGTTGACAAAATATTTTATCAGATCTGTTTATTTATTTTTTTCACTTTTTGATGATTGTGTCTTTGAATTAAAAATGAATTGGTGTTAATTGGTAATAAGTACAAATCAAATAATTTTTGCTTAAAAACATGTTCATCGTTTCTTCCTTTTTCTTTTTTTTTATTTCCGCCTTGTCCCGTTTTATGAAGTCGAAGTCTTTTCTTTTTCGGCTTTATTATTAGACTAGGCCTTAAAAAAGAAGATGAAGACAAATCAATGAACAATTCGAACATTTCTCATATCTCATTCATATCACCAGTCATACATCTTGCATCACCTTACATCTGAGCGTTGATTAAATATTATTTTTCATTATTCATGACAATATTATTTCATGTCAATTACTACGTTATCCCATATACTCATCCACTAATAGGTAATACGATATGCAAATAGCGTGGTACACCAATGCAAAGTTTTCACCCCCACATTACTAGAGGTCGCTAATTGAAAGTAGGTTCTTGTATTTATCTATCGCACTCTGGAGAATTAATATATTAAAATTTAATTATTATATTGATTTATTAAACAATGGCCTTCATATTTGAGAAAGAGAAGAAATGTTTATTACTTAAAGTATACAATTACTGCTTCACCAATCTACTTAAAAACTCTTTAAAATTAAAGAATCAAACTTCAAAAATCCTACAAAGACGATAACACCAATCTTTAGGACATTGTATAAATACAGTTTTCATCAGCACATCCTCAACCCTCACAAAGGCTGCCAAACCCTTGATTCGGGAAGTCTGACAGGCGTCACCAACTAACTATTCGTGTCTTGTCGGCCAAGTTGGACAGATAAGGCACAATGGCCAAGTTCGTCAACGGGATTTGAAAAGCCGTTCTGTTTGCAATTCTATCTGTGTAACCCCATGGCTAGGCTTACACGATTCTAAGTAATTATTGTTTCGGATTTTCATATGTGTCTATAGATATCATGGGATTTGATCGAGTGTCTATTGTTTATTTGTTTTGTTTGTATAATATAAAGAATTCTATTTCTTCGCTTTGGTATGGATTCAAAGGGCGTGGTTGAGTTCTGCCACCCAACAACGCGCAATGTCTCCAGAATTCAACAGAAAGTGGGAAACGGGGTGTCTTAACACTACGTTCCCTCTGCCTACCCTGCAATGTTCGGGATGCAGCGTGAAGCTGATAAAATAAGATAAAGTATAGAGAAAAAGTGCGGTAATTTCTCTTTTTTCTTCACATTGCACGGTCAACAGAGAGAACCTAGCGTAAATTTACTCTACAAAAATTTACTGAATGCCGTGTTTTGTCTAAAATGTGAAAATGATAATAATTTTAATATCATCATTTCTTCAAGTGTGGATCGTCTCCAATTATACGTCCCTCTGTCACGACGGCCTGTTTTATTCTTTTTTTTTTCTTTTTATCTTTTTCTTTTTATGAAAACATCTTTATTCCACAAATATTGTTATGGGTGTGAAATAGAAATTTCACACAATAATGTTTTTACTTTATTCAAGACATTTATTCGTGTTACAGAAGTTATAACTTCAAATTTATTTATTATTTTTTTCATTCAATGCATTCACATATTGAAACGTACAAATAGTACTTTAAGATATTATAATATTATATACGCTTAAAATCACATAATAAAATATACAATTACAATAAACCTTAAAAGATAACGTAAAAATATTTAAGATTAGAATAACAAATTTAGGTTTAATAAGAGATTTTCAATTGACCGTCTCGGATCCAATCACCGAAACGGCCGTAAAAGATGCCTCTAAATAGTATAGTACCGACACCTCGTTATGTTTACTCGCATTAGTGACATTTAAGTACTCGGCTGACGACCCCCCGCGGCCATGCTACAGCGAGTGTACTATACAACGTTTTTGGAAACACACAGACCAATATTCGGTTTTATTGGCTTTTAATTTTTATGTTATTAACTAGTTTTTAGTACTGTTTTGCTTATGTGGCCAATTAAAAAAAAAAAGTTGTGTATGAAATATGAGATAACCGGTGCTAGGAGAAAATCTGATCGCACCGTAAGACATTTTTTTTTTCATAGAACAATATTTTTTTTTTCATTCTCTCCGTCATATAAAGTATTTAATAAAATTATACACTATCTACTTTCTTTTTAAACGAATTAATATATAATTTATAGATAGTATTCGAACTCGCTATCACGTAAAACAATTGTATGACGAAAATTTAATTCTCATATTAGCCTATTTATCTTTACATTATTTGATATATAAGCTATATTACTGTAAATTTTCATTTAAGTCCCGAAATTTTCACATTTACAATATAAGTAGGCCCAATATATTTTCATACAAAATTCCTAACCCGTACAGCTCACCCACCAAATATTTACCGATCCGTTAACTATTGCTATCGAACAAAACAGATTAAACGGACCACTTTACAATGATCCTATTATAGCTGACGCGTTAATACCCTCTATAGAGTAGTTTTGAGGGATGTCAGGTCAATCTAAAGTGGTTAATTACTGCATAAGTCGGCACTACAGTGTTTACAGAGGTCGAAGCAGTTTGCTGACCTCTCAATTTGTTAAACATAGCTTAGCGTTATCTTAGCGACTGTGAATAACAAAACAGGTGTCGTTTGTTTCTAATTATAATTATTATTTATTATATTTTGATATGTTAAGTAAAATAACTGTACGTCTGTTTGTCTGTCGTGCACGTTATTGTACGAAATAGAAACTTTTTAAATGATTGCTGTATCATCATATATACAAAAATATGTGATATATACTTTCATTTTCCATATCACAATCGTAACAGAATAATTTTTAGCGCCTAAGTATTTGGAAATATGTTTATTTCTACATAGATATTACTCAACGTGAAAAAATTAAGCAATTGTTAAAAGAAAACAAGGAATTATAACACTTAACAAATAAAAATAAAGATAATAGCACCAGGAAATAAAAGACAATCAAAAGTAATAATAATAATTAGTAAATCAGATTCACGCTGTCCGCTATACCACACACAACAGGATTGGCAAAGGGAACCGTCATCGTGTTAAGACTCTGCGTTTCCCATTTTCCCACAAATTCTGAAGATAGTGCATGTTGAAAGGCGGATCTCAAGACCGCACTTGTATTCAACACCAAAGCGAAGGAATAAAAATATTATACATTTAATTTTCTCGAGTAGAAATTGAACCTAAACCTATCGCGTTTACAGTTGTACGTACGATTATGTGGTCCTGCGCCACGACTGACCTCTAAGCCAAGTACTATTAACTAATAATAATAACATAAATCCATAATCCAACAGCCATAGAAGTGATACAACAGACATTAGGGCGGTGTAAACTTGCGAAGCGAACAAGAAACTAACAAATCAAGCGAGATATTCAATCTCTACCACAATAACATTAGAATATCGCATCAGATAGCTGAGGGCTCAAAGACATTACACCCTTGAAGTTAATAGATATATAGCTACTGGATGTGACAGAGAAGAGAAAATAGAAGTTAAGCTTCAGTTACGTGAGGCCGTCGTCGCACAAGCGTGTTACTGTGAACGAGACGGTTGGGTTCGATTCCTGTTTGAAGAAATTAAGTATTATTTAATAAATATTTTCATTGCTTCGCTCTGGTAATAAGACATTGAGTTTTGAAAATTCGGCGAAAACTAGGAAACGAAATGTCTTAACACTAGTTTCCCTCGGTCTACCCTGCTATTATTAGACTTCAATGTGTAGAAGACATAGAGATAATTCACTTCGTTGCAATTTTTACTTGTTTTCCAAGCTCAACAGACAATAGACGTACAATTTTTTAAATAAAGTAATTCATTCAGAAATAACAAATTAATACTAACTATTTTTATTTAATCCCTTATTAGATAACAATTTCTGAATATTTCACAACACACGCCTACCAAAACTCCACACTTCCAGCGAACCTAAGTTGGTTAACCATTTGTAAAGGGATACGGAAGGGATAGGTGAAGGCCCTGGAACAAATTAAGGGCTCCTAATGGTTATCGGCCAGTGTTAGACGGTTGGGCCCTCACGACGAGATGAATTTTAATGTAACTCGGGTGCTCATGAATACCTTGGGTAGGTGTTTTATAGTCCTTATCTGGTGTTATCTTAGGATGTGGACGTGGATGGTCTGCTTGTTTTTATAATTGGTGTGTGCACTTGACTTGGAATATAAATTGCGTGTGTGGTTTCATTTATAATGTAATTAAATTGAACTGGTTACTTATTCCTTACAAGGTTAGTTAGTTTTCTTAACGTTAACTCAGCTCAATCTCACAAATTTTATAAAGGTGAAAGTTTGCAGGGATGGAGGAATATTTATTTGTCTTTGTAAAGTTCGTTTCTGAAATTAATGAACGAATTTAGATAAAACTTTACAGTAATATTGCTTATATATAAGAATAATACACAAGCTTCAATTTTTGTAATAAAATTGTAAGATTTGATTATAATGTAACATTAATTTCAACAGTGCAAAACCATCGGGTAAGTCTCTAACATCTCCTTTCATTCTTCTTCAGTCTTTCATTCAATTTCAACTCTAGAGACGCGTAAAATGTAGAACGAAGAGACCTGTCACTCAATTCCCTTTGCCTACAATCGCAAAATGAAAGAAATCTATGAAAATATTTAATTGTAAAATACTCTAGTTCTATAAAACAATAAGGTAATTCATTAAATAACTCAGATTCCCGATTAATATCTGATATTGTGTGTTCGTGACAAATGGAATATCGATAAGAGTATCGATACACGAAACGATCGATAAACGTGAATCGATGGATTAGATCGATATCTCGGCTTCTGTATGTAACTATATAACTGCATTTTAAAGGAATTCGTTATACTATTTATGTATATTATTTATACATTTTAGGTTAAAGGTTAGGAAAGGTTAAAATTGCATTTCTAAATTATTCAATATGATTTCTATTATTTATTATAGAGACTGCTTAGTTATATTAATAATAAAATAAGTAGAAAATATAGATAATATCGTTATAAAGCATAGGCTACCATTAATAATAGAAAACGTAATAACATTATTCAACCAAACTTCATATCTTAATTGAATTTAAGAATTGTTGTTTTTCTTAATTACTTCAAAGAACACACGCAGACTATGTAAGACTTTTGAACCGTATTCGATATAAAATAGAGGCCACAGTAATTGTAACGTCAAAGGGAGGGTAGAAGAAAACTGCCTTACACTGATAAGACGGCAATTTGAATAATTACCGCTATATAAGTCATTGGAAGATGAATTTTGGAAACACCAACAAAATTTCCTTAGATTTATTATGGGATAATATGCTTAAAACAGTCCTTAGAATTATACGCAAGTACAGGTACGTACCTATATACACCTACCTATACAATTCTCGAAGCAAACGCGATGGAAGGTTCGATCCCCCAAGTGGGGGGAATTTAGAAAACAAAGAGAAGAGTGTCTTGACACTGAGTTCTGAGTATCGCTACAACTTTGACTTGTAAAATGAAAACTGTTTGCTTTAATTACAATAAAATAAGAGCATTAGTCATAAATAAATATACCTATTTCTACAAATCGGATAACAAAATTCGATATTCTATGAAACTAACTAGACTAAAACCTATCGATACCGCCATTGTTATTGGGGATTTATACACCGAGATGTTAGATTAATAACGTATGCCCCAGATGATCTTTGCGAATCGTGGCCGTGCCCTGAGATTTCTGTTGATATTTAATATTTCTATAGAAAGATACACACGAAAGGGTTATTATGTCGCGATTAGAACCTGTACTAGAAAGAACAGCAGGGTCCCTGGATGTCAAAAATCACTTAAAAACACAATTATACGGAAAGGTCTCTTATACAGAAAGGATCTTATAAATAATGTCTTATTATATTGTTTCCTTTTGTTACTTACCGCTATTGATAATTAAATTAAAGAAATTTGGCAAAAAATGAGATACGGAGTGTCCTAACACTACGTTCCCTCTGCCTGCCCTGCTGTGTGACGCAGACAACGTGAAGAAGTTTTATTTCTGAGTAAAATACAGAAACTCAATTAAAAAAACCTATTTCATTAACATACAACAAACAATATATTACTATTATCGCACTCTCTCGTAGATGCTCTTATCAAAGCAACGTTGACAGGTGTTAAATCGTTGAAATGAATGTTGCGCGTACGCAGCGCGTCGGCCGCTATTATGTAATTAGTTGAGTCATGACTAAAATAAAAGCTGTTGCATTCTATTTTGTTTTTTTTTTATCCTTGATTGTGATAAAGTAGGTGTAGGTTCAAATTTAGGATTATTATTTTTGTACATATCAAAAAATAGGATTGTCAAAATTACGGATATCCAATTCTTTCTTATCTATATATTATAGATTTTTTTTGATACAACGTTAAAGTGAAAAGTGGTTAAAGATAAATAGTATTTTTCATTTTTTGAAAAATATAGTAATGAATATGGCAATATTATTGTTTATTTTTACACGTATGAATTTTTGATCTAGCACTGTTAAGAAAATAAAACGCAGCGTTCAGTTACCGTATGCGGGATACAGCGTGAAGTTGAAAAAAAATAAGTAAACATAAAACTATTAAAATGATACAGTAGAAACTAGCACATTAAGTTTATACAGCAGATGGGTCCCTTTCTCTTAGTACTAAGTTGCGTCAACTTCTCCCTTCTAAGCGTTCATTCACACTCAACGCGAGTAAATCAATGTCAACCATATATGTTTCGCAGCTTACTATTTATTATATACTATAAATTGCTTCTACAGTCACAAAGTACGGTAAATATTCAATTTTAAAACAAAATAATCTATTAAAATATAAATTTTTAGCTTAAAAAAATTAAATACAAGACAAGACAAATAAAATACAATAGTAGAATTTTATTAAACGTCCAGAGCGTCAGATTTATAGGCACATTCAACACTCATAAAATATTTATAGAATATAAACAATACATTAATTCGTAGCGTATCAATAAAATAATAATAATATAATATGTGAATATTCAAAACAAAAGGCGTGCCCGATACCAGTGTCCGTCATAAATCCACATTAAAGAATTAGATGCCGCACGCCCCAACCGCGTCGACCACTCGGTTGTAACACAACCAATTAAAAAAGTCATCAACATAGAAATCTCTAAATACACCTGACACGACAACTTTACATAGCAGGTTAATGTAGGTTCACACGTGAACCTAAGGTGAGAGCGATTCACCGGCGGCAAGGCCGAGAAATCGATCTAATTGAATTAATGCCTAATGGCACGGTAATAAGGTCAATATTCCTATGACTAAGCTATGGAAGTACAATTAAGAAAGTATCCGATAAGGTTCCCAGTGAATCTCTCGAGAAAGGATCGTATAAGGAAGGATTAAAGGCTGTTTTGAGATACCCGACGCGGTCGGACCGGTTATTCGGTCGCGAACTTTTACCTATAAATTTGTGTCTGCTTTCTGGCATGGAACAGCGGGGCGTGCTGCATCTAGGAATTTTGGTATAAAGTCCTCGTGATGAGCTTTAGCGTTTTAAGCTTGTAAAATTACACGTCATAATCCACTATTCATTTTAAATTTTATAAAATGTACAAATTGAGTTTATAAACAAATATAGCATTTTTTAATAATTATAGTTATTTTTTTTCTCCCTCTTTTGTTGCTTTTAGGGGCTGGACACTTTGTTACCTGTTCTCTTTAAGACAGAAGTAAACAGAGGAAACCACTCGATTTCCATTAAGACAGGTTCGTTCCTAACTTTACGCTGAATTCCGGAGGCTTTACGTGTTGAGTGGCAGACCTCAAAGCCGCGCTTTCCCTCGCTTTCCCCATTTCCTCGAGTGAAAATTATACCCACTGAAGGCTATATATAGTGACGGTAAAAAAATTAAATACATTATACAATTTAAACATAACCTCAAAAAGATTTCTAAGTAACTGATTTACAATTCTATATTTATATTATTTATACTTATTGTGCAAATAATTTTCAAAAATCGCTTTAGCTTATAGCATAGGTGTCTCATGTAAGGGCCTTCGCTTATGCATTTCACAACGAGTCAATTAAAGCTGCCATCATCATTACATGTTAAAGCTTTAAAGTTATTTTATCATACTTTTACTAGAATGTATTATCAGCATGTTAAATATAAATAAGTTAAGAAAATTATAATTTTTACAATATAAGAACAAAGTATATTTTTACAATACAATTTTTTTTTAAAAGTAGGTTTTTACTCGAGTTAAAAATGTTATCTTTTTACCATCCAAAAAATAAAGTAGAGGATAGGTAAGAGTTAAGACTCACTAAAAGTAAAATGTCGATATTTAACTAAAATAGGCTCGTAATATGTAGATAATAGAGGCCGTTCGTGTGACTGTAAAGTGACGGATGTGGGTTCGATTCCACCTCGGAATGATTTATTATTATTTAATATTTTTATATCTTCGCTCCGTTATCAATGCAAACGCGCGGCGTTGAGTTCCGCCATTCCATACGCAATGCCTCGAAATTTCAGCAGAAAATGGAGAACGACCTTTCTGCCTAGCCATATATATTATATGTGGGATACAAAGTAAAGCTGAAAAATTAAAAAAACATATTTTTTTACAAAATATTCGAGCCTTTTCTATTAAAATCATTACCAAAGATGAGGATCAGTTAAATGCTACATTCCTCTCCCAACATAATGCGAAACGAACGGTCCTCGTGAAAGTCTCGTCCCATATGCTATTAGATAAAATTTAATACGTTACATCGTATTGGGTTTACATTTAAATGTCAACTTATCGAAGAACACAAACGGGCTATTAATCTGTTCACTATTTACATACAATTACTTAAATTGTCATATTATAATAATATTTCTTTAAGCTTTCAATACTTATGGTAGAGCTTTTATATTAATAAAAACTAATGTCTGTATGTCTAAAGAAAAAATTTTTAAGAAAGTATCCTTAATTCTGTTTTTTTTTTCACTCATTCACTCTATCATGGATACAGCAGCCACCATACAACAATGTCTCATTATTTGGGCGAAGCTAAGATTACTATTTCCTTGTAACATATAAAAACAAAAAAAATCGAAACCAAGTATAAAGGCCTATAAATCGTACCCGCCGTACATTTTGTTTAATCCGTGCCGAATAGTGATTTATTCTCTTCTCTATATTTCATATGGATGCAGTGGGTACAGTGTGTAGTGTGAAAACGCACTTAGGGCTAAGAGCTTATTTTTTATGCACCCTTCACACGCTTTTTGTTCGTGGAGCTTAAGATGTATCATCAAGCGGATGTAGGTTATTATTTTTTGTTTCACGTTTTATCCCGAAAATAGCAGGGAGGTAAAGGGAACCTCGGAACCTACTTTAAAGTATGAAACAGTGTTTAGCTTCACGCTTTATCCCATATAGCAAAGTAATCAGACCTAGCGTCGAGACACTCCGTATTTTCCGTCCAATTTGACATTGCGTGTTGAACGAACGGAACTTAACGCCGTACAAACAAGCTTAAAATATATATATTAGCAATTATTCCTTACTAGGATACATTACCAAAATGATTTATAGTTGAATTCGTTCTTACAGTTTCTGACTTATACCATACAGAATGTTTTACTTACGCAGAGTGTGTGCAATATTTATTGTGCGGTTTGGGGTCAGAAGTGTAAAAAAACCTCGGATTAATAGATTGAGTCAAATGATCGAGAAAAATGGTGCCATTTCATTATTACTGATATGCGGAAACGCTGTTTTTGTAGAAAATATTTATTTTTAGCTTACTTCTAGTTCTCCATACCTAAAAAGTCAGAACATTAAGATAATTTACTTCCACGTTTTTTATATTTCGGTTGGTAGGAAATGTTAACGTAGTGTTGTGACACTCTTAGATAGGATTTAAATGTTTATAATAAGAAGATCTAGATAGGCTATCTAAGGCTGTATCACGCATATAGCAAGGATATGCAGAGAGAAACTAGTATTAAACTTCCATTCTATACAAATGTAACGTCTCGATTTTTTAATTATGTTAAAACCAATTATTGCTTATTTGTTACTTGTCTTTATCCAACTGCCCTAATGAGAAACGAACGGAAGGAGTTACTTACTCACTGTCGTCAATATATCCTTTTATAAATCATTCAGTCATTTGTTTCCAAATATAACGCTATTTTTTATCCTTCTGGACATGTCACTAGAGTTGAAGACAAAACACTTGCATCAGCTTCACGCTGTATCCCGCACACAGCAATATAGTCGAGGGAACCTAGTGTTAAGACACTCCGTTCCCCACTTTCAGTTAAATTCTGAAGGCATTGCATTTTGAGTGGCGGAACTCAACGCCATGCTTTGCCTCGGCACCACAGTAAAGAAATGAATATATAAATTTAAATAAATATAAAATTTTGAAATACAATATCTTATTTTTATATTTTCAACAAAAGTAAGGCACACTCATTAATCACACCCGCCACTCACTTGCCACAAGTTAAACATGTCATTAGAAATATGCAAATATGTACAAAATAAGAATAATAATTAATTCACTTAAATTATCAAATCGACGCGCGGCGCCACTCTCGTATTCATTTATTTGAATTTGACATTTGTAAACGATATAAATTAACTTGCTAATATACAGCTAATCTAAAATTATTTCGTAATTAATATGTTCGTAAAGAAATCGATTTGATAAATTTCATTCGTTTTAATCGAATAGGTGTCGACGTTACTAATTTCTAGTCATTAATTAAACTAATTTAACGGTGATGCAGTAAACTTAAGCTGTCAACGTTGAAAAATATAATGCCATATAAATAAATATAAAGTTAAATTTTTACAAAAAAGTAAATTAAGAATATGTTTTTGTAAAACGTAGTATTTACTTAATAAAATAATTGAACATACTATAATGCTTATTTAAGTTATAAAGATTGAAATAAAAAATTAAAACATAATAAAAAAATAAAAATTTGTATAAAATCCGCCATTTAACACGCAACGTCTGGAAAATTGAGTGGAAAGTGAGGGAAAGTGGGGATTGCAATATCTTAATATTTAGGTTCCCTCTGCCTAACCTAATATAATTTCAGAACCAAAAATAATATAATTTCAGAAAAAATGTTTCTACCTTTCATACTCATTTCATACATTATGTCTGTGAAAATTTATCTACGCAATATAAAGACAAACGACTTTCGAATTTATATAATTAGTGTGAATAACGACGTACTAAATACCTTCACCGTTCAAACCTGACCGGGTCGAGTTTCATTGGTTGTGTATTCAAATGTAAATTATTATAATATCCGATCGGTATCTGATGCATACATTGTTGATGTGTTTATTATATATTAGAGTCAGCAAAAAAAATACTAATTTTATATAAAAATGCAAATTTAAATATATTGTTCTTGGTACAAAATAAGATTAGAGAAAATGTTCCTTTTTAATATTAAAAAAAAATACTTACTAATTATATATTGACTAAAATTTAAAACCATAAATGTGAAACCTTATATGGCATTAATTCCATTATTTAGTTTTTACTTACTTGAGTTATATGCTGATCGTACTTTATGAGGCAGGTAGTAAAGTACATTTAAATTCCTACTAAGAATATAAATTGTAGATACAACACAAAATAGAAATTTATAATAGATTATTATTATTAATTATCTTCTACTGCGAGGTCCTACTTCTGTACAGTCACTACTTTACTTATGACAGAATATTTAATTTATTAATATTATTCCACTATCAATAAAACAAAATAAATATTGATTTTGAAATAAAGTTAAAATACAATGCAAAATTTTTATGTGTTTTTTTAATTTACACACTCAGTATTATAAAAAAATATTTTCACTTCAAAACATTGCTACATTAAAATTTTCTTTTACTTTTGTAACCACTTTAGATACTAACTTCTAATAATTTGGCCGACATGACCGCTAGTGCTATTGACGTGAAATGGCCTGATTTATTCGTCCGAACCCCGGAATGAATAAAGAACAACCGCCCAGGGCCAACCATTTATCTCCATCCTTTTGGGAAAATGGAAGATTTAGTAGGTTTTTTTACAAGACAAAGAAATAGCGTGTATTTCAATAGACCTCTATAGACAATCATTATAGTAGAATAAATATGACAGACATCCATTAGTATATATATATACAGTAATCATCATTAACGGTTATAAATAAAATAAAATGGAATAGATATTTACAATCACCCCACTACAAATGTTTTAAATTTAGAACAATTTTACGCATGTTAGATAATTTCAAATTTATAACCATTATTTAATGAAATTCTCAAATGATATAAATTACAAATTCTATGAATTATAAATAATATTTAATTAATATTTATTAATTTTTTAATGATATTTTCAATAAATATTCAAATAGTTTTTTTCCAACAAGAAAACTCCATTACCAACTACATAAACCGCAATAAAAAGAAATATAAACAATCTCAGAAAGTCCCCGCGTATTATTAATCTGCAATAAAAAATAGTGAAAAACACAGGAATTTCATCGAACAAAAAACGTTTCCCGCCAAAGATTTATGATTCTAAACGCCCCTTGTATAAAACGCGGGAAATGAGGTGTTGCCAACATACTATTTTGGTAACATTTCTTTTTTTATTGCTAAATTAAAGCAATGGTTGCTTTATTGGCGGATGTTGTTACAAGAAGTTTCAAATTAAAAAAAAAAAACATTATTGATCTTTATGATTTGCTACCTTTTAAATACAATCTGTATAGAATATTTTACCGTAAATTAATAATAAGTTCAAAAAGTAAAAAAAATATTCAAATTAAGCTAAATAGAAGAATAGATAAATCAAGAAACTACTTAATAAATTGTAACAACTTATCAACTCGCACGCGTTCATAATATGTCCTTCGAGCATTCCCGTCACGTTCGCATCGATGTCGCCCAGGCCATTGCTGAAATTGATATACATTAGCCATTTCCCACATTCGTGCGTACCAGATATATCTCATTGCATATAAATAAGGTTGAAATTTCTTTGAAAGTATTGTACAACAACTTTGTGTAAGCACCCAATACATATTGAACTCCACGTGTCATATTTCTGAACTCTGTGTGTATATATACTGTGAGGTCATCTTATATTGGTTTTATTGTAAGCTCCTTGCTTCTTGACCACAATGTTTTATTCCTGAAAGTGTCTGGCAGTCTGGTCCCAATTGCTAGAAATATTATTAAGTATGAAACGTGGGGGCGGTCAATGGAATAAGAAGACGCCTGTAACAGATATAGTTTGTGACGTATTAAGTGACTGAACGTGTTTTAGGGAGATATTTTTAGTAGGTTGTTTTTTATTTGATTTATTATTTTTACTTCATTTGGACAGAACAAGGGGAAACGCTCGTATATAAATATTTTATGAGTATATAGAATCATGTTTCACTTTCTTTGTTAAGTTTTTTGTCTGTAAAAATATTTAATAAACACTGTGTTATTAATTCTTTGGAAAGATTTTAGCTTACTAAAAAAAAATTTTATCCCAGAAACCTAGATTTTCAATTGATAAATTGAACACAACGTAGGCGGTGTAGAGGGCGGGGATTCGTGATATATGTATATTGTATGTACACACAAACACGAGTACAAATTGACTCTGAAAATAATAGACAGTATTTAAAGCGTTTTATTTTTAAACGGAGTTCCATTCAAGAAATAAATTTACTTGGTACAAATTTAATATGAAAAGATTGTTTTTGCACTTTAATATTTTGTATATTTTTTATCTGTGACTGATGCATGAAGTGATTCCGTTCTGCCTATATATTTATGCATATAATATATGCTGTTTGTATGTGTGTAATTAAAAAATCTAAAAATACTGCATGAAAATATTTTTTTTTATTTTATTTTTTACTAATTTATTTTTGGGTTTGGCTTATGTTTGTTCAGCTACTGACTTAAAATTTTTTACTTCATTATTTTTTTAGCTTCACGATGTATTCCGTACATATCTTAGCAGGGTAGACTGACATTTCTGTCTGACTCACATTCTTTGAGTAGCGGAACTCAACGTCGCGCTTTCCCTCGTTACCAAGGCGGCATTTAAATATTTCTTTTATAACATGTCTTTTAAACGTCCTATTACACAATTCAATTATTAAAGTAGGAAATACTAGACTAAATACCTATTACAATATAGTATATTAGAAATATAAAACTAACCCATCAAGGCCGCAGTGGTACAATGAGCCCTCACTCGGGCAAATTGATTATTATCATTTCCCTGCCTTGATTTTTGCGACGTTGAATTCCGCTACCCCCCAGTGTACCCTGCTATAAACTAAATAATAATTTCTATAGACGTGAAGTTAAAAAATAAGTATTTTAAAACTTTTTATTTGAAACACCCAATAAGCATATTTAAGCTCGATTGATAAAATATCAAATCTTGCAGTGTCCTTTACTTTTTCTTTTACTCCTGCATGCTGCACGTTTTTTAGTTAAAGATATTTAAAGGTACAGAGAGTCACAACTTTCTCTGTACTTTTAAATAAAAAAAACAGGTGTCGGTTACTTTTGGTGTCGGTTCGTTAATACAAATTTCACTAACCGTTCTTCTGTTCTGAGCACTTCACCCGTAGTAACTAGGTCACCTAACCCTGCACCTACTAATCTCTTCGTGGGACATTATTCTAACATACACACGTAAGTTTGTTTATTTGTTTTTTTTTGTATTATTAAGTTATTTATTTTTCTAGTTTTTAATTATTAATTTTAAAGGAGTTTATAATTTGGAATTTTCTTATTTTCTTTTACGCAGAAGCTTATATATTTACTAGTAATAAAATTTGTTTTAGAATTCTATGTTTCTTTTTTAACGTGTTTTGTCTATTTATTCGTACAAAGGGGAATAATTTAAATCCATAATCACTGTGTCTGGTATTCACCAAGTGTTATTAGGAAATGGGGAACGGAGAGTCTTGCCACTATGTACCTACCTTGCTATCTAACGATGGGATACAACATGAACATAAAAAACAAATACTCTACTAAGAAGTATTATATAAAAATATACCTATAGTTATATTATATAGATATACCTATAGCTAAGTTAACCCTGTACCGACCCTGCCGGCAAAAGGGGCTAATAAGTGAAACAGAGATTTATGAGTGCACTGATATGCAAATAGAAATTTGCGGTCCCTACCCGATAAAAAGACGTCACCCCGCGGGGGTGTTTGTCCAACTGTCGGGGGATGAAGGCTTATAATTATATCGTACCGTATCGTATAACTTTAGAACATCTATCTATCTACTATATCAATGTCGTGTGCTTTTTTTTCATGGAAATTTTTAATTATAATTATTTTATGATAACATACATTGTTTTTTTTAGTGAACGATACATAATTTTATTATTGTTTTTTTTTTCTTTTTTGTTATTTAAATAAATACAAAAAACTAAAATCAAAAGTTTATTATAACAAATTAAAACATTGACTTCAGCTGTCCACTTGTCACATAGTAGCTGTCTAAAAGATCAGCTTCACGCTGTATCCCGCACAGCAGGGCAGACAGAGGGAACCTAATGCTAAGATACTTCGTTCCCCACTTTCCGCTGAATTCTGGTGGCATTGCGTGTTGAGTGACAGAACTCAAACTCTCTAAAACATGATTGCATAAAATTGAATGTAAAATAATAATTTTTAGAGACAGATTGGGTTATCTCGGTTGACTTCTTGATTAGGCGGATAAGAGAAATACTAAACATTTACACCGCCCCTGGAAATATTCTTAGAATTATTGCCATAAATTCTTAATCTGTATGCTAATATTGTTATGACAAAGTGATTATGTCATTCGTCTTTTCAGAGACTCCCTTTTACCCCATGTTTTTCTTAATAAAATGAGAGAGCATCTTATAATCTAGTTGAAGTGAGATGGCTGGGCCAAAGACAACACCAATTTTTTTGTCCAGAAGAATTCACTAAACAATATCCTTTTTTTTCTATAATTTTTCCATATATTTATAGGTTACAAACATAAAACTTTTTATTCAAATACTATTAATGAAATACTTGTTAACAGAGAATGTGTTGAGATTCACAATTATTTGACTAAAATTAAATGACGTCATTTATTCTCCGCAAATAAGTTATATGTAGTTACATATAAACGAGTATAAACATTGATGTTTGATGTGGTCCGTCTATTTGCTCATTAGTAAAGTGAGATCAAAAGTTTCCTTTACAGACGAATATTTCAAAAATATATTACTATATTTTTTTGTTTTTTTTTTTTCATCATAAAATATTTACTATTATAATTCTATATACTCTCCATTCCTCACAAATTTTTAAAAATTATGATGTATTGGATTTTAATTAAAATTATAAAACTTGTTATTAGTAATTTAGGACAATAAATGATCATATAATAAAAAATAGATGAATGCTTTCAAACATCGCAGCAAAGTAACACAAATATATGTAAAAAGGTCCGTCTGTCTCAACCTCCATTTTCATATGCATATGACGTATTGATACAGCGCCCCGAACCCTCTTGTTGATGCTGACCAACGACCTAACGAGCTGTGACCACATGAATATTCAGCGCTCGCACTGATACAAGGAATTAATTAATTTCGTTGTCACTCGTCACCCTTCAGTTTTGACGTTTTGAAGGAATTCGACACGCGTTCATTACGAGAATATATTGGTGGCGTGTGGGTTTTTAGTGAAATTGTAATAAGTGGTGGTTCAGATCTAGAAAAAAATCACTACTTAAAATAATTTTAGGGTAAATTGAAAAAGTCAAAACATTAGTGTGATATTACAACACAATTTATCTGCTGGAAAATTTTAAATGAATAAAATTATCTACACGTTGTATGCCGCACACAGCAGAGTAGGCAGAGAGAACCTAATGTTAACACACTCCATACTCCACTTTCCGCCAGATTTGAGAAAATTTTGAAAATATATATTTTTTTCAAATTTTCGTAATACATACAAATGATGAAATATTGATAACAACATAAAAAATAAAATGATTTTTCAATTTTTCAAATTAAAAGTAGATATGCCATTCACCATTAAAATATTAGTCTATAAAATTAAAATCATAAACCATAAACCAGCCTCGTAATCCCACTAGCATCTGTCAACTGAACACCATAAAATTATAACCGTTATTTCCTTACTTCAACTCTATAACTTCTATTCACCTTGTAATAACATTTCTATAATATGACAATTAGAGGTGCCACGCAAATTACACATAAAAGAACTATAATTACATATGGGAAATAAAATAATATATTGGTGGACGCGTGTCGAGTGTAGAATTACCGGTGTTCGTACTTTTTGTTGTGGATATATATTACCGTGTCGCAGTTTTGTTTGATTTTTAATATAGTTATTTTTTTTATTTGAACTGTCATTGGTTTGTCGCGAGGGAAATATTTTCATTGTGCTTAATGATAGATTTTATTGTGTTATCTAAGAGTATGAAACGTGATTGATAGTTTTGTTCATAGAGAGAGAGAATGGAGAGATTAAATTATTGGTGAATATTTTTTTGCGTAAACCGTGAGAATTTAGTGTAGGTTACTGTGTCACGTGCTATGCCTCTTATATTCATTACTCACTATATATTGGCATTGGCTGCAATTTGCTTAAAAGGTTTTCAGTATTAAATACAAGTACTGATCAATATATACCGAGTAATATTATATAAAATTCTCTACCCTGTCATAAGTTTCTTTCTAACAGCTATAATAAAGAACTTATTTATCTAATATATTTTCTAAAATAATGTCGATAAAAAAAATCTAGCTAAATTTAAATTTGTATACAAGCACATACATACAAATGATTGAAAATCGACACTATAAAAGTATATATTTTTTTGTAAATATTGTATTCGCTAACATAGTTAAAACCATAGATGATATAATAAACCATGGACCGCGACGGGGGCGACACCCTCACAAATTAGGGTTACGCAGTGGCACGCTTTATCTTCGGTTTGTTGTTTAGGCAATCGCGGATTAGGGTTACAAAACATCCATTCGGTCGTCGTCGGTTAATTCCTTCGGATTTTCTATACAATTGTAAAATATTACGCAATTTCTTTGCTTTTTTTTTATAAATTAATTTATTTTTATTCAATTTATATAATTCATAATTGTACGTTAATTTCTTATTATTTGTAAAATTATTTATTTGTCACACATTCCTTGCACATTATCAAAGAGACAGAGAATATGTAGTGTTGAGTCACTCCGTTACTCCAACAATCGCGATGGTACCTCGATCCTCGGTCGGAGAGATGAAATGCGATTCTGATTTCCACTACCTCTGACTACCAACACGCAGTCTCGTTTCGGTTGAAAAGCTAAGAGTATCATAACTCTATATTCTTCCTGCGATACGAAAGCAATAAAAAAGTGATATTTAAATATTAATTAAAACTACTTAATCCCATTGTACGCTCGCAACGCAACACCACTTGTAAGTTATGCACTCCTCCATACAAATATCTCCCGTGGCTCCAACAGCGCATGTTCAAAGCGCAATTTCGTTAAAAAGCTCATTAAAAAGTTGTTCGAATCGTTAATTTGGGCGAGTCGTGATTTCCCGTTTGCCTCAAAGTTTTTCTTTTGTGCCGTTTAATTGTGGATCTGTTGAATTAACCAAATGAGGGCGACACACCGCCTGCGCGTCCTCCTGTGGATACAATCACCTGCATAATGTGCTACTTTACATTTTGTTTAAGTTTTATTTACTATTGCTAAATGTGATTGAAAGTTGATGGTTGTGGATTCGATTTGCACTCCGGGTAATGAATTTTTATTTATTTTTTTCACTCTGAGAATAAGGCAAAAGCCCTCCAAATTATACAGCAAAAAAAATATATTGATATATTTATCAAACAACACTATAGTTTGATAAAGGTCATTGTAGATTCAAATCCAATGTTTTCGAATCCGAATATATTAAACGTAATACATTTTTACTATAGCATTTCATTATACATAAAATCTATATCCAATAACGGAATGCAGATAAGCAGCACGTAACCTAACACCGCAAGCGATCCTCACAAAATCAACAATTCAAGATAAAGTGCAAACATAACACTAAACGTCTCATGCGCACGAGTGTACCGACCAGAGACAAGCCGGAGAACGTGATCTTCGCGTATATCCAAGACACTATTAACAGGCGCTGTGGGCGTAATTAAAGAGCTACAATACAGTATTGGCGAATTAAAAACAATTAACTAAGGCCCGAATAGAGCACAATGGCCGTTCGTCGAGCACGACTAGAGCATTCTGAGCGTAAATTGCTAGTGGTAAGTGATGTCATATAATGCTTGAGTTTACGTTTAAAGTTATTTAAAGTTAAACTTAACTGTTCTTTTTTTTTTGTTATTTTGTGAAAGATCTGGAAATGTGATTTTATAAAACTAAATATACATATTATGTCGGGGCTCTCAGAATGATCGCTTCGTTTGCGAAACCTCGATCGCTTCGCTCTGTAAAAAAAAAGAAAAAATAAGTACCAGAAATAAAATAAAAATCTCCATATAATATTTAAAACTGATTTCTCTGATACCACAATAATGGGGAGTGCTGAGAATCAATCACGTCCTTTTAGCGTGTTAATCGGCCCGTCAAATTAGGTTTTCACCGAAAGTGCTGACTGCGTGTAAAGCGGGGGTGACGGCATTCTCATTTTTTTTTATTTCTGTTTTCACGCTACCCTGGCCACGGGCTTTTGTGCCTTCCATTTTGTATTGCTTGACATTTTGTTAACATATACATATTTTTTTTTGTTCTGATATATATTTTTTTGTAATTTATAATATTGTAAGTTGTAGGGCAACGAGTGATAAAGTGTGGGTGGTTACTACTAATAAGTAGTGAATTTGATTTCTGATTTTGTTTATTAATAATATTTAGATGAGATGCGATATTGTAGATACATCTACAATATAATATACCATAATATATATATATCAGTAACAGAATATCTGTATAGAACTAAAATAACAAAAGAAACAGGTGACAAATTCTACAAATATATTTTCCTTTCCTAAGTAATGGCACAACACCTTATATATAAAAAATATTCAATTTTTCACCGAATTCTAGAAACATCTCACTCTTGTTGACTGGAAAACTCAATGCCACGCTTTGCATCGTGACCAGAGATTAAATATTTAATTTCCCCAAACGAAAATCGAACTCACAACGTTTACACTCACACGCTTGTACCTCTAGACCACGACTGGCCTCTTCATTAGTATAATTCACTTATATTTTTTATATTAACCAGCATAACATTGAACATGATCTCTCTGTCAGCCGCGGTACTGAGGTTTCAATAATTAATCCAGTGTCGTGTTTCGACACGCGTTGAACAAAAGCGGTCACATTTTTAGCTACCCCAGGATTTGTGACGTCCCTCGTCCTAAACAAGCTTCGATTATTATCAACGCTTACATCGGGTTTGCCACAAAAGAGATTTGCACTGGAGTACGTTTTTATCTCAAATTTAGAAGTTTGTAAGTACTAGGACCCTTATAACTAATGTGTTCATGATGTATGTATAGGTGATAACTTGTTATCAAAAAAGCGGAAGTGGGGAACGGTAGTATCTAAGTGCGAACGGAAGGTCTTAACTCTAGATTCCCTTTGTCTACAACGCTATCCAAAACAAACACAAATTCATTTGGGCTGAAATTGGTAAAACCTTTTTGGCTAATTAAAAAAAAACAGAAAATGTAAAAAATTTACGAAAAAAAGAGCAAATTCATACTTTTCCTTTACCGTTATATAAGGCATTACGTAACTACTTACCGGTACAATCTGACAGACGGTAATGGACGTGCGGACTGCTAAACTTAGTTTTTAGATGAGCCACTGTACATGGAACGGGAGGACGTCTGTCCGAGTTTGAAACTGACGATATAGGGATGTCGACACAAACAAACTACCGCTAGTCTCTCTTCTGTCTGTGTGTCTTCTAGAGGATAATGATGATTCATTTACACGTGGCTATGCGTATATTTCTTGTATGTCTGATAGATAAATGTTATAATAATATTGAAATATTTAAGAGAAAGAATTCAAAGTATATATATAGTAGTACTACACTATAGTTCCAATAGCTATTACTAGAAGCAACTATAAGCTTTTTTTGTAATTTTTTTATTACAATTCCTTTACCACGTTTTGACGTGACACTACAAAATTTTTTATAGATAAAATATTAAAATACACTACACAGTGGCAACATTAAAAGCATCAACCCTAAACCGACCAGGGTGAAATAAAGCCCGCCTACACGACGAATGGAGTGAAAAAATCCCAGTTCAAAAAGCCACGGTACACGATCGCAAAAAGTCCACCCATTGTCGTACTGATATATGTACGCTGTGGTTACACAGACTATAAAGGGTTTTGTTTTCTTTTGTAGCAGCTCTTTTGCGATTATGACCTAGCCCAGTGTTCACGTCGACTGGTCAAAGTAAGCGACTTTTGCCTGTTACACATTTTGCGGTAGAAAAAGACGTTCAATGTATGTTTTCGTTCAAAGTGTACAAAACAAGCCTGAATTTATTATTGAAATATTAAAAAAAATAATAAGTAAAAAATATATTTTTACATAAAATTTTTGACACAGACAAATAAATGTTCACGCGAGTACGTGATAATTTGGGCTTCGATAGTCATTTGGGTTAGATAGACAAATTAGAGCGTTGCATAGTGTAACTAATACATTGATAATTGAGTTGAAAGCAGGAATATTTAAGATAAGACTATATTATATCTACCTATATATAGATTATATTATTCCATATTTTTTTCTTCAAATCAAATCGCTCCGCATCTATCGCACATATCCCAGATATCCAAATGAATATTTTGATTGAGTTGTAGAATCTAACGCTGCAATTCTGTCAGCAATTTTGGAGAAATATAAAAATGTGGTAAGGAAATTGAAAAATAAGATATAATAATATAAAAATTAAAATATATTGAGACTATTTAATATTTCAAAGTACTGTAATAAAAAAAATCCTGTGTGTGATATGTGTAGATGACAAAAAAGTTTTAAGAGATATTCACAAAATACTAACGTGTATATGCAATTTACTATTTAAATAATTTCAAGGAACCATACTCTTATGATGACGATGTATATGAAAATAAATATTTTAATTACAGTGTATCGTAAACTCTCATATTAGTGTTATTTCATTCTAAGAAGAATTACAATTTCATAACTGACTTACCATACAAGCAATCTGAAATAACAAAATTTACTTAAAAAAATCATATTCAATTTTCCAAAACACTTAAACTCTGCTGAATATTGAGTCATTTGACCCAAAAAGGCAGCTTATTTCGACGTTAAAAGCCTTAAAAACCAGTAATCGGGGCCGATACGGTAGAAGTGACACCGTCGAGTGGACTCATCGGTGTCAAGCACGCACTGACGCCCTCCAGAACACTCTCGTACGTGATTAAATCGCGAAATGTCAAAGTGCAGATCTTTGTATCGCTCACTTGTCACTCGACGCTTCAGTCTGCGATGTGTTCATTCATCAAAAAACCGCTCGGGGCTTGTGTGGGTAGTGCGATTAAAACTAGGGCGGGAAGTACGCACGCTTTGTCTTGTAATGTGTACTCGAGTCGTCGGCTTCGCCCGCTCAAACTTGTTGTTATAGTATAACCAAATTTTAAAAAAATATAAATTGTGGCATACGTGTTTTTCGGATATTGTGAAGTTTCATCTAAATCTGTTCAGTAGTTTTTGAAAGTGGAACCTACATAATATATGCTCATGAACTAATTTAATATTATTATCTTTTATACTATGCGACGGTCTAAGTATTTAGTATTTGTTATAATAATAACAACGTTAGTAGCATTATATTTTTAAATTTATATTTAAGTACACCTAAAATCGTTGTAGGAATTTCGTTTTTCAAAGCGTCTCATGTGGATGAGAAGATCTGGAAACACAATTCTTATTAACATAGAGTTCTTTTTTCTTGTAAATATAGTAGATGACAAGAGAATAAAACAAATAATTAATATAAAATGACGTTTAAGACCGCCATGATGGTTCCACATTTACACCAATAACAAATACTTGAAATAAACATAAATAATATATTGTAATAAATTAACTGGCCCATTCTGTAATTCCATAAAAACATGCTAAGTTTAATGATAATAGAAAATCTGACCATATGCGTTATATACATCTGCCAATCCATTCTAACCTTTAACTCTTTGTGATAAGATCTAAATTGTGTGGAGAGGGGAAGTGTAAAACAGTAGCAAAGCGCGTGTCAATCTTTCGTTTTCCCGCCATATCCGCGGTCAGCTCTTTGTTATTCAAATGAAACCTGTCTCCGAACAGAGGGGAATAATTAAAGGATATTTCATAAAACGGTGGTGTTAAAAATCTTTAGGTTCCCTCGTGGCGTCCATGATTAGGCGCTGGCTAGTAATTTGCGGTGGTCGTCCATTCAAATTCAACTAAGTTAAAGTATTATTTTTGTTATGGTTATTTCAGAGGTGGCGAGTGGGCAGCAGAACCTAACGCCGCAATATTGTCTTACAAAAGCTTCTTCATATTTTAATACATATTTTCATCGCGGATGTATTAGATAAGCTAAGCTTCACAACCTAAAATAACTACTAAAAATGATTTACATCAAATAAACTTTATCACGCCACCTAACGAACGCCTTTCCCATATAAATAGTTGATTTAGAGTCTTCTAAATTTTATCTGCAGTAAAGAGTATAGAATTCTGCTGGTGATTTACTTCATCGTTAGTCCTGGCTAATTCTTCCGCGTTGCGAACCTCGTACCACCATTCTTTCTATCTACCCGCAATCGAGTTTACGACGTCATTAGGTTAGGATATCACAGCTGATATTGTAAACAAAATCTTTTGCCATTTACACAAATATCACCTTTAATATTATTGAAATAAGATTTAGTTAAAGCCACCAAAGTCTCCAGCTCCAGCTTAGTACGTAGGAAAGTAAATGGAGGTTCCAGATAGTTACTTGAGGCGTGTTTGGTTTATGCAATTTAGATAGATGCAGGCGTTCGGTTGAGACTTGAGTGGCGATTACGTTGTTTTGTGGCCGTCGTGTGAAATTCCCGATTAGTCGTGTCGTTTAAACGCTGGTGTAAAATATTGTGCTAGATTATTAGGCCTCTAGATATTTGCTGTAGATTATACTTGATATTTGTTATATTGACAACTCTAGCCATTTCTTTTTACTATTAAAAATAATTTGTGTTTAAGAAAATACTCCATTGATGTTAAGTCTAGTTTTTAGTAAATCTGATGTTGAATCGTCATCCTGTTGAAAACAAGATTTAACTCAATATACAAAATATATACGATATAATATATTAAAAAAATCATATATAAATAGTAAATTTTAACCAAACTACTGCAAACCGATGGCAATTGTAACAGTACAATAAACCATTAGAATCAGATAGCGTCGGTTCACGCTGAACTCGGACTGCCTCTGACACCGTGACATCGACACTGACACTGCTGACACTTTGACCTACTTGCGAACACATTGTACCTCCAGGACAGTTGTTATCTGATCTAATATTGTATAAGGGTATGAAGAGTAAGAGTATGAGCCCCATATTAGAGGAATTGTTTTTTAATTAAATGTGAAACGATGTTTCAATAATAATTTTGGGCAAATTCGACTCTTTTTTTTAATTTTTTTTTTTATATTTAATTATTTTTAGTGTTCAAATCCTCTACTAAGGATTAGAGTGGAAAGTGGAGACACATTCATAAAAACGACATTTTTCACTTACTTCGTAGACACAAACAAACATATTTATATTATTTATAATAAATAATGAAATAATTAACATCGCCAGTAGCGAAAGTATAGTATAGTAAACCGCCACCCGCCGCGTTGTTTATGTCGCACGATGTGGAGATAGGGAAGCCGCATTGTAGAGTCTTTGGAGCTTTCGCGCTTTCATGTAATACATTGTTGAGTTCACTTGCTCTTAGATATGTTTTAAAGGAAGAAAACTGCATTTCTTTAAATCTATAGTTTTCACATATAAATGGTATTTTAGATTTTTTTAGCAGCTTAACGCTATTTCACGCTTGTAGCACAGTAGACAGAGGGAGCCTAGTGTTAAGACACTCCGTTCCTCACTTGCTGCTGAATTCTGAAGGCATTGCGTGTTGTGTGGTGGAACTGAGCACCTCACACCAGAGCGAATCCGTAACCTGTTGTGTTTACATGATAGTGCCCCTGCACCACGAATAGTCTCGATATAGAAAAACATCTACAATTCAAGTTTTAAATTATTTTTATTAACACAAAAACATAAAAAAAGTATTTTTTTTTTCACATATTCACAATGATCATTAAGCACTACTTTAACAGATAATTAATTAACCGATAACTTACATTTTTTTTCATTTAAATATAAATTTCTACATAATTCATCACAGCATACTATCTTCATCACCAATTCTACTTGGAATCATCACAACTTTCACACCACACTAACCCATGGCTTCGCAAGAACGTATTTATGGTGCCTGTAATACAAAGGCGGCGAGTTGCATTACGAACTGAAAGCGTAAGTTGTCAGCCATGTACTGCCTTACGCGAAGATTTGTGCCGTTTCCTCTTTGTGCCTATTACCTATTAACTTTATGTTACTTAGTTTAAATTATTTTTATGAAATTAGTTCCTTCGACCACAATATGTTTTGTAAAACTGTAGGTAACCAGACAGCCAAGCGCAAACTTTGCCCAAAATTGTTATTTAGAAATATTTTTATTTTTTTGCGTTTAACTCTCTTAGTAATATAGATTTTTTTATAACTAGGTTGCCTACCTTATCCATGAAATTTGTATATGAATGCTTGATTTTTTTCTAGTTT
Organism: Heliconius aoede; assembly: GCA_037355905.1. Lineage (NCBI taxonomy): Eukaryota > Metazoa > Arthropoda > Insecta > Lepidoptera > Nymphalidae > Heliconius > Heliconius aoede. The sequence goes on along the minus strand of JBAIZZ010000053.1, from coordinate 743,594 downwards.
TCTACATTGTAATTTTTTGTGGTTTTATAATAATTTAACAATAATTTTAAAATCTTATTATAAGATAACAAAGCATTTGTCATGAACTCGCAAATAGAATTTCACACAAAGGCACGTGTCACATTCTGCCGAGAGACCCGCGGGCAGTTCAAAAAACTTTTATAATATAACAAAACCTATTTACAAACACTCGCCTCGCCCGCCCACTCTAAAGGTGTTTATTTAAAAATTTCGCTCCACAATACAAATGTCACATTTTTTCACTTTTCGCGCCATTTAATGCTATTTCGTGCCATTAGAATTAAATTCTTTGATGTGTCGACGTTCCTACAATGTTGAACCTTATTCTTCTGACATAACTTGTCTATTTCTAAAGCTGTCAAAGTGACGTTTTTGATAAACTTTTTTTATTACCTTTTTTTTTGGGACACGTGTTTATGGTGTCCAATTTGTGTCTATTGATACATTGTTGGTATTTTCAGAATTTATCACTTTTCAATAATGTCACCGTTATTTGTACTTTACAGTTTGAGTTATTCTTGTAGCTGGAAGAGATAGAATATACATTTATCGAAATGAATTGAATTTTAGATATATTCTATCTTAGTATTTACTATATATTTAAATTAAATCAAGTTGGTTTATTTACCATTGTATTAGTTAGATATATTATTGACACAATATAATAATTGTAATAGAATCTAAACATAACAGAAAGCTATTATTCTATTACCTTTTGTTTTCCGTATACGAGATCCTTTAAGGTAGAATTGAGGTTCAAAGAAGCAGGACTAATAAAACGGAGTTTGCTTCACAATATTATATAAATAAACACCTCAGATCGCGATAGTGAAGGGTGATAGGCATCACGGCAAACACCGAGCCATTGTCGCTGCTAAATTTGTTTCGCTATTCCGATCTCCTTACCAGATAATTACGATTGTGAAGACGCTTTTGTTGGATATGTAATGCTCCCGGGATGCTGGGTATCTTATCGCTGAAGACTTCTACTAAAATGTTGGAAACATTGAATTATTACAATGTAACTTAACCTTCATTTATTTACACTAAATACTCAATGCCGTCCGAATTCTGCGGAAAATAAGAAACGGGGTGTCTTAACACTAGATTCTCTATGCCTAGCTTGCTATGGGATGCAGTGGTAAACTGATTTATTATTTATTTTATTTTCATTTACTTATTCTTCTCAGTTACTTTCACTCTTGGAGAGAGAGAGTGGTTGCAGTTACTTAGATGAAGCACTAACCAACCGCACTGACCAAGTTAATTATTATTGTCAGTCTCAGCTGCCTTCATTTACTTAATTTAATAACACAGCAATAATCAAAAAATCATATTTTTCACTTACTTTTCTTAACTTAAAAAAAATCCAGTTTGAAGAACATTCACTATGACATCATGTCATTTCCTTTATTACTATTGTGTCACCAGTTATATAATAATATTCAGTGGAAAAAGGTTCTTTTATGTCCTTCCCTTTATACCTTAATGCTTTCTTAGATGAGCTCAACAAACATCTGCCGCACGCCTACATTACGCTGTTCGCGATTTGTTATCTGCAGACCTTTATTCAATCTGGCATTTGTTATCTGTGATCGTAACGAATCCGTTGGTACCACCTTTACGGAACACGCATGTTAAAAAGTAGTTGACGCCGACGTTGCGCATTTGAGAAGGATCTGAAAATATATTTATAACGAAATTAAGCCTAGTAACAAAATTAACCTATATAAGACTACGCATAGTGTGTTACTTTTTAAATCACTTTGCATCTGAAATTTTGCAACGCCTCAAAAATTTTTCAATTTACAAGGGATTTGAAAGTAAATTTTAAAAACATAAGTTACGTCTACTCACTCTACGTTGAATTCACAAGCGCACGTCTAAATCCATAATATAATATGTAATCACAGATAATCTATAACACTAGACAAATATATTGATACCCTTTTATCAAAACATAAAAAGCGGTACTAACACCCGCATGCAGCATTTAATAAGCGAGAATTATTTTATTTCCATAAAAGATAAATATGGCGCGAACCAATGCGGGTAGGCGACGATCACCCTTTACTCGGGCTTAATAGTCCGTAATGAAATACGTCATGCGTCAACAATTCAGAATAATCGATTTTATTGGATTTGATTGGAATAATTAATATATTAGACGATTTTTGATAGCATCTACATTATATTGGATGGTTTATTATGAATTGTGACTATCTCTGACCAATGCTGCTGCACTAAAACCTATGTATTTTACTTACATTTTTTTAGCTGTAGCACACAATAGGGTTGACATAGTGCTTGGACACTCCTTTTCAGATTTTGGTGACATTTAGTGTTGAGCGGCGAAATTAAAATATAAAATATTTTATTTCCTCGAGCCAGAGGGACCCTGGGATTTGATTCCCATTTTCCCCATTGCACAATGTGTTTAAGCATTACAAACAAATATACAAAATTATCATAATTTACACAAAACAAAAATCCATTACAAAAAGACATAAACCAAATAAATATATACAAAAAAACATAAATACCTACATATAATATTATTTATTTGTGTAATTAGAAATAATAAAATGCTTTATGGCCGCGTCCCAGTGGCGCCCGCGCCGTTGTCGTCCATTACAGCCAGATGGAACATTGATTTAGCAGGTCAAATCTGTTAACATCAACATCAATACTATTTGAGATGATGTCTCTCCATTCATTCACTTGGTACCCTTAATTATTTTAGGGGAATTGTGTGGAGTCACGGTTACTTGGAAGTCTATAGGAACCAAATCATAGTGGCCAGATTTTGAGATTTAATGATTTTTGCTTATAATAATCAGCTACACGTATCCCGTAAATAGCCGGGTAGGCAGAGGGAACCTAGTGTTAAAATACTCCGTTCCCAATAACCGCTGAGTTCTGGATGGTTGCGTGTTAACTGGCGGAATTTAACTCCGCGCATCTTACCTCCAGACCAGAGCGAGGAAATGGAAATATAAACTTATATAAATATTTTATATCCTCGAGTGGGGAGCGAACCCACAACCAGTCGCGTTTTCTGTCACATATTGTGCCTCTGCGTCACGGCGGCCTCATGCATTTTTTACTTGAAGGTTTGATGAAGTGGGATAAGTTTTGCATCCTATACTTAGAAATCTAAGAAAAGAAATAGGATTAATTACAATTTTTTAACTATAATTTTCTAAGCCCGCATAGGACCAATTAAAGAAGAAACTAATTAAAAAATATGTAATTTTCATGCAAACAAGCATTTTTGTAATCTGCCGTATAATTAATAATAATTAAAACATAACAGGCGTATACTGTAAAGAACCTAAGCTGTAATTTTATATACAATTTTCATTATATATGATAGCTAACAAACCAAATACTAAATAATTCAGTCGAGGTGCAAGGGCACTAGCGTGTAACTTCAAGCACGACATGTTGTGGGTTTGATTCCCACTCGAGGATATTTATTTTTTTTATTTTTTCACTCGAGAAACGCTTCGGTGGTGGAAAACGAAAATGTCTTAGCATCCCTCTACCTTACTCTGTGAGCGGGATACAGCGTGAACCGAAAAAAAAAATGAACGAATAACAAACAATTAAACCGATTCATTAAGCCCATCTTACTCTTCGGCCATTCAGACCGGGGTCGTATCAATTAAAGTATATTACATTGTTACAAGCCAGTGCAGGGTTAATTACTATTGGGCGATCTCGACGTGATCCTGGACCAAAGATCAGCGAGGATATTTGTTGAACACCTTTCCATTTCAGCAGTTCACCGTTGGCACTCGTACCTGCTGTCATACGAATGAGTATTCCTTTACACGTTTCTGATTGAGGATAATGGGCTTCAGTTTTTATTTTATCGTTTGGTGCGAAAATTAATTTAATCCAGTGTTTATAAACCGCTCTCTCAGATCGATCTTAAGATGCGGTTTTATGTAAATAAACAGTATCTCAATATCGATCTCAGATTTTTGCCTTAATGCTGCAAAGAAAAATTATAAACTCAACTTATGAAAAATGTCACTTTCTTGCCAGTTTCGTTTATAAAAAAAAAATTGGAAATTTTTACTTACTAAGTGTAAGTTTGCAATGCCAGTTGTACTTTATAACATTTGATATGAGTCTAGAACCAATCAAATATGAATTAAACCCTCTTGAATTTTACCTGTGTTTAAACTATGAACGCCTTATTCTAGTAGGGTAGCAGGTAAAAAGATAGTCAGGATAGGCGTACCACTATTTGTTATTCACTAAATTCATATGTAAATATGTATGTATGTATGTATATAGGTAATTTCACGCCACCACATGAACTAGTTAGCTTCACGCTGTATCCCGCTCGCAGCGTAGGCAAAGGGAATCAAGTAAATGACACTCCGTTCCCAACTTTCCGCCGAATTCTAGAGACATTGCGTGTTGAGTGGCGGAGCTCAATGCCGTTCTTTGCCTCGACACCGAGAAATGGAAATATAAATTTTAAACAACTTTTTTCATTTCCTCGAGTGAAAATCGAACCCGCAACCATTCGGCTTACAGTCATCACAGCCTACATAAACCAGTTTGTGGTAGAAATGTAAAAAAAAAGATAATAAAATGGTGACAACTAAGAAAAAGCTATATTCCATACTAAACTAAACTTCTTACTCAACAGTCCAAGTCTCATTCAAAGTTTATCAATTACGTCCATCATCACCAACAAACAGCTGCTGCAATTAATGCAAGTGATCACAATTGTGGTTGCGTCACCGCGGAGGCGTGGACCACGAATTACGTTTGATAGATGAGATGAGTCCTGAACTGGGTCGGGCTGTAACTAGATATTGTTTTTTTAGGGATGTAGAGACTTTTCACAGGACTTGTAACTTCCATATTGACCGGAAAGTGGGGGATGGAGTATCTTAACAGTAGATTTTCTCTAATACTCTATGCATAATTATACATAGATAAAGTGAGAAAGAAGTAGAATGTTAAAAGAAATCGTCGTCTTAAAAATTTGGTTTTTTATTATGTTTACCTATATTTTATAAGTAAGCTAGAGGGACATTATGACATGTCTCTCACTAACCCATTTGTAGCAATGAAATTCATGAATATGGCGCTGGTACAATTTCTCGCAATTTCGCTCACATATTTTTCTTTATTATTTTTACCAAAATCCTCATATACACCATTATTCTACGGAAAGTGGAGAACGGAGTGTCTTAACACTAGGTTCCCACTGCCTACCCTGCTGTGTGCAGGATACAGCGTGAACCCATATATATGTATTAAAAAATTTTGGCCTTCTGCAAAAGCTAGGCAGTTTCCTCTATCATTCCGTACTATAAAGCTAAAAAATATAATTCACATCTTTCCAGCTGGTACCTACATGTAACCAAATAGATTTTTTTACACCATAATTGGTATCCCTGTTACAATTGGGTTAATTTTTAATTACACCTCGCGCGCTGTCAGTTACAATATTTTTAATTGGTCTTTTTATTACGGCGACACGTCTTATAAACGCTCAATTGAATGTCACATGAACTATTCAGGCTATTATCATAAGTGGGCCAAGAACGTTATGCTAATTTGAAAGGAATTTTTACTTTTTTTATATATATATTAGCGTAATGGTGTATTTTAATAATACAGTTTTTTTATTCGTGTACATTTAATTAAGTCTAATACTCATGTCAAAATGTATATACAATACTCAAGATTTATATGAGGTATTTTTATTATTAACAAGACAAAGCTTAAGATTGATCTTGAGATGCCGTTTCATTCACAAATATGTATGAATACGGCATCTCAAGATCGATCTCGTAAACCTGGAAAAGAAAAAGAAAAACAAAGACGTACAGACCCATCAGTATACATCTGAAGAACGTTAGATAATCCTTCCGGTATCAACCCCTGAAATAAAAACGTATCAACATAATAGTCCGTGAACGGCCGCAGACCGTCTTAATGCGATTACGACCCCAGCACCGCCGCACATTAATATTTTTTATTGTTATTTCTGAGGCCAAATGACGCGGTAAACAAAACGGCGCTTATGTTACCAGATGGTCTCCCGGAAATTACTGAGATAGTCATAGTAACGCAATTTGTAGAGAGACAGCCGTACTGTTATCTGTTGTGTGTTGTATGAGAGAGGTCATCAGTTCGATTCTAGTCAAGTTTTATTAAATGACACTTCTTTGAATTTTTTTATCAATTTCAATTCAATTTTCCTTGGTACTCGAGAAAGAAACAAATAACACATTTAAATCGAGTAAATTAATTTAAATTCGAGGCCAGACATGGCGCAGGCGCACAAGAGAGGCACTTATTCGAAAAAATTATTCGGTATACAGCGTGACGCTAAAAAAATTAAATTATTAAATCTTTTAGTCTTAAACAGCATTTAACATGTTATTTTACTATACCTATTACAAAAACAAACAAAAGTATGACGTAACGAGTGTCAGTTACACCAAATATGTTATTAGGACAATTATTTACCACCTACCCGCTAATTGCTCATCTACCTGCGACCACAATCAGCGAATGTGCCACTCTTTATTACTCAACGTAACACCTTATTATTTTTATTATATACAACGTTAGCGTTATGAAATTTATAAACATGTTTAATGTGCTGAAACGATTTTTTTTTATCTGGCTGCGTTTTGTTTATCCCATTTGTTTCTTCGAATTCGTTTATTTTTGGTGCGGTTTTTACAAAAAAATTCAATATATTTTTGTCATAGATTTTCTCTTTGTGTGACTCTGTATTGAGCAAATAGCAGAATAGGCAGAGAGAATCTGGGAACCTAGTGTTAAGATACTCCGTTCCTATTAAGATACATCTGTTTCCAATTTTCCACCAAATTCTGAAGGCATTGCGAGATGAGTTGCGGACTCGTTACCACAGTGAGGAGATGGAAATATATAATTTTTCATTTCCTTGGGTGGTAACCGAATATACAACCTCTACGGCACAACTGGCCTCAATTGTTGTGGGTATAGGTTACTTTTATATTAGTGATGTTAGTAGTTTATTAACATTTTAATTTCTCTGTTACAGATGCCTGTGGGCTATCAGACGTGTCACATATAGAGAGCCTACAAGAGAAATCCCAATGCGCCCTCGAGGAGTACTGCCGGAGTCAATACCCAAACCAGCCGACGAGATTCGGCAAGCTCCTCCTACGACTACCATCTTTACGAACTGTGAGCTCACAAGTTATAGAACAGTTATTTTTCGTCAGATTAGTGGGTAAAACTCCAATCGAGACATTGATTAGAGACATGCTTCTGTCCGGTAGCTCGTTCTCGTGGCCGTACATGGCGACCATGTGACATACAATGTGGAGACAGCTCGCGGCCGCCTGATCCACGCCTTACGGCTTCCCGCCGTACTTGCCCAGTCAGTTTGACTTTCAAAGATATCAAAGAGAGGCGCCCGAAGATGCTGTAACGTCTTCCAGTGAGTTCCAGGAGACGGAGCCAACTGCCTCCGAAGAATACTACGGATCGCGAAACCGACAAAGTGAAAGGATCGATCCTTGTCCAACCTTCGATCCGGTTTCGGCGTTCTACCCGCCCAAGACTAACGAGCACGACTTTGAAGCGAACTGCGATCAGAAAAACGCTCAAAAAACGTCAATGATGATCGACAACCTCCTCAACATTAGAAGCGAGCCTTGCTCCCAGGCGGACTTGAAATGAACTCTAGGGTATTTTGGGGTCAGTAGTGACATAGTTCAAGTTATTTTGTTCCTCTGTAATATACTTAGACTAGATATATTTAATATTGTAAATAAAATGTTTTTATTATATTGTAAAATGTATATTTAATGTGATAAGGTACATGACGCATGTTTTCTACGATGTTCAATGATGAATGCTCTTTAGACAATCTTACCTTCGATGGAATTGATTTTACTATGGACCTGTTTCTCTGTAAAGAGTAAGTTATTAAAGATGGAGAGAAGGAGAGTGCAACAAATGCAATTTAATATATATTGGTATGGAACGTGCAATTTATATAATATAGTATACTTACTTACATAAGACTCTAAATTACTAAAAGTCTTTTAAAAAAATTAAAATAAATCTATTTTTTTTTTCTTATTTTTGTTTATTATTTTATTTGAATCATTTTACTTGGGTGACCTTTAAAATTATACACGGCGCCCATAGAACCTTTTATTTCTACCTGTCACAATGTACAAATGTATAATTCCAAGAAAGCATTTATTGTATCGTTTTGAAGGTTTTTAAGCAATAATAATGTTAATTTGTGTGTAAATTTTTTATATGATTTATGTAGAATTTTTTCTACCGTCACTTGAAAGAGAATTTTTCTGATTTTTTTTTTCATAAAATACTCGCAATTAGGAGTCAATTTCTAATGATACTATTCTTAGCACATAATTTTTCTATATTTGGTTTTGTTGTCTTTTGCACCGTTTGTTTTAGATATACGAAAATTGAATCTCCTATATGCATAATTTATTTTATTATATAAGAAAAAAGATTTCGATTATTGTTTTAACACAAATTATTAAATGCTATATATATATATATATTTTCTACTTTTTCACTGTTGTGAAACTCCTGCCAAATCTGTACGTGTAAAAGAGAAGCAATGTATTTATTCGCAATAATTGTACAGAGGGTGTAAGTATAGAGTCGGTGTGTATGAAACGTAATTGACAAATAAAAAAAAATGTCTTTATGAATTATTTCGTTTTATTTCCTATTTATAAACTAGTAGTATATTTTGAATTAAATTAATTTTATTTTAATTATCACATATATTATATTTGACATGTATTCGTGGCGTTAACTTCCGCCCCACTCAACACAAAGAACTTTGAAATTATTGACACCTTAATGTCAATATATTTGTTGTGAAATATTTACATTTTTAATTATCATTCTTATTAAAATTTAAAAAAATCCATTCACTCAATTTGTACCAATACACCAAAACTGGAAAAAGAGTTAAATGAACAAAATTCTCCAAATTATCCACTTTTAAATGAAATCCATCAAATTATTATTAGAAATGTCAATAGTCTATCCCTAACGGTGAAGCACCAGGATTTTCTCACCAACTACGGAACGTGCAGGTGGTATATAAATCTCACTAATATACTTAATTTAAGTTAACTTTGACCACCGCCACCGTTCCCACGTGTACCCCGTCCATACATTTGTACGTGGGCGCAAATCACGGATCGCGTGCGCACCTGTTGCGTTTACTGAATTCCCATACATTGATTCACGCAATGACTTTTTTTTGTTTTTATTAACAGGACAAAATATTCAAAATGAGTATTTGATTATTTTACTTAAATAAGAAAGATAGAATCACGAAAAAAAAAGAAATATTAAATATTTAGAAACGTACAAACGTAAACTTTCAACGTAGCAGACCTCGAACCCGCACTTACGTCGGTACCCAACTACGTCGACATTGTTACATACTCGTATTCATTCAATTACATTCATTTCAATTTACATAAATTTTATGAATTTTCTTTAAAAGTATTATGCTTATTACAATTTATTGTTGTTAACATCTTAAATGATAATAAATTAAAAACAAATAGGCTACGAATAACGATTTGAACCCGCAACCATCGCGTGTAGTAAACAATTCAAGGGTTCCCAATCACGTAATACGGCATCATTGTTCAAACTTTTTTATCTATCCCATGCTGATAAGACTATTTATATCAGGTTTAACGAGAACAAATTATAACAATAATTATTTAATTACTTTGATTCCTTCAAAGATATTGAAGTTTATATAGTTTCTGTGGAGATAATCGATTTTTTTAATTAATTACGATGAAATTATACGTCTAGCGAAGGTTTGATAAACAAAGTAATAAAATAATGGTGACTTCATTATATTAACATATGATTTTTTTTATTTTTGTTATAAATAACGTGTTTAACAAGCAACAAGTAATGTTAAAGTGTATATAAAAGAATAACAGCTTTCTTTACAGTATATTTAGTAATATTAATTGTTAAAAAATATAATTAATAAATAAATTATATTATTTTTCTATATTATCTGTATCCATCACAAGTTGTAAGGTAGACTAATAGAAACTAAGAATAATATGTCACTGCGTTCTCTGTTTTCACTTATATTTGGAAATAAATTACACAATATTTTTACCATAATCATTCGTCTAGAAAAAAATCAAACCCATAACCTAAGTATATTTATCGTCAAACACTTAACATTAACTTAACTTACAGTGCACCGCGATGTGATATTTTTAAGACTAATATATTATAGCAGGTACATATGTTAATAGGAATAATTAACTCATAAAGTAGAAATTACAAGAATATTTAAAATATTCATACATATGTTATGTTTAAGTAATCTATAATGAAAACATAAAATAAAGTGTAAAACAATAAAGAACTGGTGACCACCTGTGAATAAACATACCACCTGCTGTACGGGAGTGTTATACAATATACATTTTATATTTGGAAAAGTGAACGCTGCACGGCCAAGACTGGGTAGTCAGAGATAATATGGGAATCTAATGTTAAAATAGTCCGATTACTTCCGCTTCCCACTTAATCCGGACTCATTGGGTGTTAAGTAGCAGAACTCAACGCAACGCCTTTCCTCCAGTGGGAATCAAACCTCACACGGACTTTTGGACTCAAGCTTTTTAATTATTATATTATATTCCATCACCATATTCACAGCCTAATTTCGCAATTAAAACGTCACGTCACAGGCAGGTGTGTCAAACCGGATCCGTTCAGGTCGGATGTCATCCACCACCCGTCACGCTCGTGTTGACGTCACGTCACGTTAGAAATCGTGATTCATCGCAATTAGTGTTTGTTAACTGTACGAGTAAATGCTGTATAACGATTTAGAAGAGTGCTATTGGAACTGTAGTTTTATGAGGATAGTGGGTTCAAACCCTACAAACAAACACGGTAATCTACAAAAACATTATAAAATAAACTATAATGCGTGTGAGTGTAACGTGACGATAGTGGATTCGAATCGAAAGAATGAAAAATGAACCTCGGTGTTGAGGCACTCCGTTCCCCACTTTCTGCCGAATTCTGGAGGCATTGTGTGTTGAGTGGCAGAACTCAACGCCGCGCTTTGCCTCCACCAGACACCAGAGCGAAGAAAATGGATGGAATATAAACGTGAATAAATATTTACCTAATGTATGAGATATTTTATTCAAATAAAATCTCTGTAAAGGCATTTTATAGGCGCGTTCATCATTTGAGTTTTTGACCACTCGCCTAATCGTGGCCACCGATTACTGTAAAGTATTCGGGCATGTTGAACATAAAATGTATAAATATATATTTTAAATAAAAATAATTACCAATAACTAACGTTTTAACTCAAAATATTAATTTCACTACCACTTCCAGTCGTCGCATTTTTAAATTGGTGGAAATAGGAAATTGATGTTTTTCGTTTGAAAAATTAAACTTTTTCTTTTACCTAACACCAAATCAATGACATTATTGAAATAGTAGACATAATACAATATCTATGTATATATATATTGTAATTATCTATAAAATTATTGCTAAAAAATAAACTAAATATAGCAAGCAGTTCATAATATTTGGGCTTATTGAAAGACTAATAATACATAGGACATTGCTGTTACTTCGTCCCTTTCGTCTGTAATAACTAATATAAGCCTCTCTCAGTAATTGGAATTGTGGACGCGACATAAAAAATTTCAATTTAAACGACAAACCATCAGTTAGCGAGATCAGCGTATTTAAGATATATTTTAAATAAACCTACTTTCCTCGCCTTAACTATGAAAGGGATACCTTAGATTTCATTTGTTCGACAGTATATACCAGCCAGCTCTAAAATATAGGTGATTTCACAGGATAGCGACAATACATACTAAGCTTACTGTAAATTATATGTTATTTCAGTTTCAGCAGGGCGTTGGGCGTGGCAGAGGTCACCCAATGGGGTCGGAGGTCGCGACCCCTCGACCCGCGAGCGGAGCTCCTGTACCCTCACAGGCGCAAACTCCGCGGATTGATTCGAACTTGAGCGTCCCTGATTTGACGGATAGGTATTCGTTGATTCGTGAAAACTTGGTATAGCTGTGGATATGTCGTGAATGATGATATAACCTACGCAGGGGAATTTTACTTTAATCAAACTGTTATTTGTGTATCGTGCCTCAAGGTTATAAACTTGCGACTGTAAAAGCGACTTGTTCTGGATTCCATTCCTACTCGAGGATATGAAATTTGTCATATTTTCATTTTTACAAAGCACGGCGTTAAGTTCCGCCACTCTACACACAATGCCTCCAAAACGGCGTTAAGTCGGGAACGGAAGTGGTTCCCTCTGTGTGGGAAATGCTGCAAGGAGCTTAAAAAATATATGGTATTTAGATAAAAAAATGATGGTTTTCCTTATATATTGATTATATACAGATAGTTGGTTTTTCAGTGAAAGCTGGATTATACTATAATTTATATAAATTCAACATAACTAGAGATATATGCTTCATTAGTTATAACTAATTTTATTGACACATATGTATATTATACGTAAAAGTAATAGTTACCTGATATTTATCTAATAAAATATTTGAAAATAACTTAAATTAAGTTAAGAAAATAATTTAAGTTATTTTCTATGGTTTTTTTATAGACATAAGATAAAGGCTTAGGCTTAGAAGTTATTGAAATTCATTTGATTTACAAATTTAAACTAAAATAACATTAAACAATTGTGACTACATATAATTCACCACACACGCACATGTCGGAAATAAAATACATACTAATAGATAGAACCTAGAAGTACTTTTGATAGACATTGTGATGTATGTTTCGAGATTTCAGCGATAAAACAGACAGACAGACAGACAGCGGGTATCTGGTAAACGACGCTGCTACACCTATGGACAGAGGCAACGTGGAGTCTCTTAGAAGTTACAACGCAGAATATTCAAATAATATATTTAATACAATTAATTTTTACAAATTATATTATATTCAAATTAGACAAAGTATAGTTATAGTAGTTTAATGATTCTTACATAAAAAATATGACCTATTAGCTAAAGCAGTGACGAAAAATTGGAAATTTTCCATCAAAAATCGATTCCTTAATAATAGAGAATTTAATACACTGCAATTTTATATTACAATAATTAAATGAGACAAAATATATATATATATGTAAATATAAAAGCGTTTCCATACATTTTTGATATCTCCACGCGCCTAATCGCGCGGGTGGTCGCGCCTGATTGTGATTGACAGTCGCACGTCACACCATCGCATCCATCACTATTTACCACTAAACACATTATACATCACCCCATTCAATACTAACACATTATAAACGTGTAAAGAAAACCCAGCAATGGTTAGAATATTTAATATAATCGATCGTTGAGTAACATCAGAGATATTTCACGGTACAAAGTCTTAGTTAACCAGATGTAAGGCTTTGAGGGATCTTTCAGAATGCACGGACGTTTGACAGGTCGGTAAGAAAGGATGTGTTATATCAAAAGATTTCTGTCCATTGTATCTGATTCTGTGTTAGATTAGAATATGTTTGTTATAAAACAATTAGTTTTACGATACAAAATAACGGTGTTGAGTTCTGTTTGTTTATATATATATATATATATATAAATTTTTAGTTTTATCCCAATCCTGTGTATACAGAGTAGACAGACGGAGCCTAATATTAAGACAATTACTCCAAGAAACAACGCTCTCTACGTATTGTCCAATTTAATATTATATAATTAAATAGAATATAAAAATAGACTGAACCCACAACCGTCGCGTTGACCGCCGGACGCTGTGCCGCTGCATCACGTCGACCTTTATACAATATTCTTTAATAATGCCGAAGCCCCAAATAACATAAATAGAATTATAAATTGACTAAGTTCTTAAACCTGGATCTCATTTCGTACAATAAGTATTAATTTTGCTCTGCATTGAATTCCGCCATTCGGTATCTGTCTTGAAAGTTAGACAGAGACAGTGAGTTGAAGAAAAGACCTTCCCTCTGCCCTGTTTTGCAGAATATAGCTTGAATCCAAATAAAATTAATAAAAAAATAAATTTATACGAAAATTGAACAAAAACACATTTTTATAACTATCATTCATTTGCTTTTAAAAGCATGATCCAAAGTCCCATAAATCTGCCAACTGTAATATTCCTTATAGTTATTAAGAAGTATATAACAAAAAAAATACTCTTACAAAATAAAACAAAAAAATACGTACGAAGCCAAGTAGATATAAGTAGAAGCTTTTTAAGTTGATTGTCACAAAAAAGCACATTCTGTATAGTACGAGTATCTATCGCAAGTGACAATTTATCCCGCGTCCCCCACATTGTTTTAGCGCCCAAACACCGACCCTAATGAAATTTATTGCTTTCCGGCAACAGACGCCTTATATCGGAGAGATACGTCTGAAGATAAGAGAGATAAAAAAATATTAACTTCTGTAGTAGAATGTTTTTGTCGGATGTTGTATGAAATTTAAAGATAGCGAAATTAAAATGATCTGTGAATCATATATAAATCAGAGATGCGTTTAAGTTGTCGTCTCGTGGATCTGTCTATCCATTAAGTGTAAAAAGTCCATATTTGAGCGACAAAAGTCCAAAGAATAATACTTATAAGAATATTAAGGACAAATGTAAGGAAAAAAATCACTTTCAATATAATATTCTTAATAAAAATCTTATTTGCCTCCCTGTATTAAATACACAACCCCACCTGCCCCATATCCACTTAGCAGAACGATTCACAAAATATACTAAACTATATAAAAAACTATAAACAAAATTTTCATTAGAATATTATATATATGATAAACTATTTAATTTGATAATCTTAAGGTGGAAGTTGCTTAGAACCAAATACTAGATTTTATTATTTTATTATTGCTTAGAGCTTACAATAAATATATGGATAGTAATGCGTGTAACGCGCGTAGCTAGGCTAAGTATAAACAGAAAATGAAATTAACTTATGGACTTATGGATGCATTTGAGAGAAAACCACGAAGGTAACATAATCGGAGAATATTATAGTCCAGGTCAAGGCAGAACCGCTACATGGCCTTTGATCATGGGGATTTTTTAAAATAATATATATAATAAATTCTAATTAATGGCTTATAATGTATAGTAAAAAACCTATAATAATATATAACTATAAGCTGAAAGCTAAAAAACTTAAAAAGCTTTGTCTTAAATTCCTTACAATGCCGAAAGGCTATATATGCTATTGTAATTTCATAAAACAAGTTTATCTTATTAGTGTAAACCAAAGAAAAACTTTTCATATTCATTTTCATATTTTTCAACCATAAATTTCAAACTTATAAACCATAAAATTTTAATTTGAATAAGTATTAAAAAGTACTCCCTAAAAAAATCTAAAATCAAAAAATTTTGAACAAAATTGTACCAATTTACAAAGTCATAAATACATTTAAAGCCCTCTGTGCCATTTTCCGCGAAAATCACCCACGGGGCTTTTTTTACCCCCAAGATAAGACATGTCACGCCGTGACAGATGTCGTGACATTTACAAGTCACGTAAAACAAGTGAACGAACCCAATGGCACCCTGTTTTACATTTTATTTTTGTAGAAGTAGAAATGCCTTTTATTTTAAGAAATTGACAGTTGTCATCATTTTTTATTTATTTATTTTATGCATTGTATTTTTTGTAAATTTTTAAACAGAAAAAAAAATTGTTGTTGTGATATCGTTTTTTACTCTATTTTCACTAGAGACATGTGATAGATAATAACTGAAATTTAACCCTTTTGTACACTCTTATCGAAGTGACTCCTGTAGTAGAAGCTTCCTCGTTCTTCCTATAATCGAAATATTCACATTATTTAAAATTTAACTACGAGAATATCGCTGTAGACGTGTACCGTCGAGATCACATCATTCCACAAAATCACTAGTCTCCCACATCCATTAATAAACGAGTCCCCGGACAGCGACGCGCCATTCAACGCAGCGCCCACGTTCCCATATTTGCTTACTGTTAATCAAAAAAACTTTTGTCCCGGTTCTGAAACTCACGTCTTCTCTGATTAATGGTTTCAACCCGAAAACGGCTGCGACGGTCACTGCGACCGGCGACTTTAAGAAAACAAACAACAAATAAAACGTTTCTGGTAATGATACGTCTAATGGTGCAGAATGATTGTCAGTACCATTAGCGAAGCATAAATATGTAGTTGTTACCGTTGGACGGTCCCTTTTGCTCAGAACCTGTTTGCACGCTGCTTCCCGGCGGCCAGTTGGACAAATAACCTAAACTGTCATCATATCATTAATTATGGCTGTTCACTGCTCTTTTTCACCGAAATTTTAAAGTAAAGATAAATTTCACATGGTTCTTACTTATTAATTATATTTCTAAAGCTCCCGTTGCAGCACCACCTTGCAGTTTACGAATTGTAGCTACAGTTTTTTTAGATGCTGTTTCCCCACGTACCAGGTAGAGAGAACAGTTCGTAGTGCTAAGACACTCACGCACTTTTGCCGTAAACTGTAACTTTACAATGTTATAATATGTAATACAATATTTATAATATGTAACTTTCATAATAAGTAAGATGATAATAATAATCAACTTCACGCTGTATCCCGCACACAGCAGGATAGGCAGAGGGAACTTCGTGTTAAGACACTCCGTTCCCGGCTTTCACCGGAACTCTAACGGCGGAACCTCGAGCGGAAATCAACGCCGCGATTTGCCCGGACATCGGGATCGAACCCAACGATTTTGCTGCACACTTTGTGCCTCTGCGCCACTACTGGTCTCAATAATAAGTAAGAAGCTTGCTCAATAAAATTAAGCGACTATTATATATACCATTTAATAAATTCCACGACATAATATAATAAATTGTTTTCCGCCTTGTCCCCTTATATCTAGAAATATATTTAATAGAAATAAATAATATTATTTGCAATATATTTTCTTCTATATATAACCACGATTCGTTTAACTCGGAACGTAATGCATTAAAGCTCAGCCCCAATTAAGTTTTCAACAAGACGTTTCCCGCTAAGTGTCAAACCCTCAACCTTAAAACCATTACACATGTCTAACGCCACTGCAGCCCGCTCGTAATAACACTTGCGTTATCGCCACTACATTATCCATTGCTGTTCTAACATATAAGAAACAAACAAGGCAAGCACTGTATGCAGAAATGGATATAGACGTCAAGAGATTAAAGTGCAAAAGACCAAGTGTAGAATTTTCCCGTCGCCACCGTTGTAAAGCCAGTAAAACGACGAAAGTTGTCATCAAATACGCATCCTTCGGGGCGGGAATCAGTTTTAAAAGCCATTAGAGTGGGTGGGGTGGCGGGCGCTCGTAATTAGACTGCGTTAATATTTAACAAGTGCGACGCCGTACAGATTAGCGTAATACTAGCCCAGCTGTGTCCGGGGCGCCTTCTGTGACTCGGCGCCTTTAAAAAAACCACTCTTTCAACATCGTCAAAAATTAATTATGTGTCCTGATGCTCCCGAATGGAGATTTTCAAGTTGGTAATGGCTTTGTATATCCTTGTTTTTTTTTTGTTGTTTTCATGCATCATCTGAAGAACAGAGTGTAACTATGATATTCTTTATGTTTATTCTGCATTTGTTTTTCGATATCAACGGAAAAAATGTACATAATTGTTGATTTAAAATTAATTATTTTCATTTTTCCAATCAGGTAAGACAAACTATGTCGTTGAGATCCACCATTTAACTCGCAATGTATTGAAGTCAAGCGAAAAGTTCTAAACGGTACATAGGAGTATTTTGTGATAAAGCGTTAAGTTAAACGTACTGCAGGCGGAGGGGGAAATAAATATATCTACAATTTGAACTCACAGCCAGTGTGTCGCCGTCAAAATCCATCTTAAAAAACGTATTCCATCGGTGCGAGTCTCAACTGTCCAATAATGATAATGACTTTGATAAATTATGATGATAAAATATTATTTTGTTTTTGTTTCATTCACCGTTTTCAAACACAAACATACAAAAATGGACATATTTCATAAAACAGCAGTGTCAAGTAAAAACAGAGTGAAAATTCATAAGTGTAATCCCTTTGAACCCTTTCTGTGCAATTAGAATTACTCGAAGATCCCAGAAGAGGTCCCAGCATCTGTGGGCAACTAATGGCGGGTACATTATTAAAGCCCCGCGGTCGGGACCGCGGTGACGAAAGGGTTGGACAGATTAAGTTATTAGCGAATTTGGTTTCGCCGTACGCCACTCTGATTATTGTGTAATAATTAAATATTAATATTTTGTTAATTATATGTGTTCAATAAAGAATGTACGTAGTAGTAGTATAATGTATATATAAGGTAAATAAGCTATTGTATTGTAATATATTTTATAAACATACAAATACATTGTCCTTATACAATAAATATGCAGAAAATTAATGCAGAAGATAAAAAAAATCTACAATAAATATTATATTATATTATATTGTGGCTCAGCAGCACAAAAGTATGACGATCCCCATTCGAGCAAAAGAAATATTTACTTAAATTTTATCTTTTCATTTGTTCGCTCTGATGTCGAGGTAAAGCGCGGTGTTCAACACGCAACGCATCCAGAATTCGGCGGAGAGTAGGGAACGAAGTGTCTCCTTATTTAATTCTCTCTGCCTATCTTGCGGGATACAGTTTGAATCTAATATTATATTTAAAAAAATATTCTAAATTCATATTCCCAAACTAACCGTTGCCTTTCTTTTCCTCATCATTAATCACATATATTATTTTAACATATCAACAAAGACACCAGAAATTGCTTACGTAGCGATATGCAAATTCTTATTCACAACTCTCACCTCAGATGACCGTGGGTTCCAGGGCTCCAGGGTTATGAGAAACTTTTTTAAGCCAATCAGTCACAGTCCGGGATTTCCGGGACCAAGATTAGCATAGTCAAAATTACAATAGCCCACTGAAGAAGTTAATGGACGATCCATGCATAATTTTTGGTCCACACACAAAAGGGCTAAACAAAGGTGTTTCAATAAAAAAAGTTTATTAATGTGATAGATGAATCATCAAATACGTTAGACCGGTCGCCGTTAAGTCCATTAAACTGTTAGTACGCTACTTGTTTTCACATAAATGGCTGAACGTAATTTATTCTTTTACGCCAATTACGCGTGAATCAAAGTTGTTTGGTGTCTGGTCGGTCTATAAACTGTTATAAAAATAAAACTCTCTTAATTATCTTTATTTTCCAGCGTCGACTAGACAAAGCGCAGTGTTGAGTTCCGCCACTCAATATGCAACGTCTTGAATTTGGGGCAAAATGAGGGATTCTCTGAACCTACACTAATAGTCATCAACTGTACTTCTATTTATAATAACTGTAAAACCAATTGATAAAAGAAAGTTAAAATGGCAAATTTAAAATAACGTTTTTATTGTCATACAACGTATTTGTAGTTTTTCGACTGTATATGTAAGTAAAGGTAAATGTCCAAAAAACGTTAAATAACTATAATTTCAAGCAAACCACTGTACATTCACTTAATAAATTATTTCCTAGTCCACGGTAACACTATACACGTCGAGCGTTTCAAGTATCATTATAATGGCAATTAGAACATTGAAAAACAGGATTAAACACCGCGATCTGGCGACCTCTCGCTGCCTTCAAACACAGGCGTGGACAGATCTTGATATGCTGGTTTCACTGAAGATGGGGTTACAACTTGTATAAGCGCTATTTGTATCTGCCGTCACCTCTAAGAAGCTAAACAAACAATACATAAATATAGACGACTTTTGTGTGTTTCCCATAGTCTCTATTGTGTGTATTGTCAACTTTGTGCCCTTTGAAAGCCATTGTTTTTTTTTTTTAAAGATCTTTTGTGGATGCATCGTCACGACTGATGTGTCCAGTTGTATGTTTTTTTTTTCTTTCAAACGGCTTCTGCTACTTTCATTGTTACTTTAAATTATCTTACTGGTCTTCTCTTA
Organism: Heliconius aoede; assembly: GCA_037355905.1. Classification (NCBI taxonomy): domain Eukaryota; kingdom Metazoa; phylum Arthropoda; class Insecta; order Lepidoptera; family Nymphalidae; genus Heliconius; species Heliconius aoede. Next base: position 723,489 of record JBAIZZ010000053.1, on the reverse strand, counting down.
ATGAACTACTCGTTCTGTGGATGCGTTTTGTGTCTATTAGCAGTAGTTAGTTTTAGAATATGGTTTTGCTTTAAGACAAATATATATATTAATCATTCTTCAAAAAGCATGTAACGGCATGTATTAATTATGAACGTCGTTATGAATTTTTGAATAGAAATGCTATACTACTGTATTATTTTTGACTAAAAAGGCTTCCAGATCTACAATTCCCAGAAAATTATTCAGAGCGAGTTAGTCACGTCAATCACAGCCAGCCACACAACTGGATGTCAGAGGTGACCGTTCATCAGATTCTACACCTGCATTCAAGTGTTTATAGATAATATATTTCCAAAATAATTATAATCACAGAAAAATAACTCTTATTTGTTAGATTTAGATATAATTTTGGCATTTCCTATATTTATAGTAATTTCGCTTCTCCGGCACCTTCGTTTTTTACTGTTAAACATTCATGTCATTCCACCGAGTAAACATGTACAACAAAGGACTAGTCACTATCCCTTTTTATTAATATCGGTGGTTGAATGCCAACAAAAGGTTTCGCTCTCATTATGCTTAATCGTAGTCGTTCAGGTGTTATATTATAATATATACCCGCTGTGGGTAGCGGCAATAATGCATTTCAAAAGGGGATGCATTTCAGATACTGTATTAAATATGTTTAATTATATGTGCAAAACATTAAATGGTTTTATGATTTTAATTAAAAATATAACTATAACTAAAATTACTTGTATATAAACATCCACTGAATTCAGCATATTAGTATAGAAGAAGATATATTGAATCAAGACAATATAACTCTACCCTTGAAAATATCACTTTTCTCACAACATAAGTTCGGGGAAAAAGTATTTTTGTTTTTGTAAATATTATTAATAATTAAACCTCTTTGGCTTTACTGAATGTAACTAGCTGGTTGTAATACCATTAAATGTGACATTCCGAAGATGCAATAAATAAAAAAAAATAAAAAAACTAATTCCCGCCATTATTAAAATTCTTTTCAAGCAATCAAAGTGAACGTATGTGACGAAGAAATTCGGTGCTTTTTTAAAAGGTTTTTTTTAACGAAAAAGTTAAAAATGCGACGACACAAATGAATTACACCAAATTAAATATATCATCATGATTAACATAACATATACGTACAGCCTATAAATTACTACAATATACAAGATGTACGATTAATTTTAATTCATATTTCATTATAATATATTCAAAATGTCAGTGGAATACATCTCCCGGTGCTCCTCAGTTAAACTACTAAAATCACAGCTTCCTTCGGCATCACGCTGATATTCTTTGCTCTTGTTTATTGAAATCGATAATAAATGTCATACTTAAGTTGTGGCGGTGGCAAATAAATTTCTCATTATTATTGCTACCTCTATCTCGTAAGGGACACGTGGTCGGTGGTTCAACGTTCGAATTAAGTAATGTACGTACAACAGCTGGGTATTTTAGTCTATAAATTGAAATTACTCGTTCTATGAAGTATGTAGTGGCATGGCGTTTGACTTTAATCACGACGGGTTCAATATACAGTCTTGAGGTAATTATTTATTTTTATTTACTCTCTCTCTGATAACAAGACAGCGCGGCGTTGAGTTTCGTCACTCAGCATGCAAGGTCTGGAAAATTGAACGGAAAATGGAGAATGGAGTGTCTTAACGCTAAGTTACCTAAGCTAAACCTCTAAATACGTGTACCTAAAGCTATTTAAAAAACTCTAATTTACATTATAAACTTACAAAAGAAATAATTTAATACATATCAATGAGTTCCTAATTTATTTGAACTCTAACCTTACACAACAACTGACACCTGTTCGTATCTTCATCTCCCTTATCCACGTGTCTCTAAATCTCCATTTCAATAAAAAATATCCCTCTTTTTACTGTTTATTATTTTAAAAAAGCGCGTGTGAGTCTCGTGCCAGATGAATTTGTAACGCTGACCCCATACTGACCTGCAAGCAGTGTGGCAAGGGAAGCTGTGGTCATCTTGTGAATGAATAAAATTATGACGCTTATTCTTTAATCGATGGCTTGACCTTTTAAGACGGACTGCATTTTTTATTCGTCAAATAAATATAAAAAAAAACATATCAACTTTAGGTAAATGAGATTATTATTAAAAACATACTTATAATACCTACATGTACAAAATAACAATATAATAGAGACCCAATGGCAGACGTGATGCAGGGTCACACAGAGTGACTGTAAACACGACTGGTTGTGGGTTCAATCCCGACTCGAAATTATTTTATATTTTCATTTCTTCACTCTGGTGTTGAACTTTTATAATTCAGTGGAAAATGGAGAACGGGATATCTTAACACAAGCTTTTTGGCTACCCTGCTGTGTCCAGGACACAATATGAAGCTAAAAACAATTAAAGAAATTATTAGAAAATATCTATATCTACAAAATAATATTGTAACAAACTAATATTTGGTAATTGATTTATCTTTGACCATATTACGAAACGCAAAATTCATAACATTCTCACTAATATCGTTACGTTATTTTACTAATAATTCCACCCAAGGTGACCCCGGACCTGAAACCCGTAATAGTTCCAAAAGCAGATTTTATGGGAACCCGAATAGCTAATAATTCATAAACATCGGACACTGGAGCTCTCAAAATCAATAAAGCGGACCCGTCGGGCCAGAATTCTCTATTAATTTGAACAAGTTGGCACAAAGCCGTAGTTTTCGCCCTTTTAAGACTGGAAACTCTACATGGATAATAGTGGATAGTCTACACTCGTTTAAGAGTGATAAATTACCTAATGGAAGTCGGTATGTCCATTCCCACAGATATTAAAGTCGGGACAAAGGAGCGACCCCTAAGTTGCCGGGACTCACGCGGCGTCATACAAAATATTGCAAAACATAAGATGCTTTTGTTCGGAATAGCATGCAAATCCTTCAAGGGTATTTGGGGGGAAATTGGAAAAGTTGAGTCGTTTTTAGACTTTGATGTTCCATACTTTATTGGTTTGGCTGATCGCTGTGTGTATGGATCGTGCGGTATTGGCTTCAAAGGCTTTATATTGCTTAAAATATTCATAAATATAATGGCTTATTACGAATCGTAAGAGATTAGCCCACACCAAACACCATAAACCTCTGCAGTTGATGGTATCATATAGAATTCATATATCTATCTGTGTGAATTCTTTAGAATCTTCACTCCGTTTTAACTCTTGCCAAATCCCAGGTGCCTTAAATACATATTCATTAATACCCATGGCGTATAAATTCCCCATAACTACAAACTTAAATAAAAATACAATGATATTAGTAGTTCAACTTTAAGCCACACCATGTTTGTCAAAAGAATTTTAATATTTTTCCAATATCTATAATAGCATATTGTAGACAAAATGTAACAACATTGATAGCTCAACAAGCCCCATAAGCTACCGATAGTGAGCAAATCGTATTTATCGGGATTATCTCAGGTTATCCGAACATCTTACCCAAAACCAATAGATTGCATGTTACATACACACACGATCAAAACTCTGAAAACATTATCCACTGCTTAATTTGTATACAAATGACAAATTACATGCAAAGAAGAAGAAGTAATGTATAGATTGGAAATAATGTATTTTTAAGTACATACTATTTGGTTTGATTTTATTTGGTTTTAGATAGAAGGGAGAGCAGTACGTGAGTTTGGAAGCATTTATGCAAAGTTATAGGTATTTGTTATCATGGTAGCTTATCAGTCCCTCAATCAGATCTTGGGACGACCATTGTCGAAAGAGTATAGATATTGTTGGCGAATCTCTCAGCAGTGGTGCCTTTTATGTCTATTATATTTCAAATGTAGTCTAAGATAATAGATTAAGACATTCGTGATTTAAAAAAATATTTTCTTATAGCTATTTTAAAAACACGCTTTATTCTGCACATAGCAGGGTAGAATAAAACAGAGAGAACTCTCTCTATGTTAAGATATTTTGTTCCCATTAAGACATTTCGATTTCATTCTTTTCGCTGAATTCTGGAGGTTTTGCGTGTTAAGATATTTTATCACGCAACGATTTATCTTGAGTGAAAATCTAATAATATACCAATAGCCATTTCACCAAAACGCTAATCAATTTATATGAATGATAAAAACAATTAAAGCCTCTTTATTCTTCTTAATTTGTATTTGAGAAAATTATAACTAAAAACAACCCTTTTTGTTTTCTCTTGTCGTCCACAATCCACAAATGGAGACAATCAAAAAAATTACAAAAGTAATTAGTCCCACGAAAAAGCTCTCAAGAAGTTTATAATTTTTTAAATGTATTAAAAAGTTTACAAAAAAAACAATAGATAGCTACGGGGGTAAAGATAAAGATAGCAAAAATCATCAAATTTGTTCGCTGACAACATTCATCTCAATCAATCTGGGGCTCCCTGAGGAGTAACCCTTCTGTCCCGCGAGACGTAACCCTCCCTATAACCCAATTAATGCGAGTACCCCCAGCGTGGCCCCGTGCCAACCACAAAAAATGGAAATTGAAATGTACAATTAGTTTGATTCGCCATCATATGTGAAGAGATGTCATTGTATTTAAATAAAAATCAATAAATAGTTCAAAAATAATGTGTTATACCAAATGTAAACGCCATCCTGACGGAATATCAAAATTATATTAAAATTACTATTAAAAAAAATCAATTATTATAATAAAAAGATAACATATCGGTATAAATTCAATATGTACCCAGGTTCCCTCTGCATGTCCTGCTATGCTATGAGGAATGCAATTCATGACTCCTTAGAAAAAGTGCCGCAAAGATATACTGTAGTTTACTTTTGAACTTGTTCACTTTTGACATTATCAAAGTCACACAGTTGACATTTAAAATTGATTTCAGAACTTTAAAGTTGTATTTTCATATCAAATTTCAATATTTCCAATATAAAGATGGAAATTTACTCAATAGCCGCTGATGAGACAGAGTGACCCCCCAAAGAATTAGTAATTCAAAGTATGTCGTCGAGAAAAACGGAGTTTGTGAGGCATCTAGTTACCCATTGTAAATCAGGTTGGACTTCGCAACTTTACACCAATATTCGTGACTCGAATGAGGGCATATTTTTTCTTTGTGCATGGTTAGATTTTTCAATTATTTCTTTCTTATCATTGAAATACAATTAAATTATTTTTTTTGTATATTATTTGTAAAATTAATAATTTAAAATTTGTTTTCTCCAGCTTTATTTTTAATGCAAAACTTAACTAAAATTTCAGAGGTGATGAGATTACACGCTGTATCTCTCACATAGCAGGCTAGGTAAAGGAGTCCTGGAAACTTGGTACAAGACACTCCGTTCCTATTAAAACACTCCCTTTCTCCACTGTCCACCGTATTCCACAGGCTTTGCGAGTTGAATGAGGGTATATAAATTTATAAATATACCTATATAAAAATATATTTTTAATAACCACAATGACTGTCTAAGTTATCACCAAATCACATCCAGTGAAAGAATACATCCAGAACACCGATTCGTAAAGTGAGCTGATATCTGAGGTACAAGCAAGTCCTCCAACAAAGAAAGAAGCCTATATTAAAATTTCCTTGAGAGTAATCCGAACACAACACAATATCAAAATTTAATATCATTTTAATCTTAATTCTACTTATTAATGTTCCTAAGGAACCCTCCGTGACTTAAAATCGCCACCTCCATGAAAATATGCCTTTCAAAATTGTACCCTATTTATATTAAATTAAGTTGTATTTTGCTATGGTAAAATTTTTGTATGAAAATGTATGAGTATAAAATCTGGTGAAAGCAGGTAAGTTCAAAAGATAACGCCGTCTGCTCTGGAATACGGCTTAATTAGGTCGAATTGAGATTTCACCAGAATATAAGTTTTCCGAATTAATTTTACCAAAAAACGAGATTGTGGCAGAAATTATTGAATTGTAAATGGACACTGGTTATTGTACTGATTTCCGGCTAAATTAATATTTATATTTAGAACACTAACTTCTTAATAACCTAGATGATCATAGCTTTGCCACACAAGTTACTTAATGTTTTTAGATCAGTCGTGGCGCAAGAGGTCGATTCTCACTCGAGTAAATAAAATATATAATATTTTCATTTATTCGCTATGTTCTTTCTTCTGTACAGTTCGGAGGATAGTGGAGGATGAAAGTCTTTAATAAAAAAAAATTTCAATTATATTAAATTAAAAATAAATGTCAATTATTTAAAAAAAATACAATAGAAATGTAATCGATGTATATATATATTATAATATAATATTGTTTCAAATATTTTAGTTAGATACTTAATCTCAATTACGTTAAATCCACGCTCTCCCATCACACGCGCGCACACACGAAGCACGTCCATACATTTTGTAATTAAAATGTAAAAAACCTTTGATGGATCGCGGCCGAGCGTTAATTAATGGCTTTTGTTCGGGTTGAAGTACTCTATATAGTATCCACCCTCGTGTCTCCTGAGTGGACGCTGTATTATCTGTTTTTCATACAACTAGCTTTTTCCTGCGGCTTCGTCTCCGTTCGATTAAAAGGGAATAAGTAAGTGTGCGAGGTATCTCTAACCGCAGAAACAGTGGGTAACATAGAAATGACTAACGCGGTGATATCCCAGGTACAGGTTAAACATAAATAATATCAATTCTAACCAGTAGTTTCTAAGATTAACACATTTTACTGAATTGGGCAGAAAGTGGAAAACACAACGCCTTAATGGTAACGGGAGTGTATTAGCACGAGGTACCCAGGTTTCCTCTTCATAACAATAGAAAAATAAAAGGAAAACTAAGAGTTTTGTCAAAAGCATATGACATGGACCCCTAAATGGAATCGTACCCATCACCATATTTACAGTCAGACAACGTCCCAGGCGGCATCAAAGTGAAAGCATGATATAAAATCAAACATCAATTCATTACACAAATGAACCATAAAAGAAATCACGATTTCAATCTCAATAACAGTTCAGTGGAAGTCATGTGCAGAAACAAAAAGCTAATACAAACGGGGCGCACCCCAGTTGGTGATTATTACAGAACAGAACCTGTCCACAAAGCCTCGATGACAAACCTCTTATTTTCAACTCCTTACTAATCGTACGGAAAACTTTATTTTCCAAGTGACGTGTCGTCTCGTTGTTGGCTTCTGATTTGATTCTATTTTGTTTTTTAAAATTAAAATTGTCTTAAGAGAGGCAAGTTGTGGTGAGGGCGTGCAACTTGAGGAAATTATTTTAATAGTTCCATTTTCTCACTCTGATGCGAGAGGTGGCGTGGAAATCTAAAACTCAAAACGCAATGCCTCCTGAATTTGGTGGAAAGTAGTGATGTTTTGATGGGAACGAAGTGTTATAACATTAGATTCTCAGGTTCTCTTTATGTGTGCTCTCTCTGCTAGGTGCGGGATATAGCGTGAAGCTAAAAAAAATTTTGATTAAAAATAAAGTCGACAACATTGTGTCTTTTGTAGTCTCCAATATCACACGTTATATTTAAAAATCGGGAAAATATTTAATCGAGCGCAAATTTTAATCCTAAGACTATCATTTTCAATCGGATCTATATAATATAAAGGTTCATACAAAGGTTTTTTTTTTTAACATATTTCTGTACATATATACAAAATTCAAAATTCAAATTGTGCTCAATAGAATATAATTTAAAAAAATAATCTGGGAATTATTATTTTTTCTCGTCTTAGTCAATTCCCAAAAAAAAAAAAAGAATTACAGCCAGCATCAAATGCAATAAACCCAATAGCGAGTGCCGCCAAAACGCAGCGGTTAAAAAACAAAAGACGGTGGTTAGACAGGGGTGAAGGGGCGTCGGGGGGGTGGGAAGGTAATGAAAAACATGGCGGCGCGCTTCTACTCGCTTAACTTGTGATTGTTCTAATTCATACAACTGAGACGTGTCTGTCTCGGGGGTTACCTTGTT
>JBAIZZ010000053.1:654995-690506 GCA_037355905.1 Heliconius aoede | reverse complement strand
CATAATTTCCACGAAGATATGTATGTATTTGCATTGAAACCTTCCTTTTTTGAAATAGGTTAATGAGAAGTATCGCCCCTTTACCGAATAAAGTGTTATTTGATGTTTTTTGCTCACCGCAGATATTCACACTCGGGTAAGCGATTACTTCCCAACCCCACGACCCCTTTGTGTACAATCGGATAAATGTCAACCGTTTAGACTAATGTCACTTTATAATTCTAATGTAAATCATAATCTCTGAACAAACTGAATTTGCCAAAGAAAGTCACGTTTATAATTCGTAGGTAATCTCTTGAATATGAAGAATGCGTTTAAAATTATTATTTATAATTTTTATTATGGAGGTCGTAAAAGATATTAAAACCAGATCATGCTGTCTAGATAGGTAGAAAAAATCTATTACTATAAAGTAATAAAAATAAAATAACATAAGTTAAATAAGCATAAATATTTGTAGGTTTTATTTCAGCTTCACGCTGTATCCCGCACTTCTCAGAGTAGGCAGTGGGAGCCTAGTGTTTACACTCTGCTCTCCATTTTCCGCATACTTTTAGAGGCAATGTGTGTTGATAACAGAGAGAAGAAAATGAAAATATGAAATATTTCATTTCGTCGAATGGGAAGAATGTCTTAACACTAGTTTCAATGCTATATGCAGGAAGTGTGGCAGGAAGTGAAAACTAAAAAAAAGAAAACATATAATAACAAATAATTAGCCTCACTTGCTGACTTTAACGCTAAATATAAAACACTTAAAACTACCTACATTATATGACTATATATATTACAAGAATATATCTATTAACACAGGTGTTGTTAATTACCAACAAAACCTAGAAGGGTTGTTCTTTCCCCTCAGAATTAACTCTTATAGCCGCCCGCTAAGATAACATTCGAATAAAATGATAAATTCTCCACCAGAACAAGCAGACCTCTCGTTAAAATGCATAGAACGTAAAACACGCTCTACATTTATCTCAAATAAAAATTAAACAAAAAAAGCAAGATAGGCAGAAAGAACCTAGTGTTAACTCACTCCGGTCTTCACTTTCCACCAAATTCTTGAGGAGTGTTGATAGCTTTGCTTCGACACTAGAGCGAAAAAAATTTAAATATATAATTTCCCCGAGTCGGGATCGAATCCAAAACCGCCCCCTGCACAACGCCTGTCCTCAACAGTTGTCTTAAAGTTCTCAAAACGAAGAAAGATCAAGAATAATTGGTCATGTTTTACAGCTTCCACAAAATGAAGTTAATCATTAGAAATTATTACTTTGCAGACGAAATTCGCGATTTATTAAGATAATCCTGGTTTAATAGAGATTGTTGTAACGCCGTCAGGGGCGGACGTTTCAAATTTTATGTTGTCAAGGATTGTTGATACAATTTTAAATAATTGTCTTAAAATTTGAGAGTACTTTAATATTCATATATATTTCTAGTTTTAACGAATTAATTTTGGTGAGATAAAACGAGGCCGAGGTGGAGCGGCGGTGGGCAAAAAATTGGCAATATCTTGTAAAATTGGATAGAAAGAGGGAAACGTAGTGACGTAACACTAGGTACTCTAAAATAAACTAGCTAATTAGATGTTGAATTTCACCGAAATATTAGGGATATTAAAAAAATGTGTAAATTGCTGTAGAGTGAAGAAAATTAGTTGATCAGAAGATCGAGTCATTTTCAAGAAGATTATCATTTATGTCGTCATTCCTTATTTAATCGAAAACAATGATAACGTATGATACGTATATTATATAAAACAAAATATTTCTTATGTCTTCAAGAAAAATGTCACTTGAAGACCACATTATTTTATGAAGCTTGTGCCCTTTCTGGCATCGTTTAGAAAGGTCGTGAACTCTAGCCAAATGCCGTGCCCTTTGCCTCTGGTAGTCCCTGAGGAGTGGTGGACCGATACATACGTGGTGGGACTGATTTTTAAATTTTCTTGGTATTTTGACTGGTTTTTACTGAAGATAGGTGTAGAAACCTGTCTTCCATATAAAAAATAACTATTTTTGTATGTACCTGTATGAAATGGATCGCAACATAGCAAAAGCTAAGGCTTGCCGAGCGAAACTGCTCATTTCATATGTTATTATAATTTTGTCTGTAGTAGTTTTTATCTGTTACAGTCTCCATGGGAAATGCCCTCAAGTATTTGATTACGCTGCGTATTTCGTGCAACATTTAGGAAAAAGAATGCATAAAAGCTTGTATTTATCATTTTTTCTGTGCTCTAAAGAACCGTAGACCGATGAAGCCCACGAAGTGATCCAGTAAGTTAATTATTTTGATTTTTTTACTAAATATGAAAATGTTGTAAAAGATCAAAACTCAGTCATTTATTTATAGTATTAAAGTGAATATTAAACACTTTCTCGGCCATTAACGACAAATAACTAAAAATATTATATATAATTATAAGAAAATAAAAATTGAATTGATAATTTTTTTTTCTCATAAATGTTTTGTGCCATTGAAGATCGTCCATTTCCAAATGGATGGTCTAACTCTAAATTTAAACTGTCCAAAGGCGATCCCTCTTGCATGACGTACGGCACCCGCGGGGGTGATCAACTATACCTACTTGAGAAATCAAATTTTTAATCTATATCCACATATATGAGGCCAGTCGTGGCGCAGGGACATATTATGGGTTCGATTCCCACTCGAGGAACTGAAATATTACATATTATTTAATATTTGCATTTTCTTCTTTCTACATGCAATGCCTCAAGAATTTCCCGGAAATTGTGGAGAATATTAACACTAGGATTCCTCTGCCTACCTGTGAAATAACATAACATACATATATTTGTACTTGTCTAAGACTTATTATGTCGTAAATCGTTTTATGCAGAACTTAAAAAAATAATTGAATAAATTTATTGAATTTATTTAGTTTAGTATATCCATTTAAGAATATGAAGAAACCTCTAAAAATTTGTATTCTTGTAGTTTCTTTTCTTCTATTTTTTTTTTTGTGTAGTTCAATACACAAAAATTAAACCATGTAACGTAATAAATGTTATAGAAGCACCTACCAAAAAAATATAGCAAAAGAGCAATATAAAATGTTTGCCTTTAAATTATTAAAAATTAACACTTACATATTACAATTCATCTAAGCATATTTTTAATTACATTTCTTCAGCATAGAGAAAGCTCATGTAGAAAGCAGGAGCTTATTGTTTTATACAAGTTTTATGCTGTGATCCATCAAAGTCTATTATCGAATTACGGCCCCCGCACCCGCACCGCGACCCATCCAATTACGAAGTCCTAATTGCAATTATTGCACTTTTCTGCTTGTTTGTCGTCGCCACCAGGGAAGTGCTGTGTAATATCATATTATTTTGATAATATTTTTATTTTTTTACATATTATATAGATATGGTGTAATGTAATAAATATATTTTTTCATTTCATTACTTATAGCCTCGACATCAGAGCGAAGAAATGAAAATGTTATTTATTTTATTTGTGGGTGGAAATCGAACCCACAACCTATCGGGGAAACAGTGCACTACGACTGGCCTCAATAACATAAGAAATCTCCCTTAAATAAATATTTAAGACAAAATTATATCTAGATCATCCTGAAACGTTTGGTAATAGTTGTAGGTTCAATTTCCTAACACATATTCGTTTTAACATACTTTTTGTTACTAAACAGAGTGCAGTGTTGAGATCCATTACCCAACACGCAATATGTCCACTTAGAACACTCTATTAATGATCTGATTGTTTCCTCATCATATCAAAAACCGAGACGCGTAAAAGAAAATATATATATAAAATATAATATATTTATATAAAAATATTTGAACAAAAAATGTAACGAACTGATAACCTTTGATTTTAAACAAAATTTCAACAAACAAAGATAGACAATCAATCAATTGCTGCGATCGTTGGGGTCATGTTTTGTAAGAACATCATTTATATTAAAACCATATTCTTATATTATATTAAAATACTTCGTGGAAGTGCCTTTTTACATTTATATAATTGTGTTTAATATCGTGTATCAGGAAAACAGCGTATTTTTAAAGAGATCGATATTATTCTCAGTAAAGCAACGATATTACGACATAAATGCTATAAAGGTTCATCTAGTTTTAAAACACTTTGTTCCCCATTTTTCGTCGAACTCTAGAGGCATTGCATGTTGAGTGGCGAAAAAATGAAAATGTTAAATATTTCATTATGTTGAATAGGAATCGAACCCACAAGCAGTCGCCTCTACAGTCAGACTATGCCCCTGCGTCACGACTGGCCTCTTCATCAAAAATCTGACTGAAGTTTTAATCTACCATCTTGGCATCACCACCAGGCTTCACCTTCATCACCACAGCGTCTATAGTATATAATATACTATCTGAACTACAAGAAATGGTAAAAATTATTTTTTTACCACAACACTCAAGGCAACACACGTGCGCGCCTCGGTTTCCGCAATGTCAATTTTTAAACCGATAAAGCCCGGTGGGGTGTAGTCTCCATTGTACAGCCTTCATGTCACACTAAAGGGGTTTTCGAGTGTGCTTTTTCAATTTGCCGACGACTATACGGAACATAGACGGCTGACGAGAGGTGAAAAATAAAAAAAAATGTGAAATTTTAGAATTTATATACAGGGTATAAGAGTTAGTTTGATTGCAAATTAAGTTAGTTATTATGAGACTGGTTTTATTAACAAACATGAGCGATTTTCGATGATTGTCAAATAAGTACATATTTGAAGAATTATACTTTTAATACATAAAGCACTTATTTTTTTGCATTCAAGGCGAGCGGGAAACAAAGTAATAAAATACAAAATATGTATATTACAATTGAAAATTAATATATTATATTCTACTCATATTTTTCTTTAACAATATACAATAATACTGACATCTAAATATTATTTAGATATATTTTCATATTTTCATAGTCATACTTGTTTACTTTTCGCCTCGTTTACGTTGTCTAATTGGACAAGAGAAAATATCTATTCTTTAAATGTGATGTGCAATCATTTTTTGAATTCAAAATTCGAACTCAAATATACTTATGCTTGAGGAGTCCCACTTGGAGTCCTAAAAAATCCTAATAAACATCATGCTTCCTATTCTTTACATTTTTAAAGTGTTATTTCCTGAGTATTCAGGGAAGAAAAAGAGAACATAAAAAATTAGAAAACATTAAAAAAAAATTCACGTAGCCGAATTTGAACCCGCACCTGTCCGCGCTTGGACCCGTAAGCCGTCCAAGCGCTCTTACCAACTAAACCATACGTAACGGACGGTTTTCTAAAAAGTATCATGCTTTCCGCTAATGATCAAAAAGAAATAACTGAAATTTGGAAACAAACAACTAATATATTTCTCTGTCCCTAGTCAAATCAAGTTGGCATAATAGTGAGACATTTTTTTCAATTCATTGGGAAACCTCTGCACGGACGCGCCGGAGCCCGGGGACGGGGCCCGGGGACGGGGCCCGGGGCCCGGGGGCCGCGGTGCAGGAAATGAAACTGAACATGTCAACGTGGATAGTTGATACGATACATATACACTTTTTTTTTAAGTTCACACTGTATCCCACAAATAGTAGGGTAAGTAGAGTTGGCATAGCGTTAAGGCACTCCGTTTCCCATTTTCCCCAGAATTTCCGAGACATTATACGTTGAGTTGCGGCGCTCAACGCCGCGCTTTTTGCCTTGGTACCAGAGACAAGAAAATGAAAATATTTAATAGTATATTCAATACTATTACTAAACCAATTTCCTCATAACCTATTTCTGAAACAACATATTTGAGAAACACTTGGAGTTCTCTAATAAAACCAGGCTTGTAAAACGTGGGGGGAATTTAAGATGTCAACTTACGCGCATATTTAGGACCATTTTGAAAAGTGAAGACACACCTGTGTTCACTTTTGAACGCCATATATGTTTAATACAGTTTAATAGTAAGGCATGTTATTATGACAGGGAGAATAAAAAAGAATAAAGACAACAAATAAAATGCTAAAAATAGGAACAAACGCGAGATCAATTAATTATATTTATTATTATCGGAAAAACGCAAGTCAAGCTCGCCCGCCGATGGTTCTGTACAAATTTTTAGGTCTCAACCTTTTCTGAAATTCAAGCTTAGCAAAAGAGCTAGCGGCTTTAATGCCAAATTTCTTCCCTTCAAATTAAAACTTCACGCTGTATCCCGAACACGGCTGGGTAGGCAGAGGGAACCTCGGTGTTAAGACACTCCGTTCCAAGCTTACTGCCGAATTCTGGAGGCATTGCGTGTTGAGTGAGGGAACTCGTAAAACCTCACTCGTAACGCTCGCAACCAGAGCGAAGAAATGAAAATATAAATTTAAATAAATATTTCCTTTCCTCGAGAGGAGATCGAGTGTTTTAAACCTAGATGTCTTATCTATTATATGTCTTAAACCTATTCCCTCTGCCTACCCTACTGTGTGCGGGACACAGCGTGAAGCTGATTTAATTTTGATTTTTAATTTAATTTATATATTTATTTCTAAAGAAAATAAGAATAATGTATAAACTGATTAAGTCACACAACAATCTAACGCGCCAGCTAATTATTATAAAAAAGTACGCCCCAGGGCAAAACGTGCTACAAAGTTAAATGAGAAATTAACAGAAAAATTGAAATCGCCGACCGTAAATGAAAAATTAAAAAGTCCCACCGGAAACGGTAGTGCGGCCATCGTTCTTCTAAAAACGTAATGGCCTTAATTACAAATTGCAAAAACAAGCTGGCGTAATTATTATGTTTTTAATCTTATTTGGCCATCTTTTTTAAATTTACAACACGCGGGTAGGAGATACAATTTATATCGTTGTAAAAACATATAAAAATATATAGTACATATTTCTATTCTATATGTCATATGTCTGTTCTATTTTTAATAATACAGCCCCACGCTATAAGCCGCATATTGCTATATGAGCGGTCAGAGTGAACCAAGTGTTAAGACACTCCGTTCCCCATATTTAAATTTCGATCATAGCACATATAGATATAATAAAGAATATCGTACGTAGAGTTCCGCCACTTAACACGCAATGCCTCGAGAATTCGGAGGAAAATCCTCATTTTCCTTCATTATTCGGCCATTTGTAAGCTGTCGCGAATCGCTTAAAATTAAATAATCTCTCACTAATTTATCTGCTAAAACTCAAAAATATTTAAAATATAACATAATAATAATAAAACATTTTCAAACAACTATCCCAAAAGTTTATCCTGTTTACATTAAATTTTCAATTCCATTTCACATGATACCTATATTAAATATTAAATCGTGTTATAATTTGCGTAAGACTGAGTACTTGTACTTGGTGTATGAAACACCTAAGCTTAGGAGTGAGATGAAGCACCTATCAGGGCTGCTGCATTTAGCGAGTGCTCCGGTGACTTCCGCCCGCAGTCGACCTAGTTGTTTTCAGGGTTGGGTGAAACGGTTAAAAAAATAAAAGCACAAATTATATTATATGACTCAATAAAAAAAAATGAAACTAAATATAGTTTATAAATAAAAAACTTGAGTATTCTAAAGCTTTTAAAGAAAGATATATTAGGTACTTATTACACTAATAAAGTATTTCAAATAGTAAATTCTTATTCTAACTTCCCTATTACACATATATCATAAAAACGGCCTTTATAATTGATATTAAATTGACTCCGCATACCTTACTTCCGTTGACTTCACAAAAATAGAAAAAAAAAAAGAAAAGAAAAAAACACACACATCCCTACCGAAAAACACATCATTATCGTAATGGATGTCACGGGCTGCAACTCTACAAGTGCTCTACAAAACTAACCACGTTATCTTTAAACCTGTTAAACGATAATATACCTTATTACAAAAGAATAAAGTTCTATGAAGATAAAAAATAAATTTGTCTCAATGACTAGATGGAGCGACACATTAGCGACATCTCTCTCGGAGTGAGAAAATTACACCAGAATTATAATGTTCTGTTAAGTTTCGCGGGCTTTTAGTGATGCTCCTTTTTTTATATTTGATTTATTTTGATACTGGCTGGATGGTTGGTTCAAGCGTTGTTAAACTGGTATTTATAATTCTTCTGTCTGTGTATTAAAATTAATAAAAAACGAATCTTTTTATTTTGAGATCCATCTTGAGAGGCCGTTTTCATCCCCGGAATGTAATTGAGGAATGAAAATATTTATTAATATTTTTAATTTTTTCGCTCTGGTACGAAGGCAAAAGCCCGGCGCCCGGTTGCCGAATGTGGAATACAGAGTGAAGCTGTATTAAACGATAGGTATCTCAAGATCTGTATTGCAAAATTAATGTCTTTACCAACAATGTACATTTAATAAGAAACAAATTTAATATGGAATAAGCGTAAATTGAAAATTGTAGAAACATATTATTTACCTTTAAGTTTTCATCCTCTTATAAAGTCAGTTTTCGTACAAGAAATTCATTAATAGTACAGAAACAATAATTATAACTTATTTTGATAAATAAAATAAACTAACTAAAGTTAGATTGCCTTGACAACAACTTAAAATTACTGTCATTCCGATAATAAATTGACACCGCGGTTTATTTTTTAGTTTGGCATCGTACGATTATGATGATGTAAATAATGATTTATGAAAATTTTAAAAAAATCTCATACAAACGATCATTCATTCTATACGCAGAGGCAACCTAGTTTTAAGACACTCCCTCTCGTTCCCTCCAATTAAACATTACGTATTGAGTGGCGGAACTCAACGTCGCGCTATACTTTGATACAAGAGGGACGAAATTAAAATATCAATAAAAAATAATTCATTCCCACGAGTTGCAAATCGAACCCACACTCGTTACGTTTACACGCAACCAATTCGGTCCATCGGATCGTCTATTTAAAATATTATTTGAAAAGTTTCTGTTTTTTATAAATTTAAAGTTTTCTCGAAATTTTCTTATTTCATCTGTCCAGACCATAATTAATGTCAAAGCAAATGAAAATATTTATTCCCATAGAATATTTACACATACAAGTATTATATGGATATCTATTAAAATTAATCTAATAAAATGTATCTTACGGAGCTCGTCAGAAAATAAAATAACGTCTATTTCAATAATTATTACGCGGCGGAAATAATTATTTACTGTAGTTCTGTCTATCTATAGGAAAATATGTATAATACTTTATATGTATAATCTAACTTTAGCATTAGTTACGCTGTCTACATAAATAATGTAGACTAGATATCTCGCATAGTTTTTACACATTCAAGTGTTACTTATCTAACAGCTGTCACTTAAACTACGCATTAATAGTATATTAATTGGTATAATATATAACGTTCGGTTGAATATATAACATTTTCTTAAAGTAATTTAAATTATTTATATCGTTTATAAGATTTATATATTTAAGACTATTAGGTAAATAGTAAGTACTGAAGGCCAGTCGTGAGGCTGGAACACATTTATGTGGATTCGATATACACTCGAGGAAATGAAATATTTAATATTATAGTTTCTTCACTCTGGTGTCGGGGCAATACGCGGCGTTGAGTTCCGCCATTCAACACGCAATGAACTCTCACTGCCTACGCTGCTGCATGCAGGATACAGCGTTAAACTGAAAAAATTGTACGTGCCTTCTGAGAATATCTGTTAATGTAATGCAAGTACATATTAGTAAGAGACTCTTAATACATAACTTTCTTAATAATCTGTGATATTTTACAATTAGATATTATATGGATTAATATCCTCTGACTACCCTGCTGTGTGCGGGGTACAGCCTGAAGCTGAAAAATTTAAACCGATTATGTTACCTCAGACAACTTAACAAAGCCGACCTGTGAAGCCTATTTGTGTTCATTTTTAAATTTCTTGTAAATAAATAGACATGTTTAATTACTATTTTAAAAATATTAATCGTAATTCCTAGCAAATTAACAAATCAATTTATAACAGTTTATAAACTAATTGATATCATATAGTATAAAAAATATTACCTATATAAAAAAAATATTAATGTATAACAATTCACATCATAATTCATAGGTAAACAAATAATAATTATATTGAGACAGGTTTCCAATTAACTAGAAAATAAGAGTCATTGCAGAGGAAAATTAATAACATAGTACGTACAGTAAAGTAACAAGTAAATATGTTAAAGTTATACAAACTATAATGTAAATCAACTTAGGTGGTGTATAAAATATAACATTTTAAACCATTTCTACTTATTTTTTCCTTTTGCGTTTTTAACTTATGTATATTATGTATAATGTGAATGTTGACTTATCTATTTTTTTTTAAATTAATACTTAAATAATATCAATTCCTATCCTCCTATTATCCTTGACAATTGTCAGCTGGAATGCAGCTGGAATGCAGTTACACTGTTAAAAATCTAGGTATCGAGGGGGACAGCACTCTCCCCTGGGCTCCTCACATCACTGACCTGAGCCGCAAGATGTTCTACACTATTGGTAGGCTAAAGAGATTGAAATATCTTTTGCCTATTCGAACCAAGATTTCCCTGGTGCAAGATCACTTTTAGTGACAAGGCCGCCTTTGTGCATTTTTTGTCATCAAAAAATTTATGTCTTATCAAGTGTGCAATAAAGACTTTTTATCTTATCTTATCTTAAGAATCTTTTTATAGGTACGTTAATCAAAAGAAATTACTAATCTATAACTTACATTTTTTTTATTATCGATAATGGTCTATAAATAGTGATATAGTATACTAGGGTTATAGTTAAATATGAATTTAGATGATAAAAATATATAAATAAAAATATGTTTTATTAAATTCTATTATTTATTTTATTGAAAAGTATTAAAATACATTATTGTGAAACCAATAATTACCGTTTGTCGAACATAAATCTTATTTCGTGCTCACTTATCATTTTCATGCACAACTTGTGGCTTGAATTCTAAATCTAGAACCTTCTTGAGACTGTCGACGTACATATCTAAACGCTGGGTCATGTAATAACAACGGCGGTCTCTAATCTGTCTGTTCATGTTTAAGTCCATTTCTGCAATAAGGAGACCATCTCTAGTGCGTGAAAGTCCTGGACACCTTACGCCATCAGGACTCGTGAAGTAGCTGGAGCCATAGAAAAGTCCCAAGTCCTTGTGTGCTGGTTTTCCATCAGCAGATGTAAATTCGTTGGGGAACTCTTCGAAACCAACTCTGTTAATTGCTGCGGTGAAATAACAGTTTGTGATCGCGGCGTTTCTTGCTTCGATGTTCCACATATATTCGCTTCCAGCTTCGGCAGCAATCGTAGCTGATGGATTGAATACAATTTCAGCGCCATTCTGCCCAAACATCATCCAGTTGAGAACGTGATGACGACCAAAACAGATGTTTACAGCTATTTTACCATACCTCGTAGCGAACACAGGGTGTCCAGTATTGCCTTCCATGTAGTAGTTAGATTCGTTAAAATCCCCAACTCTTGGAATATGGTTTTTACGGTGTTTGCCGATTACATTGCCAGTGTCGCTGATGACGACCGCAGTGTTCCATAAAATGTCAGCATGTTTTTCGTCCCGTTCCAAAATAGAAGAAATTATTACCATTGAGTATTTAATGGCCAATTCGCGGAGGAACCGTGTCGTGGGACCTTCTTCAGCGGATTCTGCAAACTCACACCACGGTGTCTTTTCACGTGTGCAGAAAGCGAATGGCATATTCCACAACTCTTGGAAACATAAAATATTAACGCCCTCTTGCCCGGCGACGTCAATAATTTTCTTTACTTTAGCGAGAATTGCATTTTTCTGTTCATTGATCGGGCGGTCAGTCGGCGCCGAAATAGAGTGTTGGATAACACCTACTTTCACGATTCTGGGTGGTCTCGTGGATTCTTTTTTTGCTGGAAAAGCATAAGCCGCTATATCGAAGTCATTGTCTTTAGCGGCAGCAAGAGATGAGTCTTTAATTTTAAGTTCTAGATGGTTCTTTCTGCCGTAGTAGATTCTGTTGAATTCATCCAGATCGCGGCCATTGAGGTTGTTGTTAATAATAGCTTCCAGGCTGTGCGTTTCTCCGTCCATTTTGTTGCAAATTATTACCGCCCGCTGCAGTGTCAACGCTAAAGACTGATAGTTCTCGATCGTTCGCGCCTTTAAATAGCCGCACCGGTTCTACTGCATGTATTAAAGATGGATACTCTCAGTTTGTTTGTGTTAGTTCTACCAGCTCTCGTGACCTTAGCCCTTAGTGATAAGTATTACAATACTGAGATGAAAAAATATTTAGCTTATCTTGGTAAACAAAATTTAGATATACGTACGTGACAAAACGAAGATGTAAAGATGTATGCACAGTTTACTAGTTAAATTTTATTAACAAATTTAAAATTAAGTTGTTAATATTTGTCTTCACACTAACACTCATTTATAAACCCACTCGTAAATTATTTTAAGTAAAATGTTGAAAATAATATTGTATAATAATATAATGAAAAAAATTATAATATTTAACTACTTCTTAGAAGTTGAGATTTTTCTTTACAAGACAATAATAATCATATTTTTTTTTGTTCCCTTAATTGTTTTTTATTTATAAAATTATATATTTAATCTCTCCATTTAGAAGTAGCGTTAGATCGTGCCTTAATAAATAAACTTAACAACTTGTAAACAAGTATCGTACATAGCTGTAGACTAATACATCAAGTTTTCAACCGGTACTTTAGCTTGTTTTTAATCTCGACTTAGTGCACAGAGATTACTGACACAAACAAGACTTATTATACAGATGTTGTAACTTATGTAAATAATATATTTACTTAGTGCTGACATGGACTCTCTGGACAACATTATTAAAAATAAACTAACAGGTGATCAATTGAAACAATTCAATAAAATATATTATGGACGTGAAGATCACAATGAAATAAAGGTTAAAGAATCCACAATGAAGGCGAGTAATATATATAATTTTGATGTATCGGCATATTCGTTCGCCGCAGCGACAGAGCAGACTAGGAAAGCCAATGTTTTTAGGTTAGGTCTAATACAGCATACCATTGTTTTACCAACTGATAAACCCATAAATGAACAAAGACAAGCTATATTTGATAAAGTTGAGAGAATTATTGAGGTCGCAGCAGCCGAAGATGTCCGCATCCTATGTTTACAAGAAGCTTGGTCGATGCCATTTTTTCTTTGTACAAAAGAAAAGGAGAAATGGGAAAATTTTGCTGAAAGCGCTATCAATGGACCGAGCACAACATTTCTAAGTAAATTGGCAAATAAATACGAAATGATTATTATATCTCCCATTTTGGAAAAGGATGACCAAGGTGTGTGGTGGAATACCGCAGTTGTGATTGATGAAAACGGCAGATATATGGGTAAGCATCGTAAAAATCACTTGCCGTCTGTAGGCAGCTTTAGTGAGACATTTTATTATTCTCCCGGTAATATGGGACATCCTGTATTTAATACGAAATATGCCAAAATCGCTGTCAATATATGCTATGGAAGACATCACGCCCTCAACTGGCTTATGTTTGCATTGAATGGGGCACAGATAGTCTTTAATCCTGCTGCTACTATAGAGGAATTTGGTGAATCCTTTTGGGGTATCGAAGCTCGTAATGCAGCAATTGCTAACAGTTATTTCACTTGTAGCATAAATAGAGTAGGAACAGAAAAGTTTGTAATAAACGGATCAGAAGATAAAATTAGAAAATATTATGGTTCCACGTATGTTACAGCCCCTAATGGTTGCAGAACTTATGGACTATCCAAAAATAAAGATGGACTTCTAATTACTGAAGTAGATTTGAATCTATGTCGACAAGTGAAAGATTTATGGGGATTCAATATGACTTCCCGCTTAGACATGTACTCTGACGCCATTTCGAAATATAAAAGCTAATTTGAAAAATATATCAATAAATGTTTCTGATGAACGATGAGGTGTTATTTTACTTAAGAATCACATTAGTTTTATTTCCAAGTTTTGTATTTACTTAATTATGAGTAAATCCTTAAAATTAAAAGTTGATACAAAAGAAAAAATTACACTATAAAATTTTTAAAGAATATGTAATAATATAAATGTATATTACGATATTTTACTAACGTAACATGTATACATAAAATTATCAAACTGAAGTTATAAAATATACTACAGTATCACAAATAAAATATTGATACGATACTCACCTCATATAATTAAAAATATATTAAAAATTCTGTTTTGTATCTGTATTTTTAATTCTATTACTTTATCTGTGTAACACCAATGATATGTCATTTTTCGTTTTCGAAATATCATAGTTTGTATTCATTTCATTGAAACTACAGATTAAAAGCATTTACCAATTCACAAAAGAAAAGGAAATATTTAAAAAAGTTTAATTGTACAATTGAAGAATGGTAAGTTAACATTAACTACTAATAACTTAATATACCGCTACAATATTGATTTGTTCTCTTATTTTAAACCCGGCTTTGGTTATTCAAAGCGTCACGATTTTTGCACAGAATGTGTTTTTTCTATATTAATTTATATAATTAATTAATGTAATTCAAAATCCTAATGACTCCTTTGACTTGTGAAGTCAAAGGTATATTAACTATTGAACACTACATTACATATGTTTTGTCATTTTCCAGTCAATTTTAGCGTACAACGGTGGCGCTGTGGTGGCTATGAAAGGCAAGGATTGTGTAGCCATTGCTACAGATAAACGATACGGTATTCAAGCTCAGACAGTTTCAACAAACTTCCCAAAAGTCTACCAAATGGGCCCGACTCTCTTCGTAGGTCTGCCTGGATTAGCTACTGACACGCAGACTGTACATCAAAGATTGAAATTCAGGTTAGAAAATTTTTATTTGTGATTGCTTTTTATATCTTCAAATCTCTTAATTCAGTTTGTTGGTAGTGGAATTCCAATCTTATGATATTCCATTCCTAATACTCTACCTAATGTTCAAGTCATTGATGATTGCATGTTTGGTAGACATACTCATTGCTGCACTTCATTTACCAGGAGAGAAACAAAAATATACAAAGAGGACCTAAAAAAGTATCACTACTTGAGACACCTAAGATATGAACTTGGTTCATTTAAGTTAGTCATGCAGCATACTGAGACAGCATCTGTATATAAATGCAATGGTTTAAGTTAAATAAAAACTGACTATCATAAATGTTTTATGGAAGACATCTAGTTACAATATTCTATATATATTCCTTGATATATTTATTTTGAAAAAATGAGCACTTTAATTCAAGTTTTCAACTTTTTAGTATTATTCATATAATTTTAATATTAAAACACATGCCTAACACTAACATATTGATTGCTGTTTCCAGAATGAACCTGTATGAATTAAAAGAGAACCGTATAATGAGGCCTAAAACATTCTCAGCAATGCTTTCAAATTTGTTGTATGAAAGGCGCTTTGGACCTTACTTCATTGAACCTGTCATTGCTGGTTTAGATCCCGTTGATAGTAAACCCTATGTCTGCAATATGGATTTGGTAATTATAATACTTAATATAACCTGAATTAACTTTTTAATTGAGGATATTGTGGAGTAGTACAGAAGCATCAGACCATAAATGGGGTGGCTATTTTGGAAATAAGGTATTGTTTTCACATTCTTTCATGAAAAGCTGTGGTGTTGAGTTCCACTAACATTTTTGACTGACTTATTGACTAATTCATCATCATGATTGAGTAATTGACTTCTACAAAATTTTCTTCTAAACTACATCAATTTTAATATAAATCAATGAAACTAGATATTATTCAGTATGCATCTCAGTAAGGCCAGTTGTGGGGCAGGTGGTGTACAAGCTTGGGACTGTAAACATGAGAAGTTGTGTTCTACCACTAAACACGCAAAGCACCCAGAATTTGATTGGAAATGGAGAATAGAGTGTCTTAACACAAAGTTCCCTCTGCATACGATGCTGTGTAGTATAGAGTGAAACAAAATAAAAACCCACCATTTATAACATAGTTGAAACTAAATCCTCAATTCCAGATTGGCTGCCCCAATGAGCCTGAAGATTTTGTAGTGTCTGGTACGTGCACAGATCAGCTGTATGGTATGTGCGAGGCTCTGTGGGAACCTGATCTAAAACCTGATGAATTATTTGAAACTATTTCACAAGTGAGTATAGTTGTTATTGTTGTTGTATCTGTCCCTTTATTAGAAATCAAATCAGCTTCACACTGTATCTCGCACACTTCATTCCCAAATCTCCATTTTCCAATTCCTAATTCTGGAGAGATTAACTTGTTTGACTTTGTGCCAATTCAAAAAGTGCTATCCTAAAAGTGGATAACGTAGCCTGATGTATGTCCCTGTGTTTATTAAACCATGGTTTAGTTCCATGTACTGTGTCTTTCTTGTTTGTGCCAATATAAACAAAAATCAAATTAGTGCTTATTTTGCCTTTTACCTACTCACTTTGCATGTTTAACGATTATTTATTTAATATTTTTTTCTTTAGTAACCCTTTATAAGAGCTTGATTCTGTAAGCAGTTTGTCAAGTCAAGGTTCGACCTGGCCACACTACATACTGTAACATTTTTTTATTAAATAGAATAAAAAATCTTCCAATTCTCATGGACATTGAAACATCTGCAATAAGAATAATATTTTACTTTGTAAAACTGTCGCATCAATTAAATTCTTATCATTATATATTTTATGATTTAAAATATTTAATGATAGGAACACTAAACATGCAATGCCTCCAGGAATCGGTGGAAAGGGGGGACCAGACTGTCTTAACACTATGTTCCCTCTGCCTACCCCGCTGTATGTAAGATACAGAGTAAAGTTGATTTATTTTATTATTTAACAGGCATTGGTAAATGCAGCCGACCGCGATGCCATCTCTGGTTGGGGCGCGGTCGTGTACATCATAGAGAAAGACAAGATCACCGAGAAACATGTTAAAACTAGAATGGATTAAGATACTGGTTATATACTTTTGCAAATAAAATATAAAAAAATATATTATTTTTTTCAATTCATCCTTCCGTTTTTATCTAAAGATATATTAAAATCGATGGTATTGTATTTAAATCTCGAAATTTATTTGGAAATAAGTACTGTTAACTGTTATATTAAATTTACACTATAATAATAATTTTAAATATTACTTTCTGCTCTTCTTGATATTTTGCAATGAGACAATAAAATGAATTAAATTTAAAATATTAATGTAATCTTTAAATAGAATTTGAACCCATAAGTAGGGCACATACAATATGCAGAACGCCATCATAGTACTACGTATAAAGGCAAATAAAACAAAAATTGCAGAAACTTTACAAACCGAATATTTAAAAAACTAAAGTTTATTTTTTTCATACAATGTCTTTACAAGAGGAGACTAGAGAAATAGCATGTTATAATAGTGTGTTGCTTACATGCCAATTAATAGCGAAGCATTCATATTTGTAATAATTATATGCGCCATTGCTGGCATTATAGCTTAGGGGTGAACGATTATGATACAACACTAGTAAATTTTTTTATAGATAACAGATGAAAGATAAATAAGAAATAAACATAGGTAAAAGTTTCTTGAAGTGTCACGCCCTATACCTTGGGGAATACAATTAGGGTTTACCTTCATATCCCACGGCTATAATTCTTTTATGTACTTTTTTTTAATAATACTCCGTTTCTCTCTAAGTTTAGATAGGCATAAAAAACAGTTAATTCAAAGTGAAATATTAAATTTAAAAAGCATACCATAAATATCGAGATAACCATTATTTTCCAATATTTCAATGTTATTAACATATCACAATCGATCACCCCTTCGCAGCTCCCTCACCGTTAACAAACAAAGTAACCTATTGAAATTAATAATAATTAAAAACCTAAGCAATGGCAACACATATGACATATTTTATAATATTTTAAGTGTTTTTTACTCACTTAGGATTATAAAAAAATACTGAAATTACGTGTCGAAATTTTGACGTAGCAAGAGTTGAAATTTTCTAATCTATCTTTGATATTCCAGCACTCTAGCCAATTAAGATACATCATTTCAGGCTGACACATTTTTTTTTGTTGTCCACAGTCCACACTTGTTTTAGTTATCCACAGATTATAACCAAAATATTTGCATCGAATATAGAACTTCCTTCTTGAAATAGATTAATATGCCAGAGCTATCCAAATGGGAGAATATCCAAGGAACACTCTTTCAAGTCTACGTAAAAAACCTCTACAAATTTTCAGTATACATATGACATATTCAACCATTGTGTATCCTTTGTAAAACAAATGATTTATTAACAGCATATTTAAAGGAGAGGGTACCTGATGTTCAGAATCTCCGTTACCCATACACCGCCCAATTTTTGATACGAGTAGCGGAGCTGGACGCCCCTGTTAATTAACACGTAATACGTAGATTTACTTAACACAATTTTGTTTTACTCAGAGCACAATATAACAAATAATCAAGGGATTGTCCACATTGTCGAAGACGTTATAATTCACAACATTATAATAAATATCAATATTTATACCAAAAAAAACATCAATTGTAATTTTACATCGAGTATTTGTGTGTTAAAATGTGCTTAATTTTATTGAGAAAAAAAAGTAACGGCTCATCTTAAACTTACAACAATTAAAGTAATACAAAAAAATATCTATCACAAAAGCTATTTTTGAGAAAACCTCTTTCATTTTCAGGGCGCTTCGAACCAAATACTGTTTTTTTTTCATTTCGATTGTCAAAATTTAAAACCAATAAAAAGAAAGAAAATATAATGTAATTTTATATATAAACAAAATGTTTAGAAACACTGCCTCGCCGACAAACAACTTCGCGTCACATCGATATCCACAAAATAACATCACATGGCCATAACAATCCAAGTCTTAATCGTTTATAGTATAATAAATAACAAAATCTTACAATATATTTTAACGCTACGCTAGAAAGATACTAAGCGAAATTATTTAATTGGCAAAACGTCGATTATATAGTGAATCCGGCACTGGCACTAATGGGCCATAAGTAAATTACGTCACACAAATTTTATTGATGATTGAACCTTTTGACAAAGTCTATTGATAATTGGATGCCATTTTTAAACCCCTACTCTGTTTATGTCATAGCTATATTAATAAGACACCATGCCTAGTGTGACATAACATATTTTGCAATTATACACTTAACAATTATTAATTTATTTTTCAGTTCCGAAAATATATTTGCGTTTTACTAGTTGTCGTAGCAAACTGTATGACACTTTATACAATACAGTGTTTTATACATATTTATTTTAATTATATTATGTACTAGTAAATGTATAGGAATATTTATTAAACATATTTATGAAATTATTTTCCGTTTAGGGGTTGAATTCTAATAAACCATGAGAAACGCGTTCAATGATATATTTTTAAGCCTGAATTTCAAATTTCATATCACAAAATTTAGGACGCCTGACCACTACTTCTCACAGAATGTCACACGTAGTTGACCACAATTAAAGTGTGACGTAATTTATGAATGACTCCATTCAATACGCCTTAAAACAGCCATTTATCGTATGTCAAACTTTACATCAAATTTAGCGATCAATATTTATCAATCATTTAGAAAACATTATATCAATGATATTAACAATATTACATTAACACTATACTACTATAGCAGAACATTATAAAAGCTAATACGTTTTGAAATATTACTGCAACGTGTTTCTATGAATTTAAATGTCAGTTCGAGAAAAAAAAAAAAAATTCTATTTTGGAATGGTAACTTTTTTAATTGTATTTTTATATGTAGAAAAAGGTCATATATCATACAGCTTATTCAAAAGATTATTAATAAGAATAGTGTTGTACAGTGTACAGCTTGTGCATTTCTTATTTTTTCTTTGATGTATTTTTATATATACAATTTATTTGAAGTGTTAATTCACCTTTAATAAAAATCATATTAACGAAATAAATTAGTAATAATATAATTATTAAGAGCTTAAAATAAAAATTAATCATTGATGAGATTTTGAAACTTTAAAAAAGCTGCCATTCCAATTTAATATGTTACAAGATAGTAAAAATTTTAATTTTCTTTACTTCCTTTTAATGGAAAAAGTTAACAACTTCAAATAAAATATAATAGAAAAACAAATCATTTGGTTATTCATTAATATATAGATATCAAATTATAAATCTCAAGTTTTCATTAATATATTGATTGAAGAAAAAAAAATTAAGCATATCAATACAAAAGTATCCTAAACCATATATAAAAATGCAAATACGAGGTCTGATCAAAAAATAACCGTTGCTTTTAAATTTCGTGAGTTACGTATAAATGTCGGCGATATTGCCGACATTTATACGCCATTTTCGATTGTCAGTTTGTTTTTGACAGATAAAAAGTTTAGTCGCATTTTGGTGTGCTCTTCGATTTTTTACTATTCGAAAAAATGGATCAAAGAGACTGTAGTAGTGGTGAAAATTTAACTAGAAAGTATCAATTAAATAAAATATAAATATGAATTTTAATTCAAATTCTCAAAACTGAAGACACTGGACTCGAAAGGGCGCAGGACCGGACGGAGTGGCGGGCATTAGGGGAGGCCTATGTCCAGCAGTGGACTACAAAAGGCTGACAGTAATGTTGATTATTGCTAACATTGTTATTAGTTTTATTGATTAAACAAGAAAGTCAAGTGTTAAATTTTAGCTTAAACTCACCAATAATATAAAAAAAAATATTTATGTTTGTAAAACTTACATTAATTTATGTTCTTAAAATTGTATGTTTATATTTTTGTCGTATTTCTTACCAAGATTTATTTTAAAACGTACTATACCCTCAGAAGTCTTCAGACACAAGAAGTTTTTAGTAATATAAAAAGAAATCAATAAATCTCGTATATTGATTAGAACGTTTGTGCTGATATGCCTAACTCATGGTATCTACACACAAAATAATGAAAAATGAAGAGAAAAAAATTACAATTATAATAGGTATTTAATTTATACCTATATATGTAGAAAACAGGTCAAATATTAACATAATTTTCGTACCTCTCGATAAGCGTGAAGGTTTTAGTGATCACTTTAAATATTTTTTTATTTTATAGTCTATGCCTCTTTTAGTGCATTATTAAAAGAAATGAAACTCTATTACACCCTGTCGAATCCATTCGTAATCTGACTTTAAATAATACTTAAACACTCAAAAAGATATTGATGAAATAATAAAAAAAATGTTTCATAATAGGATTCATGTATTACAATAAGCTGCAGATTATTATTACACATATTTTATCAAAAAAATACTGTTATCATTTCAGTATGAAAATAATAGAATACATATTATAATAAATTATACAAACCATTTCTCAAATGTTATAATAAATACAGTTGAAATGAAAAAAAAAAACATTTTCGTCTCTTTATGTTTATAGTCAAAGATCAAATAAAAAGTAGCCCTGTAGGACAATTTTACTAAAAAAAAAACTCTTGAGACTTTTTTCATGTCAGCATAATCGTAGTATTATTATGACTTCCATATTTTTTTTAAAAGATTTTCTTAATATTTATTAAGAAACAATTTTCGACTTCAACTCGATTACTGTAATAGTTTTCTCAATAAATATAAGTTTTGACAATAACTTGATGATTTTTTGATAAAATAAATGGAAAAATGTGTTTCTTTTTTATTTTTCTACCTATATCTAATATAATGGAATCAAATAACATTTTAGAAATGATTATATAAAATTTCATATATAAAAAGCATAATATAAACAAGCATATTGTACTAAAAGAGGCATTATATATATATTATTGATTAGTTGCCCTCAATGGCTTTGGCGACAAACTCTATAAATCGTTTCCCATACTGTTCGGGGTCGCAGGTTGAGATCCCGTCGACGTTGCTACCGTATTTTACTGTTTTTGCCGCTTTTGCCGCCTGGAATCAAAAAGTTAAAAATCAAAGGTGGTAACAACCATCAAAGGTTTTTTTTTTAGACCTTCATTAGCTTATGCTTTTATAGTGTAGTGTCTATTTTTGAAGCGAAAATATCCACAACCGTCGCGTTTACAGTCAGACCTTTACACACTATATCACAGAAAGTGTTTATTTGTAATTTTATCTCAGTATCATAATAAAATACCTGTTTCTTAACTCCATAATGTGTGAGAACATCGATAAGGGCGACAAAGTATATTTCCTTCTTGGGTGCACCTGCAATAATAAATGTGGTTATTAAATATTTAATAGGCCTTATTTAGAAAATAATTAAATTAAATGCACACACAATTATTACTATTACTATAATAATATAGTCGACGAGTCTTGGCCGCCCTTACATTTTAAAGAATACTTTACAAAGGCTATCATCTAGTTTTTTGTAGGCAAACGGAACCTCACGTCACGTCACCCTTCCACTTCATTCATTCCATCAAGTGGTGATAGAACCCACAACCGTCGCGTTACAGTCACACTTTTGTGCCCCCCACGACGGCCTCGTAAATTATATAAATACAAATGTTTATACATTATTTTAAAATATTAATTTACAATGATTACAAACCATCATGGCTAGGTATAGCATAGATATCCAGCTCGGGTATGATGCCCTCGTAGCGCAGCGAGGACTGGCGGCCGAGAGCGCCCCGAGGACTGTCCGGTGGCGTGTTGTATCCCCACCTGGGAAATTACAGTAATTTTTTTATTGAGGCTAGCTATAGACTAATAGATATCTCACATTAAGCAGGATAGCCTGAAACGTCGAATTTTTGGGATATTGAGCGCGCCTGGTTAACAACAATAAAGCCAAGTAGAAGAAAAACAGTGTTGCCATCGCATTCATTCTCTACGACATACACATATGTACCTGTCTCCGTGTCGGTCAGTGTCCGAGTCTGAATCGGAGTCGTCAGAGTCGGGGTCGTGCTCGCGCGCCGCCTCCGCCTCCGCCTCGCCGCGCCCGCACTCGTGCACGCCCAACAGCAACGAGTAGTCCATCAGATGCAGCTTCGTCAGGAACTGCGGACCATTGAAGGAAAGGAAAATATTGTATTTGTTTATCAAGAGGATTTTTTATTTACACAAATTAATATCTCTGATGATTGGTAAGTCGTTAAACAAACCGATGCATGTAACACAGGAGGAAATTTTAGATCTTTAACACATATCACATGGCCCCAAATTGTACGAGTATAGTATGTAGTAGCTTATCTGGCTTCCACAAGCCTTAACTTCCTATAGATGTTTTTTTCAATATTTTTTACCAAAATCTGACTTTATTTTATTAATTTTAAGCATAATATAGTACAAACAATTAATTATCCTCCAACTAAGTGGAATTCATTCAGAATTACGTGGTACAAGTTTGTGTAATAAGAAATATGTAATCTTCGATTATAATTTGCATTTCGGCGAAAAGTGGTTAACGAGTGTCTTAACACTAGAATCCCTCTGCCCACCCTGCTACATATGTGATAAAAAATAAATAGACAACTAGCAAAAAATACATAGAAAACTCACATCAACATCAGCAGTCAGCGTTTCCAAGAGTTTATCCTTCGCCGCATCCCCTATATCGATGCGGACACCTTGTTTTATGAAGTCATTGTCTTTTAGTGTCGGTAGCTCCTTCTCTAGCTCCTTCTCCGACGCTTCACGGTCTACCGTTGAACCTTTTAAGTCGTATTTTCTGAAAATATTATCATAAAAGTTGGAATTTTAATAAATATCTCATTATATTAAATATTAAGGCGGCGTTGAGTTCCACTAATTACGGCTGGATTCCATTCGAGACGGGAACTTAAATAGTTTATAATAAATATATATTTTTATTTGTTCACAGCACAATGATGTGGTAATATTTAATATAATTAAGAATATTTAATATTTTAATTTCTTCGCTCTGTTATCGAGGCAAAGCGCAGCGTTGAGTTCCGCCGCTCGGCACTCAATGCCTCCAGAAATCGGCGGAAAACGGAAGTTAGTTAATTGCAACAGAGCGTCAAGAGTTCAAGGTAACCATTAACCAGGAGGGTGGGTTCCCATGTTCAAATTGCCCTCCCACGAATGTCGCAAACACAACCATTTAAAATAAGTAAAAACAAAATAACAGTACACACTTGTGTATATTTAGATGATTGGAGAACACGTTCCTCGTAGCCACGAGGTAATGCTCGATACCGTCGACGGTCAGCCGGTACATGCCCAGATACTGCGGCAGTAGAGTCTTGCCGTGCCTTTCTACTATGTACTGAAAATTATAAAAAGACTAGATGTTATTTCATTGTAAATAATATAGGTAACTTCAGAAGGTGTACTCTAACAAAAATTGCCCAACTTTTGTCGTGTCCGTTAAAATTAGTAGAGTAATACATTGATATCTGTAAAATTACTAAAAGTGAAATTAATATTGTCATAATGACGTAGAACTATAGCATTATTTATTTTGTCAATTTATTTTACGTTTTTACTGTTTATTCCGGAAAGTGAGTGTATTCATAAAATAAAAAAAAAAATATATCATAGGAAGAAATCGCTAGCTGTAAGTTGTTGAACGTTTGTCACAGAGCAATCATTTGGACAATTTTCTGTAATTGGCTAGGAGTAATAACACAGCCTACTTAAATAAAATTATACACTAAGCCGAGGCCGTTTTTCCTTTATGTATAATTTATGTATAAATACATAATGTACGTTTTTTATATTTTTTTAAGCAAAAAGAATTCACCGAGGCAAACGGAAAAGTGGGAAATGGATTTTTAAGACAATTCGTTTGCCACTTTCTGCTGCATTGTGTGCCCTTGGTGGCAGAGTAAAGACATGAAAATATTCATAAATAATAATTCATTCCCTCGAGTGGAATCGAACCCACAATCGTCGCGTTACACTCAGTCACACTTTTGTGCCCCAGCGCTAATACGGGTTATGTTATTTGCTATTATAGTAAAATAAATAGAAATGAAAAATAAAACATCTCATCGTTAGTAGATACGTACAAATATATTTTTATAAATGCCAGTCAGCGACAGTACAGCTGGTCAACCTAACAAAAATAATATAAATTTTATCAGCTTGTTTGATTTTTTTTTATTTTTTCTACTAAATTGCACAGTGACTTGCATAGTTAATATATAACCATACTACCAAGACAAAAAAGTGAAGACAGTGTGGAAGACAATAAATAGATCTCTTTTTAAAATGTATTCTCCTATTGTCACAGAACAGAAACTAGAAAAATAAACTATGAAAGTTAATATATGAAAATAACAGCACGAGGGAATTTCACAATAAATTATCATATCAAAATGTAACTTTCTCTGTAAATCATAAATAGATAAGATACGCGAAGACAAGATATTAAAGATATTATTATTATATTCATCTTTGTATAACAGAGACGATCATTTTAAATAAAACAATGAAATTAAAAAAATGTTTCTCCCTAATAATAAATATAAATAATAATGTACTGTCAATAAATATTTTATTTTAATACACGTCATATTTATAAATATTTTATGAAAACAAACAATATTGAAAGTACAGATTTTTTTTGGTGAAATGATCAACATTTATGATATTGGTGTAGGTAAGCCAATTTTAAAAGAAATTATACAACGTATATGTAATCTTATCTTTAGTGGATTAGCGAGGATTCAGTTTACTTTACGTGATTTCTTGTGATTCTATACATACTTATTGGGGTGGAGTTCTACTTCTTATTTTTATATAAATATATAAAATATAATTGACGAGACAACAACCATTACTAATTGTCACGTTCCCCGTGAACCACGTGTGCAAGCGAGAGAGGAATAAAAAAGATTCTTATTCATTTGTGGCGCAGTGGCACAAGGGTGCCACCGCGCCACGACGGCCTACTCAGACTTTTCTCTTTTCTTTTTTTTCTTTTCTATCGTATTTCTATCACTATTTTTACAGAAAATTTACAGACAAACAGAATATTATAATATACAAATACTCATATATCATCTTTTATCTCGGAGTTTGCATAGTAGTTAGCAAATATCTATATCATGTTATCTTATCTTATCAAATCAATAAATCTTATCAATTATTAGAAAAAGATGCAATTTGAAACGTTGATTCGTACTCGCTGTACACGCTACTATTACTGTCTGTAAGACTATTAAAGAAACGGAAAGCGACATACGACGTATCTAAACACTAGATTATCTTTGCTTACCCTGCAAAATTAAAATATAGAAATAAAACTATGGTAACATTTTTCATTAGTAGAACGTATATCATAGAGCAATTATCTGGATATTTTTTTTATAATTGAATAAATAAGGAAGGAAAATATTATTCCAATTAACTCAAAACTGCAATACAAGTAGATGAAGTTAAGCTATTTTTAAAACCCTCGATCTGCGTTATCGCAGCACCCTGACGACTGAGCCGGTATTGAGCTGAATATGTTCAAGCCTTTAAAGATTATCAGATCTTTTCTATCTGTTTGTTTACTTTTTGGAGTTCTACTTTGTCGGGTGTATTTCTAATTGAATTTATTACAGTTTCATGTCTTGTCAGCAATTCTAAAACAATCAAATCTTAAATATATACTCACAGGATGATAATGTTTGAGGAATGAATGCATCCTTTCGACCTCCTCCGATGTGAGGGTTTTCAGTATGAAGAGCCTATCATAGCTCTGGTAGAACTTGGCGCCGGACTTGCCTGACGAGTCGTCGGGTATGGGTTGCGATCTGATGACAATTTTAATATATAACTTGCTTTATTTATTAGTATAATTAATAAATATAACGTTTGCGAATACTTAGTAAGAGATAGTGAAGTAAATTTAAAGATTGAGACTTGAGATATAATTAAAAAGTGTCATTTATAAAATTTTATTTAGACATATAAATCTTTATACATTGACAAAATACTAAATATATCAGGTGTTATTATAAAATAAATATATCATAGTCAACTAGTCATTGTAAATATTCAAATTAATAATAAAACCCTATATAATATATGTAACAGGCAGTATAATATCCTATACGTTCAACATTCGTAAGGGAAAAAGTTTAAACCACACCGAAGAAAGTTATTAACAAATCTCACTTAAACACAATTAATATTAAACTATGAACAGTACGGTCAACGAGTCGTGGCCGCCCTGAATCTGTGTTATTTGAATTCTTCCTCAAAAAAAAATATTAATATCAAATATGCGCAGCTACCTACGGCTAACTTCAAAACTGCCACGACTCGTTGCCCGTACTGTAGAAGAGAGAGTAACCACAAGGTTTGCGGTAATAAGGATTACTTGGTCTTACCACTTAGCCCAACTTTTGTATGACCCGGATCCCGAATCTAGATTTTTTTTGTTGACAATTATGCAGTTTCTCTAACCTCATATTTCTTTTCAATGCTTGTTACAAAAACAGGCAAATCGATATAAAAAAAAACAAAGTAAAATAAATTTAATTATAATGTTCCGTTAATTATAAAATAAATGATAAACTATTTTATATAATAATAAGTTAATTTACACTGCAATTATATTATATCGTAACAAGTTACGCTAATTATAGTCTAAGAGCCGACCCGCTTATTACAGTGTTGAGTGCATCTATTCATTTTGACGTGACAAACTATATTCCTTGCTATTTTTACATCGGTGTCTTGTGTTTTATTGATTGTGCCTATAACTCACCTTTAGATAGTTATTGCCGTAAGTGCTAAGAAAAATTGCCGCCATTGCTCACATAATATATACATATATATATTTGCGATGACAATATGAAGGATTTGGGAACGAGACGGGGACATAAAGGAGGCAAAAGGGGGACAAAAACAAAACCAAAGGGAACCACAAAAAAAGTCGAATTCACAATCGAATCCGTACACGCGCAATAACATTTCATATTCATGAGTGCTTGTTAGCCAACGATGCACAACAGCCAGTTGCAGTGATATGCGATGAAACGCCGTGTAATTTTAGAAGGCACACTAAAAAAAAAATTTAATATATTGTTATTTATATAAGAAAAATCATACAGCGTTTAGAGAAACCCCGCTGACCTCAGTCGTTTTATCGTCAGACCGCGTTTGACGAATTTACTCGCATCATGGATGAAGCCTTCTTGATTTTTCATATCGGAGATGCCGGAGGGAGCCGTCGACGATCTCTTCAACACATTCTTTATCCGTTTCACCCGCCTCGAACATAAGTAGTTATCTGGCTTTCTAAACCTATGGACGGGGGGGTAGGGGGGAGCGGGATCGGACACCCGAATAATATGGGATAGAAATAATAAATATACATAAATATATGACAGTTCAAAGTTAGCTTCACACGTGCCGCGGCATCGTCGACGCTACGTTACCCCCATACCTTGTGAGAGACTCCTTGTAGTCGAGGTCGTCTATGCCGAACCTCTCTCGAAGGTTTCTGAACACTAGTGGACAGTACTCTTTCACCTTGAAATGGGAAGGCATGTTTTCTCTGTAAATAATTAAAACAATATCGATTTTTTAATGGCTGATTGGCATTGTGCAGTAAATTCCACTTTTTAGTGGGTAAATGTAGTTTGAAGTTTGAAATGTTCCATATATTTCAGCTTTCATTTACTCAGTATTTTATATGGTTAATAATAAATTTATAATAGCACGTAACCCACATATTACACATATTTAGTAATGAAACCTATAGAATGCAAAGGAATAACGAAAACTATGCCATTTTGTTTACCTCGCATGACTGATTGAGAAAATAAGTGCCATTTATAATGAAAAACTTATATTTTTTTACCAAATTAGTCTTTTTAATAAAAACACAAACTTTATAAACAATTATTTAGTTTCAAATTTCTACATACAAATAAATATAGCATGATTATATATAATTTTGTTTTTTCCACTTCACGCTATATCCCACATGGAGCAGGGTACAGCCTAGTGTTAAGACACTCCCGCTCCTCACTTTCCGCCGAATTCTGGAGACATTGCGTGTTGAGTAGCGGTACTCAACGCCGTACTTTGCCATCATATCAGAGCGAAGAAATAAAAATAAATATTTAACTTAATCGAATGGGTATCGAACCCACAATCTGTCACCTTTACAATCATATGCTTTTGCTCCTGCGCCAAAACACCGACGGGCCAAAGATATCTGTTTAATTTCAGGCAGTTAAATATTACAACACAGCTATTAAATGTGTTAATTGTTTTTGAAGTATCCATATATTAATGACGTAAAATCGTTAATTTTATAATATTAGAATCGTTAGAATGCTTCGTTTTTTACGATTAGACATAAAGAGCATGAAACTAAAATCAGTGCTTAGTCATAGTTACATTTTTTCTTTTATAACTTTACACATTTACCTCATATAAAAAGGTACACAGAGAGAAAATAGTGTCAAATAAATTTAATTAAATTTCAGTCTTTACTCTTCGTAAAATTTAAATTTTTTGACTCAGTCAAAAAAGTAGTAAAACACAAACCCACATAATTAGTTTCTGATTCATTGTAATTTATGACATTAAAAAAACGATTTAAAAACCATTAGTCTAATAGAAAATAATCAATTAATGAAATTTTGTCTTGATAGAACGAAATATGAAAATAATGAATTTCCTTGAGTATAGAGTGAACCCACAACAATCACATATTAACATAATAGTTCTGGATTTAATTAATTTCAAGTATAATATTAATTTGATATAAGAACTAATTTAATATAAAAAAACAAAATTTTAAAAAAGACAAATAAAAATTAAAAACAAAGATGAAAGTGAAAAAATGTGCCATTAACTAAAATAAAGCATAAATGTATTTTACAGGCAGCTGTATATTGACA
Source organism: Heliconius aoede (assembly GCA_037355905.1). Lineage (NCBI taxonomy): Eukaryota > Metazoa > Arthropoda > Insecta > Lepidoptera > Nymphalidae > Heliconius > Heliconius aoede. The sequence goes on along the minus strand of JBAIZZ010000053.1, from coordinate 660,609 downwards.
CAAATTGGATAAGGTCAAATGTTAAACAAGCTTCTTCAAATTACACACATAATATGAATGCAAATTATAATACACTGAATGAACTAACTTCTTTCGCAGCATGAAAGAGTAAAATATATTCCATATAATTTGTTTACAATGTATTCATAATCATATATTTCACATTATTTGCAGATGATATAATACTTTTTTTATTCATTTTGAGAACTAAGCAAAAGTTCAAAGTTCAAGCATTTTCTTTGTAATGCTGACATAAAGAGTTGTCTTTATATAAAGCAACTGTTTTTTTATTAGCATTTATTTTATATAAAAATTAGTTTAAATTCTTCATATAAAAGAGAAGGTATAGGAAACATATTGTTAAAGCACCCTGTTATGATAGTTTGTCTGTAGCATAATAGAGCAGAATGTAGCGCTTACTTATTACTAGAATGAGAAAATGAAAATAATTCAACCTCCTAACTCATGATTAAACACAAAAACCACATTTACATACATTTGCCTGCTGTTGTACCAAAACAACCACAAAAATTCTAATAATAATAGAAAAAATACATACTTGTTAAACAAATGATTGTCCACTTTGAGCTTGGAATATGCCCTAAAGTCATCAGGCAGCAGCATGACTGGTATTGAGACATGACTGAGTTCATTTATCTAGAAAAAATTGAAACAAATTGAGTAAACAATATGAAATTCTTGAATGGTCCCTGCCATTTTTTTAGTATTTTTTTTTAACAGAATAGAGGTTCAAAATTATAAATATATATTTAATAATTTTATTATTTTTTTAACAAGATGATCCATCTTTGTTTTTAAAAGAGAAGGCTTTAGAGAAACCTTTTTGATATATGGCCATTCATACATGACTATAGCCAAATATAGCAGAGTTGGTACAGGGTACCAAGTATTAAGTTAGGTGTTTTCCACTTTCTGCCTGTATTTTTGACATTGGACATTGAACGGCAAAATCAATTTCTCTTTTTCTCTTGTAACCAGGACAAGGAAATGAAAATAAGTCACTCCATCAAGTGGGAATAAAACCCACAATGATTGAACTTACAGTCAGTTTAATATTTGAATTATATAAAAGTAAATACTTAAATCCCCTTTTTTCAAATTTAACAGCAATATTCAAAAATATTTTCATGTTGTTATAAATAAATGTTTATTCGTTTGAAGGTTACAATGATTGTTATGAATATACATTTCATTTAATTTTCCAAATATCTAAAGAAAATAATTCTTTTGTATTTTTTTTGTCATAATTCACATGAAAAGTATTCAAGATTAAGAATATATTGCACAATAAATAATCAATTAAGTCTTCAAATTTATATTTACTAATATATTATTTTTGATAATATGACAGACAATTAATGAATTACATATCAAATAATATACATCAGTGTTATTTTAAAAAGTTATAGAATATATAAATTTATATTTAAAAATTATTTGTTTATATATGGCTAAAGTATATAAATATGAATAAGTGAAATGCAGTTGGCACATCTTTTAAGCTTTAAAGCCTTCAACGCAATGATAAAGCGTTATATTTATAGAAGACAATAGTAAGTATTATTTATTATTGATCATTTGCCAGAAGATTAAAATTATTACATGTAAAATTAGTACATGGAATCAGTAAGATTTTTACGCAAAGGTTATTGAAAGCCAACAGTGAAACAAGATAAATAAATAAAAACAGAACATAAACAACAACTTTTGCGAAAAAAATCTAATACGTTATTGCTTACTGCTTAAACATTGGATAGATTTATATAAATTACGCAATTACCGTGTGATTAACACCCCACATAAATACAGACAGTAGCGGTTCATTAGCACGAAACAATTTCACTTTTTGATGTTTCACGCGAATATGTTTCTTTTTCAATTTGCTCAATCCAGTGCTGGGAACGGACATTTTGGATTTGTTTACAAGAATCGGTGAATAAACTCGTAATGTATTTAAAATTTATTTAAAATATTTAAACCATTTTCGATATGACAAAACCAGATAAACTACACAAAGATTTAAATAAATAAGATATTTATTATAGAAACTCGACACCCATCGATAGGGCAAACGGCTTTTTGACAGACGAATCAGATGAATTTGTTAATGTGTACAGACTGAAAATATTGAAATATAATGTTGGTAATATAAACATGAAATTATTTATTTTTAAACAGCTTATATTCAGATCTGAAATTAATAAGATACCTAACACTATAGTACATAAATAAGTTAACCATTAAAAAAAACAACTATAAGTGTTCCTAATAATGTAAATAGTTGCAGTATACAAATAAAGATGTTATAGAATCTGAATAATTTGATATTAATAAGTATTTATTTATTAATACATCTTTTTTCATCAAGATGTTTTATCACTTATCATTTCAATCTATTGTACATAAATATATCTCTTATAACCTTAAGTGAATATATTGCAAATTAGTTATTTTACTTACTTCTCTTCTTCGTATGGCCATAGATTAAAATGATTATGTTCTACTGCATTTGTATTATTTATTCTGTATTATAATTTTACCTATATAATGTGTTATCTATGAAATTTAATTGTTCAACACGATAATGATTAATATTCAAAAGTAAAAAATTTAAATAAAAAATTTAAATCAGAAATATTTGTTATGGTTAACGGTTGGTACTAGTCTCCGCACAATTTTATATGCAATTAATTACGAAGTATATATATATATATAACTCTTAAATCTCATAAGTGTATTACAAAATATATGTCTTAAATACATGTGAAGAGATAATTTCGGTTTATTTTAAGTGAACAGTTGCAAAGTTCATCATTTTTATTACCATGGGTATCCCTAGCCCCTTCGTTTATTGGGCACAAACGGATAAAAATATATCATTAAAAATTGATTTGAAAAACGTCAACAAGCCGGATATAAATGTATGCGAAAATAACATTAAATTTGCAACACGGGGCGTCGGCGCTCATGGTGATAGTCAATATGAATTCAGTCTAGATTTATTTTCACCAGTTCTTTTAGTAAGTATATTGCCATTAATTGAATTATTTTTATTTAATATAATCTACGCTTTTTACGAAATGTGATTTTCAAGACCTAACTTTGTTATATATAAATTTATAGAATAAGGAAAATGAAACAACATCGGTACGAATATTCGACAACAGAGTTGACGTTCTATTGCAAAAAGAAAAGGCAGCTTGGTGGCCTAGACTTACAGCACAGCCTCAAAAACCGGCTTGGCTAAAGGTAAAATCAATTAATAACTAGAATATCACTTATTTTTTTACGTTTTACACTGTTATTAATTTATTCTTGTTATTTACATAGCAAGATTGGCTTGCTTAAATTACTTAATGTAAAGACGCTAACTCGTTTCTCGGACTTTCAGCAGAATTTTCGAGATATTGCGAGTTGAGTGGTGAAACTCAACACAGCTTTTTGTTTTGTTAACAGTAAATATTTCATTAACCAGAGTAGGAATCGTACCCTCCACCATCAAGTGTATGTTCTTTAGGGCATATTAATCTTAAATACTTTTATTTAGATTAACTTTGACCTATGGAAATCTGAAGATGGTCATGACAGTGACGAAGAGGCTCGAGATGTCATGAAAGATTACCCAGGGATGTATGAACAACTGCAAAAAGAGGAAATTGGATATAGGAAAGGTAATTATTAATATTTATAGCATGATTGTTTACCTTTTGGTGATATAAATGGTTGTAACATGATAGAATCTATACTAATATAATAAAGCAGAAAAGTTTGTTTGTTTAAACACTAAGATCTTTGGATCTACAGGTCCGATTTACTTTGTTTTGTTTTGTATGAAACCTGTATTCTTCTCCTGAAGAATGCAGGTTAACATTACGATGTAAGTCTTACTTAGTCTTAAATAATGAAATAACAATAATAAGGAACACTATCATATCACTTTTAGTACGTAGCTATGCTATATCCAGGATACAGAGTGAAGCCAAAAAAGTACTAAGAACATTGGGTGGGTTTGTCTACAATTTTCCAAACCTGAAATATTCTGACAGATAATGTGTTAATATGACCTTTAATATACTTTGCCTTCACATTATTGGTTATATTTTTTATAAAGTTCTATAGTATCAGGCTATAAAGAATTTTATTTCACAACACAACAGTTAATATTTCACTTTGTAATTATCATAAGTAAAAAAACTATTTTTTTTTGATAAGAAATACATAAAAGTGAATATGTTATATGATAATACCTTCATATTCATTTAAATGTTATATGTATTATTTATCATACATTTTTTAACTTTATTTTATTCAAATTGCCTTGTTGCTATATAGTTTTTGTCTTATAGCTATAGCCCGCGTATAGATTACATATCTACATTATGATATCTTATTAGATATAAAAAAGGATTTGCGATATTTTTATTTTCATTGCGTTTATCACAATCATGAGAGATTGTTGTTTCTTTAAAACAGTTAATCACTTTATAAAAGACACATTATATTATTGATAAAATATATTGGTGTATAATTTAAAAAAATGTTATTTTCAGAAGATTTCAAGAAAGTGTATCTAGTTATATACAATTTGTTCCAATTCATCGGTTTCACGTATGTTTTGTGTGTAATGGGCGTGAGGTACGGTAAGTTAGAGTACGATTCCGTGACGGACACGTACGAGCACGTCGGGCCGGCGATGAAGTTTTTACAGCTGATGATGTTTCTGGAGGTTATGCATCCATTGTTTGGATATACTAAGGTAGGTCGTAAGGTATTTCGGTTTTATTGTAAAGGTTTATTGTTGTTGTTTTATGTACTTGTAACTTTTAAGGTATGTCTTGGTGATGGGCACAAGCGTGCGGCTGTTAAAGCGACAGGTTGGAGTTCGATTTCCAATCGAGGAGAAGAAACGTTTAATATTTTTATTTTATCGCTCTGGTAACCAAGCAAAGTGGCGGCGATGAGGTCCGCCGGTCAACATGCAATGCTTGCAGAATTTGGCGGATAGTGGTGAATAGAAGTGTCTTATTTAATTGAAACGGACTCTTAGCATTAGGTTCCCAAGTTCTCTCTGCGTACACTATTTGTGCAGGATTCATTGTGAAGCTAAAAAAGATGACTTACTACTATATACATGTTGATGACTACTCCTAATTATCTAACCCTTTGTAAGGTAGGTAATCCGTTCCATCCGTAATGTTTACAAAATTTGGTGGAGAGTGGGATAGAAATCACCGAGGCGGCATAGTGCCACGCGCCAGATATCCCACGCTGTCTCATAAATGGAGAGGTTTTCCGCTGGGCTTTAGTGGGTAGTGTGGGACTATTTCAAAGAGTCCCATAGTACCATCTGTCTTAACCACGGATAGTCTACGTAAACCTATTTCACAGCGACAAAAAAGATAAGAGTGAACCTTATGTCAAGACAGAGTGTGTTAACCCCACGTTCCAACAATTTTCCAAGACATTGCGTGTTCTGTGGCAAAACTCAGCGCAGCGTCTGCGCTCCTTCACGCACGCTGAAGCGCAGACACTTTCACTCTGTATATTTATATTGATTAGAAGTACACTAATAAATATAAACTTCTTTTTTTTT
>JBAIZZ010000053.1:639286-654895 GCA_037355905.1 Heliconius aoede | reverse complement strand
TTGGGTCTTATGTTCTTAGCAGTTATTTTTCAACTGACAATTTACTTATAGGGGGAGATATTGGAGAAATTTCGAAGATGCCAGTATTTTACGAAACCAATGGAAGAAAGATTGGATAATGGCTGGGTTTTGTAATACCTGTAGCGCTGAGTTTTGTAACTGATTTTTGTATAAATTTAATTAAAAATGCTAAATTTATTAAGATCCTTTATTAATCAGTAGATAATAAAACAGTTATATTTAAAATAATAAGTCCTCATCATCCCAATTATGCGGGTAGCAAACTGGTTTAAAATCGCCTGCTGACACGGAAGTTGAAGAAACAACACCAGAGTAAATATTGGTGATAGAATTCAAAGACTCTTTTGGTGAAACTGAAGGCATAGTGGCTTTATCTGCAATAAAATTATATTATATATATTTTTTTATACTTTGCACATATATTACTTTTTGAGAAAAACAGGAAATATTGAGGTATTTCCTCATCCATTTAAATTGACATCAGTCATAGCGAAGGGGTACAAATGACTGCGACTGGTTATGGGTTCGTTCCTCACTCGAGGCAAAAAAATATTTATTTAAATGTATATTTTCATTTGTGGCGTAGAGTTGATACTCTAACACGCAATGCCTTCAGAATTTGACAGAAAATGGGGAACGGAGTATCTTAACATTATATTATCCAAAGCAAAGTGAAGTATTTATATTTTTATTAATTTACTTTATGGCGTTACCAAAAGCAAGTCTTTAGAAATATGCAAGTCTATCTGCTATTAGTAAAATTCTTGCATCATTCGTAGAGCCATCTTAGTATCATATTTACTGTCTAATATTCCTAAGGATTCTCTATTTTAATTATATGTTGCCTTTAAAAATTTAGATAAACATGACAAACCGCTTTCTTCACCATCGCCTTGAATAGATTTTTTATCAATTTGAGCTTTCAATACAGATTGGTTAAAATTTTTCTTGGCTTTTACCATTTTCAGCCGATGAAATTCTTCTCGTTCCTACTTTTGCCGTAATAATATGGATTAATGTATATTATATCAACATTTTAAAATTAATTAAAAATGAGAAAAGACACAATACTACCCTCTCGTCCATCTCTGTTAAAATATAATTTTCAGTGTTATGAAGCTTAGGTAAAATGACCTTTCCGATACTATTTATCTTTCTAAAAAAATATAACTAAAATTAAATTGAGAAGATTTAAAATATATTTTTTAATATATTCATATTAAAAAATATATTTTAAATAGGAAAATTTGTAAATTAAATAGGGAATGGTTAAGGGATCTACATTTTTTTAAAAATGTAATGTGTACTGAACAGAATACCTTAATGTAGATTTTGTAGCTTCATCAAGTAACAAACATGTATTTCGTAAAGAAGCAAATGTAATCAACAATTTTATAGCTTTTCTAAAAGCTTTCTTGGTCTCGGCAGTTCTATGCCCACCAGCACCGAGGCCGGCATAACGTAGTGCATCATTTACCGTATTATCTTCCACTATTTGAAGAGACATTGTAGATACTCCCGATATGTTTTCAGGAATACGTTGGACGCGAATTTGAGCCTTTTAAATAAGAAAAATATAAAACGTTAACGCTATTATGTGAGCTCTGATTGTATTATGTAACACAAAAATAATTTACTTCGTCAACGTTTTCCAGTACTAATGCGTTAGACTCTCCATTGGTGAATTTAATAGCAGCCAAAGAAATATATGCTTCTTTCAAAGTGTGGTCTAAAACCGCTTGCGTTGTTACTAGTTCAGTGGCAGCTTGATGTCCTCGCATTCTTAGAGCGTCTGCTTTCCTTTTCAGTAATTGATATCCTTTATTTATTTTTTCTTGGCGATTTTTTATTTCTCGCAACATAAACATTGAAGCTGTAACTGGATAACGATTTTCGGCATTCATTGTTGCAATTTTTATATTTTTTTTGTTGTTCACAGTTTTAAATATTTTCAGTATTATATGTAGTTGACAACGATATAAATATATCATAAAAAAAAGAAACTGAAAAAACACAAATAATCAAAGAGATTTTACTATTTATGTTAAATAAAAAAAATATTATTTCAACTTTTAATAAATCTGAACGCAGTGGACGCTTGCCACCTTTGCTAATAATTTCTGAACTGACATTGTGAATGTCAAAACATTATTTTGTGGTAAAAGATGCATTCTCCGAAAATAACATAAATAAAGATTAATCAGGATAATTTCCCTCAATAATAATGTCAGGAGGACTTATAGACAAAGTTTTTATAGGTCTGGACAATGCGCCGGCCGCTTTTGATATAAAATCACGAATTCTCGGACCTGTGAGTTACTCAACATTTTCTACGTATGAATAAGGAATACTTTTATTTTAACAATATATATTACTAATTTACAGAATGGAACAAATTTAGAGTATATAAGATCGGAAACTGGAGTAGTTGCTGTATTAAAGAGCGATAAATTTGAGCCTTTACATTTAGCACTTCATCACACCCGATCAGAGGCATTAGCAGCAGCGAGATCTTTAGCACAAAATCTTATTGAAACAATACGTGCAGAACTAGCGCAATGGAGCGCCGCTCAAGCGGGAGGACCACCGCCTGCACTTAACGTACCTCCACCCACTCTGACCACTACTGCTGCTCCTCCTCCCGTTCCTCCACCTGTAGTGTCTGTATCACTATCGACACCTTCAACATTAACAACATCAACACATCCCACAGTAATACCGCCTGTAGTCAGTGTAGCTCCTGCAAACACACCACTTATGACGGTTAGACAGCCCACAGTCTTACAATTGCTACCTCAGCAACAGTATGTTTTAAATCAAGAAAGTGGTCAATTGATACCTATAGTGCAACCTGGTGTCCAAGTTTCAAATACTAATTTCACATCATTGCCTATCGCACAGCATTTGAGTGCAATACAGCAACCTAATTTTGGTGCCACCCAAATAGTAGATTTATCTAGTATGCAACCTGTGAATGTAACTCAGCTGCGATTAAGTGGAGTACCATCATCTATGTCAATGATATTGCCAAATGGCTTATCGTTTCCTCAAGCAAGTTTGACTGGAGCAGATACCACAACTGTCAGTTCAGCAACAGCTCCAGTAGTTTGTGCGGCACAAGGTACAAATTCTTCACAAAAAATTCTATATAGTACTGATAAGGGTGATAAGGATATAAAGTACCAGATACAGGGTACTGACACTATGCAATGGACAGTTCCAGGATCACAAACAATGCTTATACCATACCAACAGTTGCAAGACCTGACTTCCAATCAGACGGGCCTGGGCAATATACAACCACAGCAGTTTGTATCTGTAAGTACAACATATATGCTTTATTTACTTTTAATAATAATTGAAATAATGTTATAAGGTATAATAATAATATTTACAATAAACACAATGGTTGAAACCTGTAATGGCACAGAGGCACAGACATGTGACTGTAAACACAACCGGTTGTGAGTTCGATTCCCACTTGAGGAAATTAAATATTTAGTATTTTTGTTTCTTTGCAAAGTGCAGAATTAAGTTTCACCAGTCAACACTCAATGCCTTTATTACTCAGCAGAAAATGAGAAACATTGTATTTTAACACTAGGTTCCCTTTTCCTACAGTGAAGTAAATAGGATAGAGTGAAGATTAAAAAAATATAAATCATAATCAAATATATAAAATTTGCACACTGTTTGCAGTTTGATCCAACTTGAAAGATAGGATAGCTTATATCTCAACTTATAATTCTAATATTATTATTTTATTATAAATTATTTGTTTATTATTGACAGTAATTTATAAGTCATTCTGGATTATCTGTTAGCTTCAAGCAATTCGAGAGATGGCGATATCTGTTAACTGTATGGAAATAGTTAAATAGGATTCAATAGATGGCGCTATGTTAAGAGAACAAAAGTTTCATATAAGTAAAAAACCAATATATAGTAAAAAACCAAGTCGCTTTCCACTGTCTGTCCCTATGTATGCTTAGATATGATGTGGTTTTCTAAGGAGATATTTGATCCCAGTGTAAAGTGTATATGTATAATAACATCCGTTATGCAGTAGAGCAATGCTGTTACTTTTGAGGTGTCTAATGTGATGTAAATAATTATTTATTTTCGGCTTACATGGCAGGTAGAACCCAACAAGATTTCGAAAAAGAAAAATCTTAAGTGCTTTGCAAACATATATTAAATATTAAAACATCAACATAGTTCAGTGTATTAAGTTAATAATTCAGTAGTTAAAGTGTGCGAAGCCGCGGCCGGGTCACTAATATATTATAAAAATAATTTTTCTTCAGCTATTTTATAACATTTCATTATTGTACACTACTGTTAAACAAAATCTGATTGTAAACACAATAGTTTCATCTCCTCTTGGGCCAATGAATATTTATTTTTTCTGGCAATTAATAATGTTTTGGTAAGTCATAAATGGAGCATCTTAACCAATGTTGCCAGATGTCCTGCATTTAGCGGAATATCCTGATTTTTATAATTCTAACTATTCCACACAGTATGAACAATTTATTTTACTCAACTGAACTTTAGTAGTTGTCCAATTTTAGAGATATTGATCCCAGAGATATAAACTACCTCTACGAACAGATTATACCAAATAATTTTTTTGTGATATGGATCTCAGCAGTTTTTCTTAAAGATTTTATCATTTTATTGAATATAAAGCAAAATATTTTTAAAAACAATGTATTTGTTTACTTCAGATTGCTCCTGCAAACAGTTTTCAACAAACATCACTTCCCTTGTCTGCAGTTCAATTACAACAGTTACAAGCCACCGGGACGTTTATGCAATTGAATCAAAAGGTATTTTATAATAGTATTATTTATTTATATTTTCATTTCTGGTGTCCAGGCCAAGAACGGCGTTGAGTTACGCCATTCACCACGCAATGCCTCTAGAAGTCAGCGGAAAGTGGGGAATAGAGTGTATTGACACTAGGTTCCATCTGCCTACCTTGCTGCGTGTGGGATACAATTTGAAGCTGATTTCTTTAGTAAAGTTTTTAAAAATATCCTTACCGTCCATAAATTAATGATGAATTAATGTATGTTACACACAGACAACAACATATATATTTATACTTATTTATTTATTCTTAAAGATTAGATTATTAATAAATTTTACTTTTTTTAAACAATTATTATAATACATAATATTTAATGTGGTATTTTATATATTTATTTGTAATTATACACAATTTTTTGGCATCTCTTAACTAGCTAGACTTAAGATACTCTCTCTCCCCACTGCCCCTACAAGTTCCGTATGCATTGCCCAATCCAGATATTGCTTGAGTGGCGCAACTCAACGCCGTGTTTTGTCTTTTCACCAGGGTAAAGAAATTAAAAGTTGTGATATGATGTTGCTCCAGGATAGCCTCAATACATACATTTTTTTAATTATCCTGACATAAAAAAGTATAATAAAATATTTTACATTTCTTAACAGCCAATAGTCAGCAGTGCGTCCTTAATAAATATAATATCAACCGGTCAAGCGTCTTCTCCACAAATTATCTCAGTGAGCAAACGCAAATACATACATAAGTTATATTAGCATTTCATCATACTAATAATATCATATTATGTTTCTTATTTCTCCCTTTGGCTTATATTAATTATTATAATATTTATTTGCAATATCATATTATGTGTAGTGTTAAAGAGTCTGGTTACATGTTTTGAAATTCATACATTTTTTTTTTGATTTCATTTTTGTTTTTTTTTATGATTTTGTTATATATATATATTGGTATTTCTGTAACGGTTTCTTCTCCCCCCTCCCCTTACAGCTTTCATAGTTTCTTTTCTACTACTTTTGTTGCGTATAATGTGTTCAACCTTTCGACTTAGCAGTTTATTTTTAACATCTCTTAAAAGATATTGGATTATATTTATTGATCAAAAAATATTATATGGTTTTAAAGTAATTTTTTTTCTTCACATTTCGGAAAAATAATCAGAATAAATATTCATTTTAATTGAAAAAAATATATTCATCTTCAAATGCAAGCCAAAAATGTATATGGTATTTGTACATAGGTACATATATTTTTGGATTTGGACATTTTTGACGAGGACTTTGGAGTAAAATTCTTTATCTTTTCTGGAGGATAATAGCATTATTTTCATTTAGTGTTGATATCTTACTGCAAAAGCATACTCCATTATAAGATTTCAATAAGATGATAATCCGATATCTATTATCACTATATCTCATTATTATCACTGGCCTCTCCATTTATTGGTTTTTTGGGCTTTTCGATGTTGTATCAACATTATCTATTATTTAGAAACAATTTCCAATAAATTAAATTAAATTTTAGAGTTCCTCAACCCCAACGAAAAACTCACAAGAAAATAGGGGACAAAAGAGATTATCTGATGGTACTCCAAGTCAGTTGCAATTACGGCCTATAGCTCCTGCCGGGTAAGTCTAAATTTGTTATATAAATAGAAATTGAGTAATAAAACGTTTCAGGTTCTTCGAAATGTCATTTTTTTTTTGTTATTTTCCCATGTGTTTGGTTTTCTGTGTAATGACTTTGGCAAATTTACATAAATAATTAGCATAATCAAACTTCGGTGGCTGTCTTCGTGTTGATATCTAAATGAAATTTAATTACAACATCGTTAAGGCCTCTTAAATCTTTTGGATTTTTAAAACAGTTCAATTTTAAATATTACAATAAAACATCGACGATATGTCGATCTGTCGTCTTTTTAAAATTATTAATAATTAAGTGCATGAAAATTTCTGAGCTAAGATTTTAAATGATTAATATACGGAATTTTATTATTTAATTGTTATTTTGTGTGTGTATTGAAACGATACGATGCCGCAGGTCGCATGTAAGCCAGGACAAGGCCTCTACGAGAGATTCCCGATCGTGGACCACTTCTACAGGTATATTGAAGATTTAAATAACATTTTATAAACGAGATTATATAAAAAAAATGTGTTTTTTTATCTACTCTATCTATCTAGTCTTCAGAGCGCTTTATAAATACGGGCCTAAGACACTTTTCTCAATTTTTCGCCTATTTTGCTCTCGTACTCATAACATTTCATATTTCCAATATAAAACTATTTTAAAATCTCGTTTATAAATTGTTTTAAATTACCTTAATTCTGTTTCTGACCCAGTAATACTTAGAAATAATATGGCGTTGCGTAAAATATGCACTTTTGAGTCGAGGACGGTAATACGAAGCGATTCTCTTTCAGTTTCAGATCAAAGTATTGAGAAAGACGTACAAAATGTATATAAATAATGTATGGCACCATCCAACTTTTTTTGGATTAATTTTTGTGACATTTCAGGTTTTCAGGCTTTTAGGTGATTTTAAAACAGACTAGTGGAAGAGTCTGTATGTTCGTGGTTCTTTGTTTCACCTGTCTTGTATTGTTTTTTTTTTCAAGTAAAGTAGTGTTTGTATTTATTACTGTTGTTACCTTTCCTTATTTGTGGTCAATTTACAGGAATTTTGATTTACAGATTTTACAAAACTTTCGCAACAATTTTCTTTGGAGATTCTAATAGTACAAGAGCATGTAAAAATGCATGCTTATTTTCATATTTTTGTTAATTTATAACCTCTTTTATATGATGTGATATTGTTATTACTTTACATTTAACTTGTAGTTAATGATTTAGTGCCTTAATTCAATTATACACTAGATAACAGATTGATGATACTACAGCGTCAGTACAATTGTAAAAGTTAAGCCACATCAGTCGCAGAGAGTTAAAGTAAACTATACTAAAACTGTATATGCGACGGTTGTGGGTTCGTTTTCGAACAATGTAAATCAACGATTTAATATTTTAGTAGGAAACCTATAACACAAAAAACCACAACATGCATGTTTTAGTCCAGACCAACTAATATTCATAGTCGCAAATATTGGACAAATCAGTATTACACAATTAAATATTTATTTATATTTAATTGAGTAATACTGATTTTATAGAATACACTGAGGCTATACTAAAATCAAATAAGAACACAAAATTTACTAGTATGTTTTGGTGCTTCTCGGGCCGTTGTTTTAGACTGTAATTCTTAATCCAGTACGTGATAGAAGCTTAGTGCGTACTCGTGTAAAGCGTCAATTATTTATTTTTTGATTTTTGTTAAAAAATTATCAATATTTTAACTTGGTATAAGTTTTTATCAGAAAAATTTTGGCGTAAGATTTAAACGTAGTATTGCTTCATGTATGAAAACCAACAATTTTTTTAAAATATATTTGTTGCTTTCATTGTCAAATTTAGGCGACATTTCTTATAGGTCGTCATTTATATCTGAACAGGTTTTTAGTAGAAGATTTTATTTTTTTACTTTTAATGGGTTTACAGTAAACCGATTTACATGTTCTACGAGTCCTTTTTAACAATTTCCTTCAGAATTTTATATTTTTGACTAGATCTAGATCTAAAGAATGATATTATAATTCTTTATCTTATAAGGCATGTTTTCAGTTTTCCTTACCTTTACATGGTAGTAGGGAAGTTATAACGGATGTAGTGCGTACTGCGTAGTCGTCAAGTATTAGAAAAATATTATTTTTTTTAATGTTAGCGTACTTTTTTAACCCATTATTTTATTGTGGCGTATAATTATCATAACACCATAATTTTGGCGTAAACTCTTATGGCGATGATGCGGTTAGGCGTATTTTTTATGCGATATTTCATTTTAGCGTATATTTGATATTGCTTCATTTACAGTGTGGTGGTGTCATTTGATTCATAGTGAACGCGATGGCGTTGCGTGAAATTAATTCTTTATTATTTGTTTTTCTTTTTGATTTCTGTATTATGGCAAAGAATCTTAGCAGAATCACTTTTTATATTTGATGTTTTAATGGTATTTATATATTACTTTCATATATTTCTATTTAGCTTAAGCTACAGCGATGGATAAATCATCCAGCGATCAAACTACACCGTTTGAGGCCCGCGGGGAGCTGCCTATTTTCTACACCACAGTTTCCACCAGAGTAAAATAAACGATTATATTGCGTAATTTAATAGCAATTCCACTCTGTTCTGAACTTTGGCGTGGCTTGGCGTTCCGAGCTTCCCAATTGAGTAATAATCGTATCATAAGGTTTGTAATAATCATGAGGTGAAATTATTTTGTTTATTTAATGGAAAAGAAAGGCAAACGAGCGTACGGGTCACCGCCGCCCACGACCCTGTGTAATACCAGAGGAGCTGCAGGTGGGTAGCTGGCTTTTAAGGTGGAGGTAGACACGCTTTTTGAAGGTACCCATGAAGATAATGGAGCCTGATGACAGCCCTCATCTGTAAATTAATAAAATGATGCATACGATATTTTATACTATTTATCTATGATTGATATAGCTTTAACCCTACAGCAATGTTAAATAGACAACATATTATATAGACTTAGTAATTATCTTCTTCGTTTTGCTCTTGACGCTCAACTGCTCAGTCGCGGTCTTCGTTTTAAAGCTTGAAGGTGCACCATTCAGTCTGACGCCATACACGCGGGTGGCTGCCTGCCTTGCGCGCTCGTTGAGAGAGCCATTAAGGACAGCCTTCACCTGGTCAGTCCATCGCATGGCGGATCTGCCGCCACGGCCTGCTACTATTTTTTAATAGTTATAATCACACATAATTAGAATTTACAGGACAGTATTCTAAGTATGGCAGAGAAATCAATATTAAGAGTTCGAGATTGGAATAAAATGAACAGTCGTCTAATTGAATACAAAAGTTATTTTAATTAAATTATAATATTAATTCACGATTTTAGTTTGTTTTATCGATTCTTTGCTTTTAGGTGCAGATCGACAACTGGAAAAGCAGAGAACTATAAAAATATAAATTCTCTTTTCTTCCAGGTTTCATTTCAGCTAGCTGAATATTTTGGACGCGTTCATCCACAATTGTATACATATAATGCAAGTTGTATATAATGTGACAGCGTAGTGTTTCTGCGTTGCGTAATTTAATACAATATAATCGTACACTGTAGAGTAAATCGACCCTGTAATTATATTTTGTTGGAAACTAATTTAACATTTGATATTGTAATTTATGAAGAAAACGATTTCATTCTATAGTAACGATGTTTTGAGTTAATAATTAAAATAATAAATTATTCGACACAGCTAGAGACAACACAATGGTCAGTATGGGAATGAAAATCAATCCAGCCCACGGCACCATCATCCACGTGTCTTCCGGACAACAGACTAAGTAAATTGTCCAATGTTTTCAAAATAATATTATATATTTTTTTAAAGTTTCGAAGCGTTGCAATGCCTTTATTAGAAATTTCATGGTTAATTTATGCGAACACAACTATTCGTTATTTTCTGGTTATTTTTTATAGAACCTATTACTTAATACGTTTAGTTATTATAAACGTAACTTACCAAACAAAATCATTTTAAAATATTAAACATTTATTAAAATATATTTTTCAGTGTCTCAGCTTCGTCTGTAGCACAGGATGGATCTGGAATGTACATAAAACAGATAGATAGAAACGCCATACAAATACAATCGACTAAAGATGCGCAAAAGCAAGATTTAACTGGAAATAAATTGCAAAATGCAACGCAAAATGTCCAAATGATCACTGTTCCTCAAGGAATGACTGTTCTGCAGAATCCCCTAAACATAAGTCAGATGCCAACAGTCATAGGTCAACCTAATAGCCAAGTGTATATGATACCAACAAATCATTCTAACCTCGTCCAAGGGACAATACCTCCAGGTCTAATCGGCCAGCAGGTGCTGCAGCCAGGACAAAACGTGACCATGATGCAGCCAAACCAACTTGGCTTGCCAGGCGGAGTGCAGTACAACGTGCCACTCATGCCAATGAATATGCCAAACTCGCAATATATGCCGGGGATAAATCTCAACACGCAATTATCGACGCAGCAGTTAAATGCGGCTCTGGCCGGGCAACAGATTGCTAATTCCAATTTGACGGTTCCTGGTACTATACCAATAGTCCAAGCTCCCCCGTCCTCCCCTATGACTAATCCAGCGATACCGGTGTCACAACCTCCTCCCGTTCACCAAATTCTACCACAAAACTCCAATTTTATTACACCAACTTCGCAATACGCTGGCATGCCGCCTCAGTATGTGATGCAAGGCAACTCTGGGACGATAACTATGCCTGTAACTAATCCTAATGTGCAATATACAATGCCGAGTCAAGCGACCACCCCCGCCCCGACCAACGGCAACGGACAGACTGCTGCAACGGAAACCGACGCGAACGGCACTAATAACCAAACCAACTATATATCTTCTTCATCACAAGATGCATATTCTATATCTGGGACGACTCCAGCCCAGACTCCAACTCAGAGCTTTACAAACGACGGAACAGCCGCTGCTCCTTACACTGCTAATCAAGGGACGCAAAGCTACGGCACAAATGGCAATGGCACGCAGAACTATAACGGCAGCCAAACCCCGACTCAGCCGCCGAGCTACCCATCAAATGGATCGAACCCCCAGACGCCCACTCAATCGTACTCTCAGAACACAACTCCAAGCTCGCAAAATACGTCACAAACGAACTTCTCGCCTTCAACCACACCAGCTCCTAACCAGACCTACCCGGCACCTAACATGCCGAACGTGGCATATCCAAATAACGCCCAGAACCCCTACCCCAACGCCACCGGCCAGAACTTGGCAGCGTATGCCAACAATCAATACCAATACACAAGTAGACCGTGGTTCAGGCCGCGGTTTGGATCTCCCCAGGGCTCCCCATACAATTCTGGCGTTGCAAACGCACCTCCAATGCCAGTCCCGCCTCCGTCTGCCAATTACAACTACTGGCAGGACAGTTGAGATTTGGAGATCATCGAGTCAGATATTCTGCCGGACTCGTGACATCAAGCGGAGCTCAGTGTCTATTTATTGAATTAGACATTGAACTTTAAGACATTGTAAATAGTGATAAGTGAACCAGTGGACAATTGTTGGAACAAATATATAGTGCTATGTTATATGACTTCAAATACGTGTGATTTTTATAGATTTATCTCACAGCTGAATAAAGAGGGCTCTGATTTAATACATATGATGGAGTTAGTCGATTGATATTGTTCTTGAAGATAATACATTCAAAATATTGTATGTATTATAGGAAACTATAATTATTTACCTAAAACAATGTTAATTGTTATCTGAAAGGATCTTTTTAAATTAACAACACACTGTATTCAGCGTATAGCAATGTAAGTAGGGGGAAGCTAGTGTTAAAAAACCTCCTTTTTGCTCCGTTCATTTGATGACGGAACTTAATGCCACGCATGGCATTGTTACCAGAGTGAAGAAAATGAAAATAATGCTCGCGGTAGGGCGGGTTTACAGACAGACACATTGTTCTGTGACAATGGAATTGAAAATATTTATGTAAGTTTGCAAAATCTATCTAAACACTGATGATAATGATGATGATTTATAATAATATCGTTTTTTCGTTAATTAATATAACAATATTAATATTTACTTTATAGTATATTTCTAACAAATATATGTATAGTGTAAAATCATATGTCGTCCGTGTAAATCTGTCAAATAGCACGTTAAAATAGTTCCAGTGTCAGTTTATTCGGTAAATGTTTATTGATGTGAAATAGAAGTTTTAAAAACAGCGTTTGTTTTGAGTTGCGCCATCTTTGTTTATCTTAAAAATATAAGACTAATGCTACTTCAGAGGAATTGTAACATATTAAAATTAACTACAGTTAGATATACACTGATGTTTGTTTAGTATAAAAATACATTTAATTAATCTTTTCTATAACCTTAAATAAGTCAATATTATTCTACTACTACTGTGTACAAAATATCAATGAATATTATAAATTACTATATTAATCGGAGCCCTTATATTGAATACAAAATGTCTCTTCAAGACTCACTCACATATAATAAATAAATCGTGTGCCTGAAGACGACATTGTAAAATATAATATATTTAAGAGACTGCTTAAATATTAAATAAAAGTTACATTTATGAAATGTATAAATAAATATAAACATATTAAAAGCTCTAGATTCTTCTGTATGCTGACTACGCTTTGTAAATTCCACGGACATGTGTAATAGAAAAAAAGATAATAAATGATGAAGTTTATTTAAAACAAATAATTTTTGTATTATTTTTGTTCATGTTTATTTATTTATAAGGTTTTTGTTTGTTTAGTTAAGACACTCAGTTCTCCATTTTCCGCAAAATTACAGAGGCATTGTGTTGAGTGGAACTCAAAGCCCGCGTGCGTGTAACAAATTTAAATAGATAGTTCATTTCCTCAAGTGGGCATCGAACCTACGAGTCGTTACAATAACACATTTGTGTCTCTGCGCCACAACTGGCCATACTACTGGATCATAGTATAATCCTATCTTTTTCGATTATTTTGATACTATTTCTCTGTTAACAATTGTACTCGATAACCACGTTATTCATACAATGTTTATAATTAGAATCTATTACCGATAAAGAAAATAGGCCAAAGATAAATACATAATAAAGTTATTATCACGATATTAAAACTCAAATTTTATATTAACATAGATTTTTTTTATTTTAAAGACAATTCCGAATTCCAGGAAAAAGAAAATGAATATTTAAAATAATAAAACTAAATACTGGATAACCGTTTATTTTCTACAAAACATGATATGCCGTCTTAACCACAGTATTACCAAAATATAACAGTATTATTTGTAACACACTAATTATAATTAATACACTCGCATTATTTATACTTTTTATTATAAATTCGGTAAAAACATACTTATGTCATGTAATCTCACTTTTTTTTATATAATATATGTTTATGTAGTTATTCCACAGATCTTTAAGTCTCCTGCTCAAAAGATGGTTTTGCGACTGTTTAGACATAGGTTCAAACTAAGGTACCTTTTTACATGATTTTTCGTAACTTAATAAACAAAATATTAATGGTAAATACATTGTAATGTTAAAAAAAAACAATTAGTACTAGTGAAAAAAAAACAACTTACATTAAAAAAAAGGGTGGGACATTAAAACTAAGTATTGAAAGCGATTATTACAAAAATTTAATAATAAATTGAACTTAATAATAATAAAAGCTAATAGTCTAACATTTTGGTTTAAATTATGAAAACGGGACTAGAAGATCGAAAAATCAACATTTTTAAGTACGGACGGCGAATTTTCAAAGCTCATTCAATTATATGTTAGAAAACAAAAATGGTTTTGGTGGTTTTTATTCAAATAATTATACATAAGTAAATGATAAAAGAATAAAATTTAAAGATATTTCATATAAAGAAAACAAAAATATTTTAGGTCAATGTCAATTTCTGTGATTTCTCAGAAACTGAAACTACAGATAGACTTGGTTATATTTTTGGTGTATTTGCAAGGTTAAAGTTTTATTTTATTTTTCAGCTTCACGCTTTATCCCGCACACAGCAGGATAGGTAGAGGGAACCACGGTGTTAGACACCCCGTTTCCCAGTTTCTGCCGAAATTCTGGAGACATTGCGTGTTGAGTGGCAGAACTCAACGCCGAGCTTTGCCGCGACACCAGAGCGAAGAGGCTTTTGAGGCTGGTCGTGGCGCAGTGGTACAAATTGTGCTGCACAATCGACTGGTTGCGGGTTCGATTCCCACTCGAGGAA
This sequence comes from Heliconius aoede, assembly GCA_037355905.1. Classification (NCBI taxonomy): domain Eukaryota; kingdom Metazoa; phylum Arthropoda; class Insecta; order Lepidoptera; family Nymphalidae; genus Heliconius; species Heliconius aoede. Next base: position 640,152 of record JBAIZZ010000053.1, on the reverse strand, counting down.
AGAAAATATTTATTTATGTTTTCATTTCTTCGCTCTGGTGATGTCAGCCGTGTGGTCCCGGCTTAGAATAGGATCACCCTGGTACTGTCGGTGTCGTAAGAGGCGACTAAAGTACGTGTGGAAGAGTCACGTCGCCAGTAATGGCAACACGCATGGGCAGACTCGACCGGATTTAATACCACCCCCGGCATCTTAAACCGGCGTGAAGTAGTGGCCCTTGCCACTGCGTTTCGCATTAGGTAATGCCGGGCCCCGGTGCCCTTCATCTCCACCTTAAAGGCTGGCAACGCACCTGTGGCTCCTCTGGTGTTGCATGGGGTCGTGGGCGGCGGTGATCACTTACCATCAGGTGACCCGAACGCTCGTTTGCCTTGTCCTCTCCCATAAAAAAAAAAAAAAAAAAAAAAAAAAAAAAAAAAAAAAAAAAAAAAAATGGAAATATAAACGAGTGGGTATCGAACCCACCACCGTCGCATTACAGTCACACGCTTGTGCCACGACGACCTCAAGTTAGCCTTATAATTAATATATAGTTTGAAATATTACTTTATTTTCTTTCTAATAAAAGTACAAAGTATTTTTTAAATTGTTTTTGAGAGCACTCAATAGTTGGAATGGTAAATTTATATTTAATTTATAACTTTTAAAGAATCTCGACATAATTTTAATATTAAACTCACATTTATTTGTAACATTTTCTCGTCTGTTTCTTTATTTTTATTGTCTCTTCTTATATAGATATGCAACAGTCAATATTTCGCTGGTTAGCACCTGATTCTAAATATTGAACACATTTCGATCCAACTTTCATGAATACTTAGGTGTGATTACTCAAATCCTTTATCGATTTACACTAAGTGTTGCCA
>JBAIZZ010000053.1:609668-639276 GCA_037355905.1 Heliconius aoede | reverse complement strand
CACTACTATACTAAAGAATTGAAACAACATTAGATTATATGCATAATGAAAAAATATAGATTATAAAACACCCATATTAAAGATAAAAAAACATAAGAGACGCAAAAAAACTAAATACAAAAACATATTAAAAAAAACAAAAATAATGCAAACATACAATCGAATATTAATAATAATAAGAATTGTGTTTATTAATATTTACTATTGAAAACACAACTCTTTGTACACTTAGCGCATCTAGAATAATAAAACCATTGTTTTCTTGACAATGTAAGCCAAGAAAATTGTCGTTATAACGACAATGATCGTCATAATAAGTCGACTTAAAAAGGTGAAAGGTTCGATACTGTGCTGGTCTTACAGATATCGCAGTTATAATCAATTAATACCAAAAAGTAAGTACCAAAAACAAAACTATACACTACTTGTATTAGAGAAAAAAAGTCCAGAATATATAATAGCCAAATTACAAATTAAATGAAAATATTAAAGATCAAATAAAAAAAATAATTAAGTATAAAATATCTAAAATAATCCAAATATGCTTAATTTTAATTAAATAAAAAAAAACTATAATTTACTGTAACTTAGCACATCTAGAACAATATTCATTGTTCTCCGGACTGCCATAGTACATACACAAGGGCGCCCTACAGGGCTTGGGTGATGGCGGACGATCATCATAAAAGGTTGACTTAGAAAGGTACAAGGTTCGATCCTGTGCAGGTTTCACAGATTTCTGGGCCAAAGTTCTGGTCATTTCATGTGCACTTTTGTCAGCTTCAGTGTAGAATTGGGACCGGCCTGTGCCATAGCGGGGTTGAGAGGGCTGGTTGTTGGTGCTTTCTTCTCTTCTATTCTTTTCTGCTGTATATCTGTTATGAGGCATTTGGAGTTATGTTATATTATTTTAAACATTTATATAAAGAAGTTCATTATAGAAAGTGAATATTATTAAAAACTAAATTTATATAGCTTAGCTAGCTATATAATAAAGCTAGTACATAAGGATAGGAGAGGATTTGGTCGAATAGTTAGCCAAGGTACAGAAAGATTCCGAGTGCAAAACTAGCAAATATTGGTATTCCCAACATGTAACGCGATGATTGTTAGTTAAATCCCCATTTGGTGCAATTACTATTTACTCGAATATTATTTGACATTCCTGCGCTGCTCTGGACAATGCTTGATATTTACTTCGAGTCATATAAGATGCAATGTTTTTGCAAGGTTTTCTCCGGCTTAACAAAACATTTACTCAATCTCTCTACTAAACAAGCTATTTACCCAATCCAAGCTTCATCCAAATAATTCTTGACCATTTCCTCCTGCACGGGCGCCCTCGCCGCCAACACTCTGCAACACAACACTTCACACGTCGATTGTCTTCTCAACAGGCCTTCTTCCGGATTACTCTGACTACCCGACTTTCCTAGCTTAGCCATCGACCCAAAGTTTTTCTTAAGCTTACTACTCATTGATCTTCCTATGCTCCCAAATTGTTTAGCAACAGAGTTCAATTGTTTGGAAGTTTTGGTAGAGAGGGCGTCTAAAGATCTTCTTAGTTCTTCTGAAGGCTGGCTTTGTGTTAGGCATTCCACTCTTTCTAGATCTAGATAAGCTGCCAACATGGCGGATCTTTGGTATTCGTCGGGTAGTAAGTTGTTTATCGTTTTCTGATCGGGTTCGATGTGCCATTTGAAGTCTTCGCCAGGGTCTACGTTGAAACTGAAAAAAATGTAAACAAACATTGAGAAACCGTTGCTACTTTAATTTAAAATTTAATGCCTTCTTGTGGATTGGATTCAGTTAGCGAAATAAATAACTTTTGGACAACAAACTCTAGCTCTGGTAAGCCAAAGAGCAGCGTTGTGCTCCACTACTTAACATGCAGGAAAGAGTATGTATATAAAAAAATCTGAAAAATAATTCTTAAAATATAAAAAATCTCACTTACCGTATAGGCATCGGGTTCCCAGCCTGATCTTCCAAGGGGACCCTAGCCCCGTCAGTTGGCAGGGGCTCGCAGGGGACCAAAGCGGAGAAGTGTCCAGCGTCGTACGCCAGCAGTATCGGCGCTTTGCTGCACAACTCAGGTTGGAGCTCCAAAGGTAGGTAAATACCACCGAAGGGTATTGGCGCTATTGGATCGCCTCGAAAATCCTGGAATTATGAAGTTTGAACTTAAAAACTACTTATCCATTTCACACAACATTTCACACAACCCGCCACTCGAGGCTTTGTGTGTTCGCGCTGCAATTACGAGAGCGAAAAGATGAAAATATTAATAATTTCATGAACGAGCGGGAACAGAAAACACAGCCGTTACGTTTAAAATAACGCGCTTGTTGCGCTCCTGCGCAATGACAGCCTCAAGGAAGAACTTGGATATAATTAACGTGTAGCTCGGCTTCAAATTATTGTTACATAATAAAAAAAATATAGGTATTATTATAATATATATTATTTATTTATTTTATAAAAAAATATTACATTTTTAGTGTCCTCGTAATGCATTTATTTTTGGACCAACTTTAGGCAAATGTGACGTCGTTTCAAATCGAGAAAGGGGAAAATACCAGATATTTAATAACTGAAACTGCTTAAGCTAAATCAAAAGAATAAGAATAATAATATAACAAAATATACACAGGGTATTTTTTATTCAAAATAATATTTAATAATTTGTACTACGGTAATATGTTTGTATAAATAAGTTGTAAGTCACTTAATCTGTTTAGCGCGTCCTTGCCCTCCATATTGACACTAATAGAGAGCGGTGTGAACTTGCCCTACATTGTGGACGCGCCTCCAATCATATTAAACGAGCTACGCAAATATGTGCACAAATCATATCTTTAACTACGATCGCATTTAATATGAACAGATGGTTCTTTTTTTTTTCAGCAACACTTGTGCCACTGCGCCACGACGGCCTCCACTTTCCATCTCATCATCTTTGATATTCCAACTCACCCGCAAAGCAACATCAGCAAACACAACCACAGCTCTCCTCATGACGTGAGCCAACGCGAACACGTGCAGCTGCTCGAGCCCTACGTAATGTGGGGCTGCGGTCGGCTGAGGGCGCGGGCGGGGCTCCGCTGACGCCGCTAACACCGACTCGTGCCAGTCTCTCTCCCATTCCGTCTCTGAGGGTGTGAGGCCAGCGGTACGGAGGGAGAGGCTTTCTGACCAACGCCAGCGGCGTTTTATTGCTCCTAAAATATGATTTAAAGTATTATTCTACACTTTTTTTAGAAAACGTATAAAAATTCGAACGGCCATTCTCTCTTTTCTTTTTCTTCGCTTCGAAACTTTTCAAGTCTTCTGAATTAAGAACGTAAGATTATAAAAACCGTTAGTTCATAAATTTTCTAGTGAAATTGTAATCTAACGAAAAATTGTCAACTCTTTAAGCGCTGGCCCTGATTTTAGATTTCCTTGAATTTAACTTAAGCAGAGATTACTTTTCTAAACTTAATAAATTTCAATATATAATTAATAACCAAATAAAATTTAAAAAACACATATTAAATTTAAGACACTTAAAACTTACGTGTCAACGCATCACCACCTTCACCCGACAACAAAGCTTGTACTTTCGTTCGCAAAGCCAACAATCTATCATGAAAACCATATGCTGCTAAGGAAGCAGCATGAGGCAAACAGTTTCCATCCCCTGAAGTAGCCAGTGGTAACAACCGGGGAGCCCCCGGGACGCGACCGTGGCGCCACCAATTTAATATGCTAGCTGATTCTAGTGTTACCAGTGTAGCTGTCTCGAGAAGATCTTTTTCTATGAATATCCTGTAGAAAAATGTGCGAATAATAATGAATAATCTAAATCAAAAGATTTCGTTTGGTTAAATGTGTTAACCTGAAGAAGCTTTCCGCTTTATTATATTAGTATAGATATCATATTTCGATCTAACCCACTGTATCTGTAGTCTGTGTTATCTCGAATTTAAATAAAATATTTAATTTCCTCGAGTAAGGATCGAACTCAAAACCGTCGCGTTACAGTTCCACCCTTGCGCCAACGATTGGACTCAATCAGATATCATGACGAAATCCGATATCCAAGGTCCATGCAAGTACATTGACACCTTAAACACATTAGTGTGTTATGTACAAAAATGTTTGGAGAGCGTTGCGTGACTGTATTTTCTATTGTATCAACCGGTGAAGTCGAAGCTCCGATTACTGAAGGTTAAAAGAGTGAAAGGTCGACAGGTTCAATGGCTGAAAATGGAGGGAGTGCCAAATATTTGTATGTGAGGGACCGCTTTCATTATAATAACGTAGAAAGACAAGTGGATAATTACATAAATTTTAAATAAAAAATATTCTATTATATATAGTTTTTTTTTGGTTGTGTTAATTTTTTTTTGGGTAACTTTTTATATCCTCAATTAATGTTAATTTAAACATATTAAGGATGACTTTAAATATTAATAGAGGAAAAATTTCTACAAGGAATTCCATACATCAATATAATTCATAGATAACCAGATCCCAGAGGGATAGAGGGATATAAGTTTTTAAACTTATTTTACTTTATCTAATCTGGGAGAAAAACGAAAGAATTCCAATATATTCTTATATTGGGTTCTTTCGTTTCGTGTTAGCTGGTAGAGCATTTAATAGAAGATTTGTATCGGACCTATATTTTCGACCCTCTGTAATGTGAGGTGAATTGGCTTTTTGCCGAGGCACGTGCAAAGTGAAGCAAACTCAAGGCAATGTCACGGTAACTTCTTATAGAGTCCAGAAAAATCCTACTATGTAAGTGTGAAAGTTTGTGAGGGTAGATGCGTTTTCTTCTATCACGTCAAAACTACCGTACGCAATTAGATTATACATTAAAGTTATTTATGTAGAAATTTTGTGCAATTTGGCAGTAAGATAAGTGATAAGACACTCTGTTTTCCAGTTTCTGCCGCATTCTGGAGGCATTGCGTGTTGAGTGATAGAACTCAACGCCGCGCTTTGCGTTGAAACCAGAGCGAAAAAATGGAAATATATACCTAAACAATTTATACAAAGAAATTTATGAAGATTCGATAAGAAGATAAATGTCAATCGCTAGTCTATTTATACAAATATGACTAACTAGGATCTCGGAAATAAATCTTGATGCTATCTGATAACGCCTGCACCTATCTATATTATATGTAGAAATATATTTGCTTAAGTAGGCTTTTTCGTTTTACTTAACTCTCATACGTTTTAATATAAATAGAAAATTGAATAGAACTTGTCACGCAAAATGCTATGGATGCACAATAAACATAAAACCGACAAATTTGCATTTGTAATCTACTTTCGAATATAACATAAACATTAATTTGAAGCCGTCGTGGCGCAGCGGCACAAGAGTGTGACTGTAACGCGACAGATGTGGGTTCGATTCCCACTCGAAGATATAAAACATTTATTTAAATTTATATTTAATTTTTGAGTTCCGCCACTCAACACGCAATGCCTCCAAAATTCGGCGGAAAGTTGTTAACAGAGTGTCTTAACACTCGATTCCCTCTGCTCACCCTGCTGTGTGCGGGATACAGCGTGAAGCTAATAAAATAAGCATATATTTTTTTAGCTTCATGCATACTTTTTATTTTAGGAGGAAGTCATTAATAATAATAATGGAGTACATCATATTTTATGTTTTTTAATTCCCTGTTATTAAGCAGAATAACACATACATAAACAATAATATATATATAAATAAGTAAAATTAAGTACTATTCAGTTTTAAAACAAATAACATAATCAAAATATAATCTCACCTGAAATCTGGCGGGTACACAGATATATCTGGCAACAACAGAATGTGGTCCGACGAGAGGGTACTGGGTTCGGGTTCGGTGTTGCTACGCAAGGCCCACACCAGCCCCTCGTTATCAGTCGCCCTTGATATGCCGCGGGAGAGCTTGCGACCTTTGAATTTCACATGAGATGTTGGAAGACAATAGCCACTTTACTTGATGATGCAGAGACGGATAAATACGTTATATATGTATATTTAATATAAATGGTGGTGAGTTCTATTTCTGCTCTTTGATAACATAACAAAGAGCGGCGTTTAGTTCCACCACACAGCGTAACGTCTGGAAAAGTGGGGAACGGAGTGTCGTACCACTAGGTTTGAACTGCCTACTGAAGTTCATGTGGAATACAATGGGAAGTTAATATTTTCATACTACATACTTCATCTTATTCAAGTCAATTAACAAACGAATTTAACAAAAGCGTTGTCCTTATTTGTGGGTATTTATGAAGGTTTAATGCCTAATAAACGACAGTTAATATATTTATTAAGGCTTAAAATTAAACTATAAACTTATAATAACCTTGAGATTAAATCTCAAAATTCAATCTCCAGCAACAAAATAGATCCAGATCTCAAAATATTAGCAGCATTCTTTCCAAAACTACCATAAAATATCCCTACGTACCATAAAAAAAAATACAAATAACATCTAATAATAAATTACAATACAAACTGTCACTTACACTCCGGTGCCGGCGTGAGTACCAGGTTGGAGGGCGCTGAATACGACATGTTGAGGTCGAGGGTACCCACTGAGCGCTCCGGGATGACGTCGCCGCCAGCTCTGGGCCTCAGGGAGGAACTGTGCACCCTGTCTAAGATAGTAATAAGAATTTTTTTAAATCTTTTTTAATTTGACTGCTATAACACGTTACACATTATATTGAATAGATTTTTTTATATAAAAGAAAATGTTTTTCCTTGATTCGATTAGGGTAATGTGCACCGTCGTGGCTCAGGGTAAAGGCGTTTAACTGCAACGCGACGGTTGTGGGTTCGATCTCCACTTCAGGAAAATGAATTATTGTTTATTAATATTTTCATTCTGGTGTCAAGGAAAAACTGCGGCGTTGAATTCCGCCACTCAAAATAAACGAAAATACGGGGGAATGAAGGGACATACAGTTCCTGTTCTTAACACTAGGATCCCTATCCTGCTTTACCTATAAAGCACAGCACTACTATTTTTTTATTCCTTGACGATAAGTTATAAACCGCAGTAATGTGTCACTTCAATATTCCCATCGTCAATATACATTGCAGAGTCATAGTATTCAACGTGACTTTTTGCATGATTGCCTAAATAAGGGAAAAAGGCACAATTTTGTGAGGCTAGTCGTGACGCAGGGACACCCACGTGTGACTGTAACGGCGACAGGTTGTGGGTTCGATTTCGATCCTCACTCGATGGAAATAGTTAATAGTAAAAGTGGGGGGCGGAGTGTCTTAACACTGGGCTTCCTCTGCCTACTCTAGTATATGCGGCATACAGATTGAAGTTGATACAGGCGAAGCACAATTTTTATCCATTCTCATTTAAAAAGAACTCATTTAAAAATGAAATAAACAAAAGTCGAATATAATTCTAGTTAACGGTTTAATAACTTAGTCGACGAGTGTACAGAAGACGCCTTATAAAGATATTGCGTACTTGACCTTTAACTAAGCCTTATAATAAAAAAAATATTAGTATTTTTTATTCATATCGCGTCAAAAAAATCTAATAGAATCTCACTATTTTATTTTACGGATATTTCTCTTCATATTTTATAAGATTGTTTATTTATAATACCTTGAAATTTAATATTCATAATTCATAATAGGCCGTCGTGGCGCAGCGGTACAAGTGTGTGACTGTAACGTGACGGTTGTGGTTTCGATCACCACTCGAGGAAGAGAAATATTTATTTATATATCCATTTCTTCGCTCTGGTAACGCAAAGCGCGACGTTGAGTTCTGCCACTCAACACGCAATGCCTACAGAATTCAGCAGAAAGTGTGGAACGGAGTGTATTAACACTAGGTTCCCTCTGCCTACCCTGCTGTGTGCGGATACAGCGTGAAGCTGAATTCAATTAAAATTTATATATATTACATTAAAAATTGCCTTCTCTAAAACATATAAACTAAAAATTCTTCTTTATGTTTTAAATACACAAATAATATGTACTGCTCATTCTAAAAATATTATAAAACTTCGTTCTTTGCGTGGCGCGTTGTTTAAACATGACTTCAAATATTATTATAGGCAAGCGCCACCGCCGGTGCCAAGACTCGTCATCCTGTACTCTTGTAAATATCAAAGTGGAATATTTTAAATATAGCGTTCAACAGTTAGATGTACAATGATTTATCATCATAGTTTCAGATCACCTGGGCTTTTAATTCTTATTAGCTTCACGCTCTATCCCGAACATAGCGGGGTAGGCAGAGGGAACCTGGGAAATTATAATACTTTTCTGAAATTAAAACTTTTAGTTAGAAGTTTAAATTACGTTTAAATTGTTATAAGATACCATTAACTCAAAAGCGCAATTGTTTTTTTTTTTCGTTTGACACTGAGAATGTTAAAAACAATCTACATTAATAATGATTTCTTGTAAAAATAAAAAAAAAACACATCACACACTGAACGTTCTGAACTGATAATCTTTTATTAAACGAGAACAAGAGTACTGAGACCGTAGTAGATGGAGTGTACTGAGGGAGGCCTTTGATAATAGACAAAAGGACCAATGGAGCGCAGCAGGCAGGATGTGTCTGATGTGAATGGACCACGCTTCAACGGGTTTGCGTAGGGTAGGGTAAAAAAAAAAGTTTATTTAACGTGCAGGCAACTTATTCTAGCTTCATATTTTATCCCGCATATAGCAGGGCCGAGGGAATCTAGTGTTAAGTCACTCCGTACGCGCTGCACAATTTTTAAGTCACTGTTAGTAGAGGAACTAAATGTCACACTATGTCTTCTTCGTCACTTGTAGTGCGAAAATATAAAAAAAATCCCTAGAGTTGGAATCGAACCCACAATCATTAATTTTAGTATAAAAAATTTAAAACGTATAGTTCTACAAATTCAAATCCAGCCACATAACTCACAAGTGATTCTTGAAGTAGTTGATTTTGTTCTCCGAATCGAGTTTAGATCAAAGATGTGTACGTTTTAAAGAAATGTGTAGTGATTCAATATCATCGGAGTAAGAGTGTAAATTTTCTATTTTTTAAATTTTGTTTTTTTAATTAAAAAAAAATACAAATTTGACGTTTATTTTATTTCACATAGTGGAGAATACATACACTAAAAGGCTACGTAACACTTGTTTACCCTGCTTGTCTCTTCACCCATAAACAACTAGCATAAACCAGTTTCGGATATTGAATGAAAGCTCGTACTTGTTCAGTAGTTTTCTCTTATCTCTTATCATTCTCGTATACGATTCTTCAATCGACATCAGCGATGTAACTGTATTACATGTTTGACTGAATAATGTTATGTAAATTCAAATTTAACAAATATTATTCTACGTGCGTATGGACTTAAAATAAGAGAAATAGAGATTTACTTCTATAATTTGCCTTCAAAATAAATTTCAAAATTTCATATGTCCCTAGTTGTTTGGATGAACACGAAATTTGTGCTTTGAACGTTTCCGGTCGAAAGACCGAAGAAAACGTTTGATGAACTCGATTAAGGATGTAGATATTAATACAAATAACACAAAATTAATTAAACGAAATAAATTTAACGTAATATTTAATCTAGATTAATATTTTCCGGGTATTTTAACTATTCCGTGACGGTTATAATTTAATGGGGAACGAAGTTTTAGTAAATTTAATATAGAAAAATAGTTCTGGGAAAGTCTCTGAACTTATATTATTAGGATAATAACTAGGTATAACTGAATTCTGTTAAAAAATCATGTTTTGTTAGACGAAAATATGTAAGTTATCTACATTTATACTAAATAATTTAATTTGAGTTCTCATTTACGCATCTGAATGCGGCAGTTAGTGTGTAAATAATAGTTTTACACGTAATTAACTAGATATACCAAATTACATGAAAAACCACCGACCCGCTCGCGGTTTTGACCAAATAATTTTATAAAATTTCAGCGCAATTCAATAAAACAGTTATATTATTATAAAATAATACGATGTTTAAAATAGGGTTAGTGTTACACTACAATCGCCATCTGCCAGATATATTTAGGCATTACACATTATTTAGGGCAACGACTCTCCGTGGGCGAAACTAGGATGCGTTTTATTTCTGTTCCAGAACAAATTAAAAACCTGCGTCTGTCTAGATGAAAAATATATTACATGAAATGTAGGGTAGGTCTGTTACTAATGTCACGAAAGAAATTTGATAATCAAATATGAAGGAATTATTATTAATTCTAATTAATACTCTGTTTGTTGTTTGGATGAAGTAGTTTCTTACATGAGTCGGTTACAGGTTCATAAAAAAAATATTTTGATACACAATTTGATCTGTCAATATGCACCTTTTTTAAAACAGAGAATGGAATATCTAACTACTTAGATCGTATAGAAACGTGAAAATCTAAATTTTAAAAAATTCATTAAAAATTTTTACACAGCAGGGTAGGCAGAGGTAACCTAATGTTAAAACACTATGCAGAACGGATTCTGCACTTTCTGCCGATTTTTCTCAGTCATTATAATTCATTCCCTCGAGTGGGGATTGAACCCATAACCATCGCGGTACAGTCACATCCTTGTGCTCCTGCGCCTTTGCAATTTAGTTTATAAAACTACATTCAAAAACATATAATAAATAGCGATTACATGTATTATATACAGTCCATTAAAGTCTATTACAATGTCCAATCCAATCCACATACAAAAGCTCAAGGTTAACTACAACGAACTCCTTACTTTTTTTGTCTCAAAAAGAGAATCATGACTGTGCCAGATGTTCTACTGTTTTTTAAAACAAATATATTTTTAGATTCCCGTACTGATGTAGCGGCCAGTCTTTATATGATTAGTTAAAAGGGTTTCTATCCTTCATATAAATACAATAAATATCGGAAGAGATAAAAAAATAATAATTTGAATATTTTTGTAATGCTTAAATTACATCCGATTTGTTTTCGACATTCTATTTGATCTATATAATCTATGTGAATGTAAATATAAAGTGAATTTAATTAAAAAAGAATTACAGTTTTTAAATTTGTACGGTAGTTTATTCTTAACAATAAAGAGTACCTAATGTTATGTTATAAATAATAAGATTAAATATTTTAGCTTAGTGGAATTTTGGCCTCTATATCTATACAATGTTTGGGTTAAATTTCCATTACAGTAAATATAACCCATAAATACACACAATTTAAAACAGCGTGGTCATACATTTTCTTAATAGAAAATGTATTTTCTAATATTAACTTTTGAAGGCGACGGGCAGGAAGAACCTTTACTCTGCTCTCCGCTTTGTGTCTATTTGGAGACGAATGAAATGATAGCATGTCATATGATCTATAGGAATTCTATGGGATGCTATTTGTATTTTCAGGGAAAAAAAAATCGCATACTTATTATTGTTTATAATCAACAGACTTTAAATTACTTACCATCCGATCGGTTTTCGACAATGGGATTTGCTTCAATCACCATGACGATGACCCTGTAACAACCATGAATAACTTTGTTATATATTTTTTTCTTCCTATGAATAATTCAGCATTTTCTACATTATACTTGAAATTAAAAAAAAAAGCTCAGTAGCTTTTATCGATTACGATTTTAGAGAACTGATGTCACCTAAATAATAATACGTGCTAAAGATAGTACAAGTTTTTCGTACATTATTTTTATTTTATTTCCTTTTAAATCTTGGCAACCATACTGTTTACGGTCGCCGTTGCCAAAACGGAAAGTGACGAATAAAAGAGAGAATAAGCGCATTCGAGGATGAGACATAATTCTCCCACGCAGAAATGAAAATATCTCTCAAATTCTATTTATATTTAAAAATCACGAACAGCCATGTGTCATAATTTATCTATATATATCTATTTATAATCTTAGGTATTCCTATCTATCTAGGGACATTGTGGGGGAGAGTACCATACCAATAAATACATCCACAGTCGGTTAAAACTATCTTAAGTCTGTCACAATCAAGTCTGGAGGACAGTAACGTATAAAAAAACATTTTATAATTTTTTAATAATTCTTTTAACGTTACAGGATACAGTCCCATACACAGCAGGGTAGGCAAAGAGAACGTAGAGTTAAGACACTCCGTTCCCCATTTTCCGCCGAATTCTGGGGGCATTGGGTATTGAGTGGCGGTTTTGCGTCTACACCAGAACGCCGAAAATAGAAATCTTTTTTTTTTTCGAGTTGGAACCGAACCCACAACCTGTCGCGCACAGTGACAATTTGTGCATCTGTGCCAAGATTGGTTTTTAATTATGTTTATATGAATTTAATCAAAAATATTCTAAATTGAAATAAAATATTTATAGTTATTACTCAATAAGTATATTATTATACAATATTATAGAACCACATTGTTATTGAGAGTAAATACGTAATAACTGAAGCGTTAACCATATAAAGTCACTTCATTTGTATTCGCCACAGACATATAAACGGCCAATAATGTGGGCGGAAAATCATAATCAAAGCTAAAAAAAATATATATTAAAAGATTCACCAGAGTAACCAAAACGATATGAAATGACGTATAGTATATACATTACATTACAAATATTTTATTTTTAACTCCATCATGACGCAGTCGGTGAGCGTGCGAAGGTTACAGGCTCGATCTCCTTGGGGGAGATACTCTATATCATATCTCATTTAGTTTGTACAATATATTTTTATGTCCATCACGTTAAATAACGTATGTTAAAAAAAACGCTCATTTCTAAAACGGACAAATAAAAACAAATAGTGTAAAATTACAAATTTACTCATATTTTTCGTTATCCACGCACCGCCCGCATGAAAATACATGTTGAGAAGCTGAATTACACGCCGCGGTTTCACCTGTTACTAAAGCGAATAATCCATTACTCGGATGGGACTCAAACCCACAACAAACGCATTAAACCAGAATCAATCCCACTGCACCACGACGGCTTCCTCAAAAAGTAAATACATCAGAAACTTTACCAACGTGTCAAGAAGATTGATTCAACGATACGCAACCCTCAAGCGTAATTTAGGCCAAGGCCAGACCCTGTAGTCAGTCATTTTCGATAAGGTCGAGTGGAGAAGCCCTATTTGCAAATAGTAATCAAGAAAAGCCGATTAAGCTTACTTATGTAGTAAAGTAGAAGCAATTTATTTTATATAGACATTTCGTAAGTCACGTTAGACATGTTATTAAAATATATATTATTTATTAATTAATAAAATAATATATATATTTTTAATATATACTTTTTATTAAAAATATATAATTATATATTACATAAGAATTGGTGTTTTAATGAATTCATACACTACGATTGGGTAATACCGTTACGGTCGCGATTCACCTCTGTAAATGTTCTTACTATTATTATAACGGTTTAAAATTATATTACGACAGTTTCAATATTATTTATTTTAATGATTAACTATTTATGTATGTATTTTTAATCTTTCTTTAATTTTTAAACAGTTTTCTATTTAATAAAATAATGTAATACAACATTTGAGAGGCGTAGAGCTGAGTAGCGGAACTCGAAAAAGCGATGTGCCTCATTACCAGAGCGTGGATACTGAAAATATTAAATATTTCATTCCTAGTGGGAATCGAACCTAAAACCGTCGCGACCGACATCCACAAATCCACAATATCCTATAATTTTCAAATCAGGAAGTAATAGTAAATAGCTTTAAAAGCGTACAATACGATTTACAAAAGCCGGAAGAGCGTCCGAGACTAATAAGGCTGCTGAGGTCACACAACTACATGTAAACGAAATAAAGGATTTCTCAAAAGGAAGTCCATTCAATTCGCGTTTTACTTTGTTTTACAATTGTAAAATACTAAAGTTTACGTTTTAATGGCAAAATGTCATTCTAAAAAACTACGCAGATTTTTTTTTTATTTTAGCCATTATTTAGAAATGAAGAAAACTAGACATTTTGATTACTACTCGTGGAAATCCATTTTTTACGTTTCGGCGCCCTATCATTAAGACTCCTCTGTAAGTCTGTCTGTCCGTCTGTCACAAGGCTGTATCTCACGAACCGAGGAAGTTGGACAAGTTGAAATTTTCATAGATAATATAAATAGGCATATGTATATATATGCCTATTTATATATTTTTATATAGTTAGATTTATGTAGTACACCCCTCCTAATTTAATATATACTCTCCTCTATCTATAGGAGATTGCTGGCTTAGCAATAAGACCGCCTATTGTGCTTTATATATATATTTATCGTGAACTATTCACTTATTATGGTATGGTCATTTCAATATATATATAACATGTACAAAAAACATGAACACGTGTTATTTATGGTCCTGACACAGCAATATACTGACTGATAAGGCACACGCCTCAGACTTCATGCGGCCATTCGAAGTTAGAAATCTAAAACATTAAATAAATACAATAGTGTTATGCACGGCGCCGTTGTGACTCAGTTGTTTGAAATTTGAATGCGATGGTTGAAAGTTCGAATCGTATATGCAAATATAATATGTTTCTATGATTCGATTAATCTAAAATATTCTCCAGGCTGATTCAAACTTTTCTATAACATTTATAAAATATAAATGAAATGGATGCCCGAGTTATTTTATATTAGATTATTTACACATAGATAGATAGCAGGGAAGGTATGGGTGTCAAGACAAGAAGTACTATGGTTCTTTTCGTGTTATCCCAAATTATAAATTATCACAAAATAATAACTAATTCTACTCTCTTTGTATCGATACAAAAGACAATACAACCTCTGTATAGATTAAAACAGTGTAATTTACAAATACACTTTGTAACTTAATATATTATATTTGCAACTTCTTTTATATATCTATATTTTTTCAGTTTTAATACATAATTAAGGCCAGTCGTGACGCAGCGGCACAAACTGACTGTAAGCGAGACAGGTTGTAGGTTATATTCCCACTGGAGGAAATGCAATATTTAATATTTTAATTTCTTCGTTCTGGTGTAGAGGCAAAGCGCGGCATTGAGTTCCACCAGCCAACACTCAATGCCTCCAAAATTCGACGGAAAGTGGCGAACGGAGTGTCTTAACGCCACGTTCCCTCTGCCTGCCGTGCTGTGTGCGGATACAGCATAAAGTAGATTTGATATATTTTTTCTTTCGTTATTTCAATACATAAATCAACCAGCTTTAATTCACCATACAAACAGTACAATCAGCTTTAAAATTCCAACTCAAATTACATATAATATCGCAATAATATCATCATACAAATAACAATGAAGGTATCTACAAATGCAAATGTTGTAGAGCGCAAACCTACGCAACCTGTTTATATTCGGCAATCGTATGTGATTTGTGTATGGAATGACAATCTGCACACTTGCCATAATAAATACTTGGATAAAGAAACTAGAAACTAACTTTAGTTCAAGTATATTAGAAATGTTACACTTAATAATGAAGAAATCTCTATCATCGCCTGTCATTTGGAATCAATTCATAGCAGTGTAGGTAGAGGGAGGCACTTAATGTTAAGACACTCTGTTACCAAGAAGACACTTCCGTTCTCCACTTTCCGTAGAATTATAGAGTTTAGTGGCAGAACTGAATGCTGCGCTTTGCCTCGTGATTTATTAGTGAAGAAACGAAAATATCAAATTTAAAATTTTTCTCGATGATGTAGGAAAGTAACTTTAGTGTTAATATATTAGAAAGGTTGCATCTAACATCTGAATAACTTCTATCATTGTCCATCACATAGCAGATAATTAATGGATGCAAAATACTTTTGAGTGTAATATAAAATCAATTGTTTAATTTAAAAAATAAACATGGTAAAAACAATTATATCTTTTTTAGAAAAAAAAAATTATATCATTAAGTTTAAATAAACAAAATTACTATAGCAACAACACAAATGGTACAAAACTTTATATAAAAAATTCAAAATTCATCAGAAATATCAAAAGTCATGTCTGGCTGTTCATCATATTGTTTAGAGCTACAATACTTTTATTCTAAATTGTGATAATGTTTATATTTAAACCATAGTTATTTTCACCTTGAATTAGACAAAAAAGACATTAAACTATGAAAAAGATAAATATATAAGAACAACAAATTTTCTCACAAAAGATTGTTGAAAAAATCACAAAAAGTTATAAAGTAACTCAATGAACTACTAAGACACAAAATTTTAAAAACAAACAAAGCAAATTAGAGTAGAAATAAAAATCTTACAATATAATTGTAATGTTATCAATTGTTTGTAGTCCTATTTTAACATGTGTATGACTAATGTGATAACATTCTCATAAGTGACGCATTTATTGATAAATTATAACATAAGTTGAAGTTTTAAATGGAAAGGAGATTGAAGTTCTACTTGATTTTCACAGCATTAGATGGTTGATATTTTTTTCAGCCTCATATTGCGTATTTTGCATATAGCAGTACGCGATATACATAGGTACGCAAATAGTATCTAGTGTCCAGACTCCTACACTTTTTACTTTCCATCATAATTTCAAACATAGCATGTTGAGTGATGGAATTCAACACCACACTTTGTCTTGAAATAGTGGGAAAATGAAAATAATAGTCACAATGATAGGTTTATGCACTATATAATCTTCAGTTTGTTATAATGTTTACAATAATTATAGATAAATATTATGGTTTGTTGTTGAAAAGACATTAATAAAAATTTAAAGCAATCTACAGGTTTTTTATTCTTTTTAGTTAATCAAACACAATACAACATAATTTTTTTTAATATGTATATAAAATATATTAAAAAACTCATTGTTATATTTAATTTTAATAAATTTAATAATTATTCATAAAGTATTAAAAATTTATTCTTTATTGAATTGAAGCTTAAACGAAATAATTGAAATATAAATAAAACGAATTAATATTTTTAAGCAAAAAGAAATATTCTTTGTTTAGGTGGCCCGTATTTATTTTATTGTTATGGACGATTTATTGTTGTATATGCAAATAAAATACATTTGGTAATATAAAGTTTCTATATTATAATTTCACAACGCGCGACATTAAACGGCACTTAATTAAAATGCACACATTAATATGTTTTGTTTAACACAGCTGCCGATTTTAACGATGACACTTCTCAGCTCAAGGTTACACGGAACAGTTTTTAGTATTTATCATCTACTGTATTTTAAAATGAATTAAATAATTAAGAGAAAATATACCAATCAGCTAAATTAATTTATTTAAATTTAGTGTAATATTTTGCATAAGGAAATGAACAGGTGTTAAAAATATTACGCGTAACACAAAATTTCTTACCTTAAAGGGCTTAAATTAGTTTTAGTACACAAATATATCCATAAAAAACCGTCTTTAATATTCAAACAAAAAACTTTTTGTGTATGGTACGATGCACTTGCAATATTTACAATTAAACAATATTTACAAATAGAGCACTTTCTACGTACGATACGTACGAAAAGTCATAGACTAAACAGATGTTTTAGACTTATAGTAATGCCACTTGTGCAATAAGTCGATAAAATTTAATAATGCTTAATATGAATATACATCTTGTTCAATAAATTTGATTTGTTACCATATATTTTTCCAGGTAAATCCGTAATAAATGTTGAGATTATTTACATATATCTTATATTTCGAAACTATTTTGTTTTTATCGATATTTGAATATAAATCCATTTTGCTCTATAAACATCACTTGTCTATGATAAAAATGTTGCCAGCTACGTAAGCTTCCCCACATAAAATACATATTTCTTTTTTTTATAGTTTCACTTTTTATTGAAGATATAAAAATATAAGTTATTCTTAATATTCTTATAATTAAATCTATAAATTTTGAAATTAATTATTAAAAAACCTTTTGCGTAGACAAAAGTCTTAAATTTTTACTTATGAATAATAATTCATTTACTGAAACGGACTCCATATTTTTTAAATAATTTCATAATCCGGCAATTGTAATAACTGAAAGAAGTTAAAGGTGGTTTATAGTTGTGGCAACTCAGACACAACTTCCGTTCCCGGCCGGGGCGGCTAGTACAGAAATACGCTAGCGGTCGCGCGGAGAGGCTTATATTATTAATTCATAAAAGCTTAAGCCACTGACCTACGTGGGTGGGATCACAACTTTGAGTACGATCGTATGTTGATAGAATACATTAAAACAATAAATAATAACAGACATTAATTTGAGAATTGAAATTATTAAAAACAAATATTAAGTGAAAGGCCGAAGTGAAATACTAGACATTTATTATTAATTGACTATATAGTGTTACATTTTAATTATTGAAGAAAATATGACAGCTTCAACGATGATTGAGCTGGAATCCTGGATTATCTACCAGTGTGTTCTTAATGAGTGCCATGTCTCCAGCTCATGTACGTATTTTCATTTGGTTTTATTTAACTTACTTTAATATTTTTAATATTAGGGTGTAACTTTAAATTTATGTATATCATGTCAGTAGCTTTACGAAAAAATATTTTCTGCTGTAAAAAATATTTTCTTAGCATAGTTAATAAAGCAAGAACCAAATTGCAACATGTGCTGGTTCTAAACAAAACGCTAAACGTACTGAATTAAAGTTAATTGGCGTTGTTCTTCGCACGACAAGCTTTTATGTATTATGAAGAATGAAGGCAGATGTGCTTTAATTGATGTCGACATTTCTATATTAACAATAATTTATATTAATAACTCACTATGTATAAAGTTAAGAACAGCTTGCTTATATACTTATTTATTTGCACAATCAAAGAAATAAAAATATTTGGATTTATTTATTATTACGTAATATAATTATTGTTTTTATATGTATGTAAAGTATTATTGTTTTAATATGTATTATATTATATATTATATTTATTTAATATTTATTTTGATTATTATTTTTTATCACGTTAAACGATAATTATTGAGTTTTTCTTGTTGAAGCTACGAAAACAAACGTTTGTGGTTAGATATGGAATCGTAAATAAGTTTATGTATATACGTAGGTATATATAACGTAATTACGATAAATTTTAAATGATATTTTTTTGAAGAAAAAAAATCATCGACATTGTTTAGCTAAATCGAACAGGAATGAAGGAAAAAAAAAGATAAATTTTTACCCATAAAAATCACCACACTTGAGTCATAACATGCAAATCCTCCAAACTAATAAAAAGAATAAATTGAACTTTAGTTTCATTTGGGTTTTTTGTGCCATCAAATTATAAATAAATTAAAAGTTGTACGTTCTTTTTGGTTTATATTAAAAAGAAAAACTTATTACAACCTCTATGGCCTCAATAATAAATACCGACGAAGAAATACATTGCGGTTTGAAATCGCTTGTTCAGTTCAAAAATGACGTAATTGCATTTTGTTTTCAAAGTTATTATTATCAGCTACAAGACGTATCGTATACGCGACGTAGGCAGACGGAACATAGTGCTAAGACACTCCGAGACACTGAGTCAGAAAGACTCCGTTTTGACGTTAAATATGTTAATATATCTGGAAACACTGAGTCTTTTTCTTCTTATGTATACTTCAAAATGTACAAATATATCTAATCAATTTATCAATTATACTCTACGCCTTCTAAATACCGTTAAATTGGATTTAGTCACCCAATGCTGTATATCAACGGAAATCGCGGCTCGATTTGTAATAACTTGTCTTGTGTATATTCTGTAAACTGTAGATTGTCTCTTAATTGATGAAAAAAACTAAATAATAGACCACGAACATCTTGTTTATATTAGCTTTCGGAAAGTGCGAGTTCATATCCAATGTTAAGAAAATAGAAATTGTTTTTTTTTTTTTTTTTTCAAATTTAAATTCTGCTTCACGCTGTATCCCATATGGAATACCCAGGAATTTACTGTTAAGACACCCCGTTCCCCACTTGCCGCCGAAGAAATGAAAGATAATTAATTCCCTCTTGTGGGTATCGATTTTTTTTATATTTCTATCTCTAATGATACATGTGAAATACATTAATATTATATTATAACAACATATTACTTTATATTGACTATATTATATTGCAATAAAATTACCTACCTAAGTTTCATACCAAATGTTATGTGTTTTCCGTATTTATGTATAAATTAAACAATTCTACACATATATAAATCGATCTTCCGTCACGGCTCATAGGGTCCAAGGTCGAGCCGCGACCTTGCCACGAATCCGTTGAGGGTTCACCCTTAGGTGCGTATAAAATATGACTGTAATAACTACCTCGTGTACGGAATTTAAGGTATTTTCTTTGGACATTTGTTTATTTTTCCATTAATCCTTCCCTCTCCTCTTCCTCTTGTTTCTCCCTCTTCCCCAAATATGCTATATGTTTTTCATTTCTATTTAAGTTCGATTAAAATATAAACGTATTTCTTTATTAAAAAGACTTGACTCTTTTAATAAAAAAATACTTCTTGTTGTCAATATATAATCAATAAAGTTTCTATTTCGAACAATCTTATTTACTTTCATATACTTATAGGCAAATAAATCGGTGGAAGCGTCTTAACACTGGGTTCCTAGGTACACAAACTTGTGCCCCAGCGCCAGGACTGGCCAAATAATAAAAATGGTTGTTCTCTACTACATCGTTATAATTGTGTTTTATACGCAAAATAAGAGTCCACAATAGTTTATTACCTAAGAGACTAGAGTTCAGATATTAAACGTTATGCACGTGAGGAACGTGACTGAAACTACAAAGTACTTTCCGTCTCGACCAGCACCCAACTCCCGGAGGCATGGCGTCCCCAATTAAATTTACGTAATTGAAATCTTATCCAGTGCATTTTGTTTTTGTTGTGCAGGAAATGTAACTGCAGTAATTATAAATTTTCATTCATTGTAAAAATAGATTTTAACTAGACACAAATATATTAGTAAGTGGTCAATCTTAAAAAGAGATTTTACTTACTTTTTGCAAACATTAAATCAGTTGAAAATTGGATTCGAGGGCCACTCGAGGAAATGTAATATTTTCATTTCATTTTTCATTAGAATAATTTCATTTTTATGTTCTGGTGTCGAGGCCAAGTGCGATGTTGACTTTCGACACTCAATGCCTCGAGAGCGGAGTGTCCTTAACATTAGGCTCCCTCTGTCTACCCTGCTCCATGCGGGACACGGCGTGAAGCAGAAAAGAAAATAGTGACATTTTGTTAAAATTAAAATATACAAAGAATATTAAAATTTCATTTTCTCGAGTGGAAATCGAACTTATCACGGTTACAAGCACACCTTGTGCGCACTGATCGACCTATAAACTCCATAACTTATGAGCTTAAATTATAATAAGAAATTTAATGCTGCATTATAATATAAAGAAAGCAAATTAAAATGTTTTTCTACAAAACAGCAGGACTATAAAGTGAAACGGTCGTAATCTCTCTAAAGGAAATCTTATAAGAGTCTTAACCTACTTAGAGATTGCAAATATTTTATTAACTATAACTGTTGTGATTAATTGAGGCTATTGTCGTTCAGTGGCGTAACTTTTGACTATAAACGTTTTGTAGGTTCGATTCTAACTTAGGTAAATTAAAGGACTCTGTCGAGGCTGTGAGCCACTCAACAGAAACCAGAGGACGGAGTGTCTTAACCCTAGGTTTTCAGTCGTAATCTGCTATTCGATAAAAATGGTAAAGCATTTATTGGTGTATTTAAAGATAAGAAACTTGTTTTCAAAAATAAAAAATATAAATAAAAAGGTTTATTTTTAATATGATATATTTTTTGCAAATATTAAATAAAATATTATATTATTTAAATATAATATACATACATGAATATTCAACTATGAACCGAAAGTAATCACCCAAGTACGAAAACTTTCTCCATATTTGCCGTAACAGATGTTCCGTAAGTCAATGTCGTCCGAAACTTGAGCCATTGGGTGACTCCATTGTAAGTTCCCTTAAATTACCTCCATCACTCGAGCCCCCTACAAACTTTATAAGCTAAGTCATTCCAAATACGCTTATGAGATTCATTTTAAATCACACTTTTTTAGTAAAAGCTAAACATTTTTCTTCTTGTAAGTTCTTAAATATCGTATTTGCTATATTTCTTTTTCTTCACGCTTTTACCCTACACAGATGGAGAGAACTCTCTGCTTACTACATCCCATCCAGATTAACACCCTGCTGTGTAACAGACGCAGAGTAGGCAGACAACACCTGGGAACCTAATATAGTTTTAAGACACTCCGTTCTTAAGGCTCCGTGTAAAGTGGCGGAAATCAACGCCGCACCTTAATTTGTCACCAAAGCGAGTGAATGAAGATATTAAATGGTTCATTCTTCCGAGTGGATATCGAACCCATAACCATCACTTTTACAGTAGGACGCGTGTGCCCCTGTGCCACGACGACCTCTAATACCTATATGATGGTCAATAATATTCAATTGCTTTCAAACCAAGTAGAAATGACACATACATTGCAGTGTTTGTTATCTTTGAGTTGTGTGAGATACACTTTGAATGACGAACAGTTAGTCAGGGTTACTTCCGGAAAGTGACGGATGTTGGTGTATCAATCTCTGGCAATTTTATTTTCTTTATGATGAAACTGAGTGAGTGAGATGAGGCCAGCCGTGGCGCAGGGGCACATGCGACTGACTTATCTCTGGAATTCGGTGAAAAATGGGAAACAGAATATCTTAACATTAGGTTACCAGCTTCCCTCTGCCTACTCTGCTACGTACTAGTGTGAAAAAACATGATAATATACGGTAAAATATTTTATCAATCAAAATGAGCTTTATAATATTAATATAGAAGTATAGATAATAAATCTATATTCACATATAAAATTCTCAATAAAATACTCAAAGCATTTAAAATAAAAAAATAATAATGAATAAATAGAAATGTAATCTACATGTACATGTCTATAATGATGACATTGAGTTTAATATGTTCGTCCTCACATATCACAGCAAGTACGCGCCAGCCGAAGTTAGTATTCCAGGAATGTGGAATTAAGACGAAGGTTATCACTATGAGCTCTCAGAACGCGACATTCCAAGAGACGAACCTTCATAAGAATGTATGTATAGAATTACATACTGACTGTAACGTGGCGGTTGTGGGTTCGATTTCCACTTCGGGAAACAATAGCATTTCAGCTTCACGCTGTATCCCGCACTCAGCAGGGTAGGTAGAGGGAACCTCGGTGTTAAGACGCTCCGTTCTTCACTTTCTGCCAAATTCTGGAGGCATTGCGTGAAGCTGAAAAAAAAATTTAAATATAACTTATTTTAACTTGAACAAAAGTCAATAAGGATGTATTTTGCTTATCCCTTCAAATAAAAACGAAGGAACGTAAAAAGTAAAGACGTCCACAGCCGGCGCGGCAGGTGCGAGAACAGCTGTTGGTTACCAACTGCCCTTGTCCTGCACGATGTTTATATACTTGGTTGTACCTGCGAAATTACTTCTCTTATTGGGGTCGTAACCTTTTGTCTGGCATAAGAAAAGAACTTTGTATGACTTAGCTATTTTTGAAGCACCTTTACAGCTATTTAACTCTTCTAAATGCATTATTATATATATATTTTTTTCTATTTTATAAATATGCTATTTTATATGTAATTTATCGAAGGAGAGGAACATGAGGCCACTCGTTTGCGCAGGGGTATAAAGTGTGACTGTAAACCGACTGGTTGCGCGTTCGATTCCCACTCGAGAAAATGAAATATTTATTTCGAATGGATATTTCCATTTCTTCGTTCTGGTGTCAAGGCAAAGGGCTGCATTGAGTTCCGCCACTGAACACTCAATGCCTCCAGAATTCGGCGGTAAGTGGGGAACGAAGTGTGTAGATACT
The DNA here is from genome assembly GCA_037355905.1 of Heliconius aoede. Classification (NCBI taxonomy): domain Eukaryota; kingdom Metazoa; phylum Arthropoda; class Insecta; order Lepidoptera; family Nymphalidae; genus Heliconius; species Heliconius aoede. The sequence goes on along the minus strand of JBAIZZ010000053.1, from coordinate 615,403 downwards.
AAGTAGGTACCTTCTATAACAATCTTTATGGTGTCCTACCACACTATCTCCTGTCTCATATTTTTATATCAACTCAGTAAAGCTCTATATTTTCATTTTCACTTTCTATTATATACTCGATATAACTCAAACAGCATTCATAAGTAAACTCTCATTAAGCTCCAGTACTTTCGTATTAACGTTCTCATTAAGTCGTGGCCGTCGTGTCACAGCGGCGCTGTGTCTCACTGTAAATGCGACTGTGGATTTGATTCCCACTGTCGGCTGTGGGTAACAAATATTTTTATTTCTTCGCTCTGGTAATAAGATCAACTGTGGCGTTGAGTTTCGCCAATCAACACGCAATGTCTCCAAAATTGGGTGGTGCGTGGGGAACGGAGTGTCTCAACACTAACTTCCCTCTGCCTATTTGGGGTACAGTGTGAAGCGAAAAAAAAACCTTTTTTGTACAAGCAGTACAGTATTAATAATATAATTATGTTTTTCATCAACTGCATTTCATATAATATGCTGTGACACGAGAAAGACAAATATACGCGAAGTAAGTCCTGTGACATTTTGTTTTATGAAAGCACTACAGCAGATTGGGTTTTCATTTTTAATATGACATTTTAGTTTGCTCTTCAGACTTCAATTATATATCTGAGCACTGGCAGCCAAAATCCTTTTTGTATTATAAAATAATGGAATGAATTGTATATTTAAGAAACAATACTTTATTTTTCTGATATTTATTTATTTTTTTAGTTATGTTTTTGATTTTCATTTAATTTTGAATGGGGAGGATGGACGGCCTTTCTAAGAACTTTTTTTTCTTCAGCTTCACGCTGTATCCCGCACACAAATAATTTAAGAAAAAAAATATTCTCCTATGGTCAGTAAATAATTTTACAAATAAAATTTTACTCCTGTGGCATATATTATTACAGAAGTAAGTAATGTAAATTTATCATTTATAAGAAGAAGAATGCGTGATAATTGACCACGAGCTCTCCACACAAATCAATTCAGTTCTTTTCTCTATTAGAACAGTGACAATTGTAGAATGTCTAGATGACAATACCTGCCGCCTTTGTTCAGATAGACAAAAGAGTAAGCCTATAAAATCTCACAATGGTATTAAAAAAAAAATACTTTGCTAACTGTCTGTTTGACTTTTATATTATTAAAAATTAAATAAAATTAAATAAGCTTCATGCTATATCTACCGCACACGGCGTTCCCTACACACAGTGTCTCGAATTCGAGAGGGAAGCGGAGAACGGACTTATCTTAACAATAGGATATTTCTGCTGGTACAGCTGAGCTGGTCTTCTGGTTTTAACACATTCGTAGGTTATCTTTAACCCTGTTATCAGTTATTCATATTTATCATTAAGAAAATCGAATTACATATACATTTCTAATTGATATGAAAAAGTATAATAGTTTTGGATGGTAAATATACTTGTATACCCATAATATTGCATTCAGCGCTAAGCCAAACACCACACTTACATGGAAACCGGTGTGTGATTCAACCATGATTCATTGGAACTGACAATCACTGGTTGTCTTTGACGCAAATATTTACGTTAGCTTGATTCTACATAAAAAATGTTTTTATATATATTTATTTTTTGTCATATTTTATTAATATAACTCTGGTCTAGATATTCTTTTTGAGAAGTCTATTTTATGATAATTTCTTATATCAAACCAGGCTGAGCTTATGTAATAATGTATAAACACAAAATATTAATTATATTTTGTAAGCACAAACAATAAATAAACTTACATAGAATATCCGAATAGCCTGATGAGGCCGAACTTAGTGTTTGGACACTCCTTTCCACTTCCATACAATTTCTGAAGTATTGCGTGTTGAATGGCAGAATCTATTATGCATCATCACATAATTATATTCGTGTCTATAACACATCAGAAGTAAGGTTTCGGGGAGCAAGTATGTCAGAAACCTCTCGTGTCATCTCCACCCAACTATTCATCAAAATGGAACACGCTGTAGATGACATATACACGTAGATCAATCCAAAATATAGACCAAATTGGCATCATCTATAACAGTTATAACGGTGCCGATTCCGGTTGCGTATCGGTCAATTAGTGGCAACATGCTTTATTAGCGACCCGATAAAGTTTTACAATCAAATCAGCTTCATGTTCTATCACGCTGTCTCCCGCTGTAGGCAGGGGGATAGTGGAAACGTGTTGAGTGACAGAAATATAAATTAAAATCAATATTTCACATCCTCGAGTGAGAATCGAAGCCAACAAATAGCGATTAAAGTCACGCTTTGTGCCCCTGCGCCACGACTGGCCTCTAAAAAAAGTTCTGTTAGAGCGAATTAGTTTTAATTAATGCATATTATCTAATTAAAAATCATAAGGTGCGATTGGGACGCCTCTGGACACTAGTTCATATCCGACTTAGGGGAACATTCGTGGGTAATTAAATTGCAGCTGTATATTCTGTCACAAATATAATATATATTTTATTTTTAGATTCACGCTCGTACGTAGCTCGGTAGGCAGACGGACGGATGGAAAAATTATGTTTAGGCACTCTGTTCCCATTAAGATATACCCGTTCCCCACTTTCCCACTATATTATCGAGTTATTGCGTGCTATCAGAACATAGAAATGAAAATATTTAATTACATTATAATCAACAAAAGTAATTATTTAATTTCTCAATCTATATTTCATAATATTATATATTTTACAGAATGGTTTCCTCCGTTGTAAGAAGTTAGGAAATAATTTTATATATTCGTTTATTTAAACCGATTCTTTCCAATGATAGAATGGCAGGCACTGCTATTTTATAGCGACAATTATCTAGAAGACTTAATATTTTTTTGATGATAGACGGCATTTTAAAATTGCAATTGAGGCCAGTCGTGACGTGGACACCAGTGTGTATAAATGCGGCTGGTTATGGGTTCGAATTTCACTTGAGAAAATTAAATATTTATGTCAATGTATATTTTCATTTCTTCGCTCTGGTGTGGAGTTACCAATGGCAAGGAACATACAATTTATCCAAATGATAATCAGACGTCTTTTCAAACTTATATCATATTAATGTATGACGGTTTCTATTTTAATATATGCAAGATAAAAAAAATACTATATAAAAATATTAACAAATTCAATTAAATATTCTTTTACTGACCTACATATGAATCAGGTTCATATGATAATGTATATATTATACATACATACATAAATACATTTTAATTATAAAGTATCAATTTTTCATATACAGAAATGCATTCAGTAATATTATCTGAATGGGAAACGCATATGTATACCGTAGATATTTTTCTGATCGTAATTCGACGCCGTCATTGTTACCGCGATCCGGCCTTTGTTGAATACGCTTATTATGTTTCATATAGATTGTTTTCATATATCATAGTTGAAGAATGTAATTTTTATATATATATATCATATTTCTTTGTAACAGTCTAAAAATTAAGTTGATTGTGTTAAGAAAGTTATTCTCGATTTTAAATTTTATCGGAGAAGATGGAGAAAATTTAAAGGAAATGTAATTTTTTTTTGATATGACACAACTTTTCTGCGTCTGAATGTGTGACTGTAAACGCGAAAGGTTGTGGGTTCGATTGCCGCTCAGGGATATGAAACATTTAATATTTTAATTTCTTCAATCACTCTGGTGGTAAGGCGATATTGAGTTCCGCCATTCAAAACGCAATGCCTCCAGAATTCGGTGGAAAATGGGTAAGCAAATGTGTTAACACTAGTTTCCTTCTGCTTACCCTGCTGTGCGGTATACAAAGTGAAGATGTGTTTTTTTTTGAATTATAAAAATACAGGTCAGAGGGAATACAAAAGTAAAGACATACATACCCAATTAGGCTAGCTGAGCATTAACACGCACAGTGTAGGTTAAGAATATTTAATGACTCAAAATTTCACAATTTTGTTATACATAATAACCTAATTTTTTTGATAGATTATATAAAACCTAAAGTAATTCTAGAAATTACTTATCAAAATTATAATCAAGCCAATATTGAATATATAAAAACATCGGTCAGTCGTGCCACTAGGGTATAAGCGTGCGACTGAAAACGCCGGTTGTGGGTTTGATTCTCACTCAAGGAAATGATATAGTTAACATTTTCATTTCTTCACTTCGGTAACGATTCGTTGAGTTCCGCCATGAATGCCTTCGGAATTTGGTGAAAATATAAAAAAAAAAATACTAAACGATTTGCCTTAGAAATAAAGTAAAAGAACTAATTATTTGAGTTAAAACTAACTTACTTTTTTTTAAGCATTTCCCTTTAAAACTAAGTTCTTAAAACCTTAGTTAAAGTCGTGACTCGAGCTAAGCCCACACAATCTTTATCGAGCTCTTATGTTTTAATAAAGTGTTGTCATAGAAATGGGGATACCATGTTGTGGATATAACTTATTCACTGTACACGCGAGCCCAGTTTCCAAGTAATAGCTCTACTTACGAATAAACACTTTTGTATTTCTCTTAATTAATGAAATCTAGATTAGATTTTAAAAATATATACAATATTAGTTTTTGGAAAATAGATTATATTTAGGGTAGGGTATAACAGTAGAGAACTCAGTGTTAACATACCGCCCGAATGTCAGAACGAATGTCGTGCGTTGGCCTTATTGAGCGGTGAAATGAAAATATATATATATATATATATATATATATATATATTTCTGAGTTGATATATATAATTTATTGTACCTTGAATTTTTTTTGTACGATGATTTTTATATTTATTTGACAACAAAATATTACATTTAACACATATATATATATATATCATTTAATGTTTAAATGAAAAATATATAAAAAAAAAACAAATACACAAAATTGTAGACGTTGAATATAATAAAAACCGGCGTAACTAACATTACAAAATATTGCACTTAAAATATTTTTTTCGTTGAGACTTAACCGCCATTATTCTTATAATTAATGATTAAAACACACTGTGTGGTAGCAGTTTTTAGTTATTGTAGTAACGGTCGCACGGTTTTACTCTCTCGAAAGTCAAGTGAAAATTATTTGTTTCTGTCCCATTGAATGTCTGCTTACAGACCCATAACATAACATAACATAACATAACATATATACAAATTATTACTGACATTTGTATTAAGTTAATATAAAATGTGATGCAATTGTAGCATAAAACGCTTCGTTTCGTTTCGCTTCGCTTCGCTCAACGGCAAGTAAACCTTTTAAAAGTCGACAAGCCTAAGGTTTGCTGATATTCACACATTTTGTGTACGAAATGAATTACTAAATTAAATTTGTAATGACTCCAATTGTATAGTAAATTCTCACTACGTGCCGACTTTTATAAATATATGTAAATTTTGATAATGTGGCTTGATAATTTCATGTAAAATGCAGCATAAGATGCATACAATTGTCGTATCTTTCATATTTCTTATTTGTATTATTTATTTGATATATTATTCTTTTCTATTTTATATGCAAGTATTCTTTTAATTAGAAGAAATTATTTTGACTATAATAATATTTTTGACACTTTTAAATCTTTGAGACGACCTAAGCTTCAAAATTAAATTCGTTATAAATTATATAAAAAAAAAACACTCATTGACTTGAATAGAACTTAGTTCAAGGTTGCAGGCGTTCAGAGAAAATTATAAGAATACTGATGATTTTTCTGAATGCATATTATATAATTAGAATATA